>VXBO01003889.1:0-26848 GCA_013400135.1 Rhinoptilus africanus | reverse complement strand
TGATCCCTTAGCTTTTTATACTGAGCATGATGCGGATGGGATGGAATACCCTGTTGGTCAGTTTTGGGTCACCTGTCCTGTCCGCTCCTCCCTATAGGAGTGACCCCTCTGCGCTTCTTCGCTTCCGACCCTCTAACGGGACAAACAGGGAAGTTAACCGACCTTGGTTGTTATAGCAATAAGTGTAAGCAGGAGCCTCAGTGCATCCCATTCCTTGGGATAATCAGGTCTTATCACTCAGAGAGTGAACACTGTCTGAACAATGTGTTGTTAATTTCAGACTTTAGTCAGTTAGACGAGGCACAACTAAAAAATAAAATTCCAAATTAGAAAACTGGTTCCATTTTACCTCAAACCAGGACAAGAGGCTAACAGCGATTTTAACCAGGTATGTCTATTATCAGCAGTATTAAGGGTTAATTAAAAATACTTCAAAACAACAAAAACTGTACTTAGATGCATTCTTATCTGACACTATAATGGTCTACAACCCAAGTGAAATGGTGCGACAAGAAAATACTGATACAAAGAACATGACTGTTGGCAACCAAGAATCCCCATTTTGTCTTACAACTTTTTTCCTAAGTAAAAAGCAAAGTTTTCGCTGCTGCTTTGTCCTCCACCTTTTCTCTTTGCAGAAAGGGAAGATTCTTCTACTGCTTTCCTTTTCTATCCTGTCCACAGAGACAACAGTCACCTGTCTCTTCTCTGACTTCCACTTGATCCGACCATTCTTTTCAGATTCCAGTATGAAAAGTTCCTCATTCCTCAGTTTTCACTGTTGGCCAAGGATACAAATTTTTTCTTTTAAAGCTCCCTGTCTCCCATAATCATCCCAACACATTTGTTCAAACAGCTGATTTTTTGAAGAGAGGGCACCACATGATGGTAATGTTTAAGATTGTGTCTCCTTAGACCATACAAAGAACGGGCTATGAGACACCTCTCTATGTAGGGAAAACTCACAGCTAATACAACTGACAGATTAAATAGTAGGCTTGAAAGTATGCCTTCCTTCTGCCCACTCTCTTTACAAGGTTGTCCCTTCTCTGCAGCACTGCTTTCCAATGCAGCAGCTCTTGCAGCCTCCTGCACAGCACACCAACCTGAGTCCTTGCAATACTAGGACTGTTGCTTTCTTTCCCTCTCCTCTGAGTATTGGCTTTGACTTTGCTCCCCTCAGCCATAACACCTCTGCTTCCCTCCAGAGCCATCATGTCTGGCTGCTGCCCAGCACCTTCCCTTATGCTGCCTCTCCTGCTGCCCTGCTCTGCTAGCATGGAGCTTCTCCCTCTTGAATAAGACGAGCTGCTCCTGGGGTGAGAATATCTGTCCCAACCCTCCCTCTCTTAGATTTTCCATATGACTGGGGATGCAGCTGGAAGATCAAGGTAATCATACATTCCCCTCCACAAAAATATTTTTTCCACAGAATCCATCCAGTATTTTTGCAGTAATTGGGGGGAAGGAACCCAATTAAACTGTCCTACTGTTACACTGTTGACATAACCTAAATACAGCTACAAATTATGTCCCACCAGCCACCTCTTTTCTGTAGGTGTCATACTCAGGGTACATCTCCAGCAGACCTTTTGGAGTAGAATATTCTACACAATAGAATTTATTCTCTTGATAATTTTCCTGTAAATTTTCTGCAGATTTTAAAAGCTTTCAAACTTGTGCTTATGGTANGAAGTTAGTTGCATGATCATAGTCTGGTGTTTTTTGCTACTCTGGCTCACCACATTTCATGTAGAAGTTAATCAGTAAGCAACAAATCCGAAGCAGTAAATTACAAATAAGACCATCTGAGATACATTTTGATAACATTTAAAACTCTTTCAGTATATGTACATATTGAGAATAATGCTAGTGATGTATAAATGCAGCAGAGATTTAACTAATTAGTAAATGGTAGGTAAAACATTAATTAACAATTCATCACTGCCTTTTTCATTACCTGCAATAAGATCCAATGGAAAAGTACTATAGGTAGAAATACAGATAAAGAGAGCAGGGAAGGAATATTAAATCAGTATGCACAAGACTAAAGATTGAAAATGCAATTTTAACATAGGCATTCATTTACTTTTGATCATTTTGCTCTGGAGCCATTCAGGTTTGTTGATACCGCTCTTCATATCAAATCCACAAGAAACATTTTCCTACTTCTTATTATTTCATTCATACACATCCAGTGAAATATTTTGTATGCATTCTGTGGTAGGATTAAAGGATATTTTTAAAATTTTAAAATCCACCTTGAATTATCCATGCTGTCATGAAAAAAAGAATGTACTTAGAAAGTCGTATTTAAAGCATATTTGATGTGAGGTAATAATAGCTGTTTGATATTTTTCAGCTGAAATGGCTTTGACTTGTAAGATTCAGAAAGTGATCAATTTTTAAAACTCTAAGACAGAAAAAAACCCCCACTTTTATCTATCTCATATATACACAAATGGAAGAAGCCATTTTTTCTCATGCTTTGCTTTGTGGTGGTTGTTTTTTTCAGAATGTCAAGCTCCAATTGCAAACAGATCTTGATATACCGTGTATATCTTGATATATTTTGTATGTATCAATGTAGCTTCATTTACTTTAACGCAACTTCGTTCACGTCTACCTGATGAAAATCAAGACTACTCCATGTAATTGTTTTGAAATGGCATACATAGAATTTCTATGAACCAAGAATGCAGGCTAATATGTTGTCCTGAATTGAGGTCTTAATGCACAATAGAATGAAAGAAATTATCTGAATTTTGCTTTAAAAAGTAAGACATATTACTACACTTCTGCAAAGCAATATTAACAACAAAAATGACTAGATAACAAGGAAAATTACACTCTTGGATTGAAATGAAAATACGACAGTAAAACAAACATGACATTGAGAGAGTTTGATTTGGATAGGCAAACAGTTTCCAGAGAAAAGACACATGAAACTATAGCAACATTATTTGGGAACCTTTGTTTCATGTACTGATTGAAATTAGTGGAGACATTCATCTCATAGATGAAAGCAATCAACTAATGTAAGAGGTTTATCAAGCTATATTTGTAACAAAGGTTTGCCAAAATCATGAAACCAATTATTTCATAAAAAGCCTGATCAAATGCCCACTAAAGCCCATAGGAATCTTTCCAGTGATTTCAGGGATCTTTCTTTCCAGTCCTGCAGCAAAACATCAAGGCACTCATAGAGAATAAATGCTAGTACTAGAATATTATTTTTTAAAATTTTTTATCAGGCAGACCTCTTACACAGTGCGCTGACTCTGACATTAACTGCTCATCTGTTGACTAGCACTGCAGATTTTTGAGCAAAGGTTCTAATTATGCTGGTACAGTCATTTGTACCCTTACCATTGACTCACCTGCAACCACTAGTGTGAAACCGATGTCCTTGACTCTGAGGAACGCATGGTAACACTGACTTCAATAACTGCCTGCCTAAATTTCTATACAAAATACGTTGTTCAGGCTTACATGCGTTTGGAAATTTGGCTGTTACCACAAGCAATCCATAGATAAGGTACTCATGGTTGTCTTGCATGATTGCATTTGATCACATGACTAGTGGAGCATGTATACAATAATGACTGAAAGTGAATATAAAAGTGTCAGATACTAACAGTAAAAGCACTAGAAAGAGCAAATCAACAGATACTCCAAAAAAATCATTAATTTTCACTGAAATCTTGAATTTTGGCTTTGTCTCATTTAGTAAATTATCCGGTAAGGGCCAAAAAGTCACTTGATAAGCCAGTGTAACTAGTGTGTGGAGCTGAGCCAGGGAAACCAAAGGAAATTAATTAATCTATTGTTTGATTAGTTTCTTTTATTGCTTGTTAATACATTATCTTTTTCTTTTGGTAATAACAAAATCACTGCTTCTTTACAGGTGAGTGAAAAATAATCCTAAAATTACAATTGCTTGCATCTTTATCAGCTATTCCTTGTGTTTTCCTCAGAATAACCAAGACATTTCAATTTTACTTTTATTTGACCTTAACAGAATTGTTCTCTTAACTCTGCAAATTCTCCTTCTCTCTGCAAATTCTCCTTCACTTAGGTTTCTTAGGCTACATAATTTGCTTCAGTACACTTCTTACACCCATTTTGACATTTTTCAGCTAATAAATCAGGCCATCTAGTAAATGTAAATGAGCAATCATCACTGAAAAACCTTCTGCTCCCCTGTTTATCACTCCTGGATGAAAATGCTCTGTATTTTAACTCAGGTATCACCGTTTTGCCTGTGATGTCTTGTGTTTGAAAACAATGCAGATCTGAGCGGTGCTTCACTCCATTTTACCATTTTCATGTTTGTTTTTCTGATTTGCTCATTACAGACCAGCCTCTATTAGTCTGAACCAATGAAAGCAAGATTGTTTACTGTTCACAGCAGTGTTGTCTCTCTGCTTATCTAAAATTGATTCACACTAACAAAGTGGTGTCAAAACAGGGCCTTTTACCTCCAACAAATCTTTGGGCACTTCCACAAAAGTTAAGCTGTTTTCTTAAAAAGATTCCCAGGGTAAAAGTGGTCTGTCTTAATCCCAGAATTATTCCAATTATTCTCAATAGACAGGCAGACACTGTAAGAAACTAAGTGGGAACCTCCAAACTGTAGCTTATAATGATTTTATATCATCAACATGATATTGAGAACTAATATTAGCCAGTAAGAATTAGAGCTTTCTTTTATTGTCAAATTCAATTAAAATCTCGCTGGAGTCAATGTTTCCTGTGGAGGTGTAGTCTTGTGTATTATACCTGTCAGTCTTTCAAGGGGGAAAAAAAAAAAGTGGTATAAACTTCAAATATCAACATCTCTAAAGTATTCTCTGTAGAAATATAATATTCATAGAAAAAATCATTGGTTTAAGGAGGGGGATAAATTATCCTTATACATATGTCTCTCTCCCTCTCTCTCTCCTTATTCTTGTCATTAAGAGACAATACTGAGACGCTGAAGAACATTTCCAGCAATGAAAATTGCAGTTTATAAATATTTCACACAACCAGATGATTCTACTTGATTAATTAGTTTTCAAGAAGCAAGTTTAAAACCATGAAAACATCAACAAAACCTCTCTGAATAATTTCTCAAAGAGAATATTGGTAAGTAGAAATCCCCTTTATAGCAGCAGCATTACAAATCGCCAGGGTCACCTACCTTTAATACATGTATTTGAAAAGAAAAGAAAATTTAAATACCACTTTGATAGCTATTTTACATTATAAAAGATCCGTATTTACCCTGAGAGAAAAAAAAACAACCCATCTTTACTAGAATACAAACATGATTGATTAGCACTTTTTGGGCTGAATCTAAATTTTAGTTCTAAATTATTTTTAAAATGCAATCTGCTACATAATGGGACTCATCTTCTGTCTTAAACTCAAATCTCAGATCTCTTCAGCCCACTCAATATGTATCATAAATATCGGTTAGAAATTAGTATTTTGCCACATTGGTCAGGATCATTCAATATCCAGTAAACAATTGGCATCAAAGTTCAGTAATAGATAAAGGTGATGTTAGACTCTAAGCCACTACAGTAAAAGTTTGCTTAAAATAGACACTTCAAGAAAATGTATACAAATTAAAACCAAGGTTGAGTTTACAGTGGTTTTGCTGCTGTTAGAAAGTTAGTTTTAATTAGGCTTCGTATATATGCACGTGTTGGATGCACTTCAACCTCTAATTTTTGATTCTTTATAAGAAAAGCTAAGGATTCTACAAGTTTGCAAAGAGAATACAATTTAAAAGTAGTATTTGTGCATTCCCATTGAGCTAGGAGCAGCAATATAGGAGTCAGGACCTTCAGCTGCACTAGGGGGCAAAACCTATTTTATCTTAATGCAGAGTAAGAGCTACACTCTTTTCTAAGTAATGCATAAAATGAATTTTAAATTTGCTAACACTGAAAGGAATTTCCTTGATAGGAGGAGAAAGGAAAACTGTATATTTTTCAGTACATGCATACATGTAAAATCCTTATTTTTAAGAAGGAAATATTCTGGTATGGGAGCAAAATACTTGCTGCCTTATGTAAGAGTTCAAATTTTGGGGGAAGCTCCTCTAGAGGTAGTGCCCTGCAGCTCTGATGGAACTGGGTTCTTAGGAAATACAATTGCTTCTCTTTCAATAGCACTTTTTCTTCCCCAGCTAATTCATAGAAATAAGTAGATAGTGGTCTTCAATGCCGGAGGAAATAATCCTAACAGTAAGAATGCAAAACAATCGTTAAAGGACATGGGCAGTTTCCCTCCTATACATTTTCATCACCAAAAGGAACAACATTCAATAGATTTAAGCTAGATTTAGCTAAATGTAGTTAGATTTATTTATTTCTGTTTGAATGAATCCTCACAGATAACAATACCACTGTGTCTACCACTAAAAATAGTCATTGCCCAAGCTGCAAGGCACTCATCTGAAATATTCCAGCAAATCACAACAGTCTTTTACTCTCTAAGGCTGTAGAGTCTGTAGTTATCCCTGCACAGCTACTACCTACTGCATATTCTATGCACATACTATGTAAATTATGTATTTTGATTTTCTATTACTCTCAGAATTTTATTTCCTTACTTGAGGCCCACATTTCATCCCTTATTATCTAAATGGCTTCTGTCTCAGCATGGCTGCACTGCAATCCCTTTGGAAGATTTTGAAAGGTGCCAGTCTTGGAAATATTATTGAACTGATGCACTTACATAAGACAGATTGCTCCAGTAGGCACCGAAAACTTATACGCAAGCTGAGTGCTGAGTAAAGTAGACTGATCCAGACTTTATTGTTCCCAAACTGGAATGAAGAAGAGAAATACAAAATTAAAAGATAACAGCATGTATTATCATAATACAGTTGGTATTTCTTTGGTTTGAGTCCCCGACAGTCCCAGAAACTGAACTCTGACCCTGCCTATTGAACAAGTGTCCTATTGCTGTAGGCTGGGTACTGTAACTGTTGTTGAACACTCATCATCCATCAGTTATTATCTGGTCTCCCCTGTGAAATTTAGCAGTCACATTTAAGTTCAAACTTCCTGAATTTACCCGTTACAAATTATTTCTAGTATCACAAAGCAGATGTCCAACACTGGCTTCACAAGATGAACTATTGAAGAAGAGGCATCTGGAGATGCATCCAGTGGATGACTTTCATTGGACTCAGAACTGTAGTTTGAGAAGGGAATATGTTAAGAAGAGCACAAACCAGAAGGAAACTATACCTAAGCAGCAGCAAAAAAGGGGTTGGAGTGCCAGAACTGCTAAAAAGTACTCAGAGTAAAGCAAGGAAGAGCTGACTGGAAAATGGGAAATGTGTTCCAATACCAAAATTTTCTAGTTACAGTTCTGGTTCATTATTCTTTCATTACTAAGGCTTTATTATTCCCTGGGATCATAGTGTAGGTGGGAGAAGAAAAACCAGCAAACAAAACAGAAAACATAAGCAGAGCAGTCATCAGCATAGTGGTTGAAAATAACTTTTTGTCTCTTTTCACCAGCCACCAATGCAAAACCGTTCCAGTGGACATAAAGAAATTCTGTAAGAGATCCATCAAATCCACTATCTTCTCTCAATTAATGTACAAAACCATTTCAATGGCAGGTGCAAGGAATTTTGCAACGTCAGTTATGAAGGCATTAAATGGTTCGACTTATACCTTGAAAAATTAATGTAAATCTCTATTACGTTGTATTTTATATACTGGGAAGACATTCTCAGTTAAAAATTAGTTTTACTTTTAGCAGGTTTAATAAAATCACTTCTGTCATCAATATCAACTTAAAAGCAAGAATTAGTTTTCTCTTCACCTGCATTTCTTCTGTGCATTTTCCTGATACTCAAATCTCGTTTCCTTATATTATGGGAATGTAAACTGGGACACCCTACAATTCCAGTCTTTTCAGTCTCTCTTTGGATGGAAGCCTTTCCATGTCTCTATCTTAATTCATGCTTGAACTCTCTACATGACAATTTGGTCCATTCTAAGTAGGTTACCATGCCAACCTCCTTAACGCTAACCTTTGCAAGAAACCACAGAAAAAATTGCCAAATAATACAGGGTAACAGTTCTAAAATAAGAGCAACGTTTTAAAATGCTACCACCTGGTGGTAACCGAGTAGCAAAACCTTGACACATGGTAAAAACGGATGACTTAAGTTCTGCCTCTTACTAAATACAATTTCAAACCTTACAGGCATTGCAAACTGGTAAATGGGAGCTAATGGGATTGGATGATGTTACACCTACAATGTCCTGTAACTACACTCAAGAGAGGAAATATGAGACACCAAATCTCACACAATCTGGTGGCATGCGTTATGCACTTTTGTCTGCTTCAGTTCACACACGTATGCGTGGATAGAAAGCCAAAATTCAAGTCCCTTAAACAAGATGGTTACAGAGGTGGTTCACTACTTGGTGTTGAATGAGTAGGCTATTCGCCATGGTACAGAAGAAAAAGATAGTTACAAAAATAAAAGGAAAAAGGCTGAATTTTCTGCAAGTGCAATCACACTGACTTCAGCTGAGCTACTGGCACAGGAAAACTCCATTTGGAGCTCCCTTTGGTGACTGCATTATATAACCTGCTATGCATTAATCAGTAGCTAAGATAAGGTAAAGGAGACAAATGTGTGTTTCTACAAATATCCAGTGATAGCTATTAAAATCTTTACAGTTGCCACTTTCAAGTAATGAAATCCCTATTCTCAGGGCAGGGAAACCAAGAACATTGAGTGCTTTGGTAAAGTCAGCTAGGCAGAAGTACAGACTCTTATCACAGATACCGCGCATTCAGGCCTGATCTCACACTGAGTCAGTACACAGCTGACTCTGATGGCTTCAGATGAATTATTTTCGATTCATATTGGATGGAGATCAAAACAAAGTCTTCCTCCAAGTCTAATTAATTTTTGTTTTCATTCTCACTTGCATCTGAATTAGCAGTGGACAGTTGATACATATGTATTAAAATTTCCCTGTTAACTCTGATGATAGAAGCATATGTGTGTTTCACAAAGTGCTGTGTGTCAGGGTACCTGGAGAATATGGTTTTAGTTGGTACAGACAGATCTTAAGGGAGGATACCCATAGGTACAAGAAAACTGCTTGATAATTTGCATAACCAGCTGGCAGTATGCTCAGAAGGCCAAAGGCTCCCACCGCATCTGCAGATCAGCATCAGATTGCTCTGCCCCTGCTTCTGAATGGCTTCTGTATAGCATATATACTGCTGCAGAAATTACAGTTTCCATTTCTGCCTTTCAAATTATTGTTAATCTTAGAGATGAATGTGCTAGCTCTTCCCTTTCCCTCAGAAATAGGAAATTCTTCCCCATATACGAAAGCTTCTTTCTTTTTAAGGACATGGAGTTGTCTTTTTTTTCTCCCTATTACATTCAGTTTCCTAATCCAGAATCATTACCTTGACTGACAGAAGCATAATAGCCAGAAACGCATGGTAAAGTTGACAAAGAAAATAACCTCTGCTACAGTATAATATTTCATGTAAGAAGCTGTACAGTAGCAGTTGAGATACCTCAAATTTCCTATATTATTTCCTGTACTTATGATAGCATATAACTGTGATATCTATTTCCACTTACATTTTATGATGGTCATTGCAGAAACTGACTGCTGTGAAGTAGAATATAGTTTATTCAAAGAAGTAAGGAAACATACAAAACGAGAAGATCCTTGCCTTTCTTTCTGGAACAAGATTTTAGACAGCCTTTTATGTCTATCTGTTCTGGTCTACGTCACTTCAAGTGACACTAGAATGGTAGTATCATACACAAAAGCAACAGATCCTTTCAATTACTTAAGCCCATGTTCAGTCTGAGTATTTGGCTGGGACTGAAATGCAGGGTGATTTACACATCCTGTTGTTCTTTATTCATTATGAATAGCTGCTACTAAATTCATGTTGATAATCAAAGACATTTCCCCGACTTTTGGGGAGGTTTTACTCATATTTCTGAAGAATCAAGAAACAAGAGTTAGTTTTTTTGACAATGTCTGTTCTGTCTGCACCACTAATTGTTACTGTTGTTCATTTGTACCTGTAGGATCATAGAATCATAGAACGGTTAGAGTTGGAAGGGACCTTAAAGATCACGTAGTTCCAACCCCCTGCCATGGGCAGGGACACCTCCCACTAGACCAGGTTGCTCAAAGCTCCATCCAACCTGATCTTGAACACTTCCAGGGATGGGGCATCCACAGCTTCCCTGGGCAGCCCATTCCAGTGTCTCACCGCCTTCAGAATAAAGAATTTCTTCCTAATATCTAATATAAATCTCCCCTCTTTCAGTTTAAAACCATTAGGCCTTGTCTTATCACTATACTCCCTGATAAAAGTCCCTCCCCATCTTTCCTATAGGCCCCCTTTAAGAATTGGAAGGCTGCTATAAGATCATAGAATCATAGAATCACAGAATAGGATAATAGGGTAGTAGGATAATAGGATAAATAATAGGATAATATAATAAGACAAATAGACCATTTCTTTTCAACACTCATTTTTGTCTGGAAAAATCACAAAACACTGAATATACTTAATATTCTCAGGTTGCACATCTCGTAAAGCGGGGTATTGACCTGTCTTTCCCTCAAATGACAATATGGTAGTGCTTTGAGAGCCTTACTGAGTAACTAAGGTAGTGATAGATTGGAAAAACAAAGTCATTTCAGTCACCTTCTATGCACACACTTCAGCCATTAAAGTTAGATTAGGTATTTGCAGTTTGAAGTCTGGCTGGTAAAAGGTCTGATTGCCCAACATTTTGTCAATGCCCATAAGCAGAAGGAAGTATGCATCCAGAGAGAGGAATCAAATCACGGATGGGAGCCTCCGGTTCAGTCAGAAATCAGGAACTACTAGGTAAGTGCAGTGTGATTAAAATCAAGATAACATAGCTGGCACTAATAAACGAGAGCCTTAGGAGGGGCAATCTAAAGCATTGTGAAGAGCAAGGGAGACAAAAAGGATGAAGGAGAAAAGAATGCCATATTTCAGCAGAAAGGACAGGATGTTACATTTAGATTTGAATTTCATGAACAAATGAAATTACTTCACAAACAGTGATATACACATGCTTCTAGATAAAGCTATGATAGCTATGTGATGACAAAAAAGTCAGTTTTCTCAGATGGGGAAGGACTTAAGCAGAATTTAGGTCATAGCACCAAACAAGAGTAGTGGGGGAACCAAGGGTATGCTAAAGCAGATGGAAAAGAGAAAGAATATTTGGAATGAAAAGTGAAAGTCTGAAACTTAAAGAGCCAGACACACCAAATACAACTCCAATCCTTAATATAAGCAAAGCCAGAAATCAACCACGAATACAGCTAGACCATTATAGAAACAGATTACAATTAAAAAATGTAGTAAAAAACTCCTTAGAGCGGTGTTTCTAGAGGATGTTATTCTAGTAATAGAGAAGTCTGTATGTAATATTTTTAAATGTTTCCAAGATAGCAGGACATTTGCACCTTCATTGCATACATACTGAGACATGAGGATGCATAACAGCTATATAAGACATTTTATAACAAAATGAAAAAGAGGAATCAATGTGTCAGCTGCATAGTTAAAACAGTATTGAACTTGGCCTCACAAGTAAGCTGAAGAAATTTAATACAGAAAAAGCAGAAATAAAGCTACTTATAGAGGCTTCAGCCTCAAGCACTAGACACACTTTTCATGACTACTGCTTCAAGGAACTAAATGCTGCCAAATGCTTTAGCTCAGTAAGTCCTTAACCCCGACACACGTTGTTTTATAGAATGATCACATAATGGTAACTTTTTAAACGGTGTTTTTCAGCAAAGAAGATATTTGTCTTGATTTGTCAGCCTATTGCTTTGTACCTGATCTAGTAAAAGTAAACAGATCATAAGTGAGACGACAACTTAAAATGCTGGCCTATTCTTCTAAGGACTTGACTCCAGGGATTTCTAGAAAAGAAAACAAAGGTGGTCCCAGAGGTGAAAATTCCATGACCAGACCCACAAAGAGCAAGATCCTTTTATACTGTAGCCTTTGACTCTCAGCAGCCGCGGCACAAACAACTAGGCACGTAACCTGAAATGCTAAGCAACCTGGCCAGACTGATCCTTGGTGTAACTCTGTTTATTTGAGGGAATTTTTATCCCGGACAACTGTTGTGCTGGGTCTAATTCAAACCTGATGTAAGCAGGTTCAACTCCCTTGATATCAATGCAATACGACCAGCTTAGCGCAGGAGGCCTGGATTTGGCATAACATGTCTCTTGTAGTGAATTGATTTTGCAAAACACCACAGTTTGTCAGCCCTTTTGATATCTCCAGTCTCAGGAGAACTGCCCCCTTCTAGTGCTGCATTGATTCATTGCTGAGTTGACCTTTACAAATGGACCAGAATGGATTTAGTTTATATATTGTCTTTCATCCAGGAGATGTCTCCAGTCACTGATAAACCAATAATAATATGAAGATAACGTGGAGGCAAATATAAAAACAGTTGTAAATTAGGCAGCAGTACATATATTACCTTGAATACAATACTATTACAAATGAAAAAACATTGTTCGCTTGTATTTGAGAGTTTTTCCACTTCCCATTTAAAATATAATGTTGCAGAATTCATTTTGAACTGTAGCATAAATTCACATGTAACTGATTTTACTAGTTCATTCTTTTGCTTTTAAAACTATTCTGTTTCTTACAGATGAATAGTATGTCTTTTTAATTGCTTCCCAGATTTGTGTGCAGTTATTTTGAGATGTATGAGGCTGTGCTTTGTAGGTATTGTGTATCTGTCTCTACAAAGCTGCCTGTTGACCATAGCAAACCATTCTTTTCAGGTCCATTACTTCCTTTCTATTTTCTGATACTTCTATTGTACCATGGAGGTAAAGAATTATCATCATGCACTTCATTTGAAAGACTGAAAATGCTTTAAAGAGTACAGAAGTGATGGAGCAGTATGCTGATACATTAAAAATGTTTGTGAGCCTGCAAAAATATCTCCCTGACATGCCTTTATATTCATCCAGAATTGTACTATGCTTAACAGGACTCCTACCAGCTGAACTGCTTGGTATGCACGTGATCACAGGGATCCATAGCATGGTGACAAAGATGACATGAAGTACTTGCTTTGCAAGGAATGCAAAGGGCAAACATGAGAGACAGCAGCGTATGAGCTTGAAAAGCAATGAAAACATGCAATAAGGGAATGCAAGGAATTTCAGGAAGGCTAATTTGGAGAGGTTTAGAAATGCAGACTAGCTGCTTCTCTCCCTTGTACCAGCTGTGTTTGCCCAATGTCAGACGCTGCCATTCTGATGCATGTTTTTTATTTTCTTTCTGATAGTATAATATAAACCCAAATGATTAATGCATCATAAAACATACCTTTGTGAGAGAATGTTGAAAATCCTCAGAGGTACCTGTCTTGTTCCTAAACACAGTTTTGTAAATGCATTCCATCTCCCTGTGACTGACAAAGGATTTCCCACTTTTCTGCACCAGCTAATGGATGGTTATGAAATGCAAGAACTGGTACATACAGACCACTCTGAGTTTAGGGAACTTTTCAAATGAAGACATTTTTTTTTAAAGTGGATACAGTAGATTGTAGCAGATGGCTCATTCTATCTGGTAAATCCTTCTTCATTCGTGGCTCATTGAACTAGTAGTGTCGTTACTGTCTAGCATGTTAATTTGGAATCCATGTGCTAAACTTCATTGCAAAAGTTTATGATGAAAAGATTTGATTTGTGTGCACAATAGCTACTATTTCTATGCAATACGACAAAATAGTTAAAGTTCCCTCTAGATATCTTTTAAAGCTGGATTTTCAGCTCTCCTCTACCATTTGATTGGAAAAGCAGATTTCATGAATCTGTGTCTAGTTGCTAGGAGGTTAATGCAAGAACATGTTTCTTTCCTAGTGACTTGGAAACCAGAAGATTAAAAAAAAATCACCTTCTTAAAATAATTAATCTAACACTAAATATATTTTACATTTACAGCTGTATCTTTCAGTTCTTTGCAACATTATTTTTCTGCATAGGAGTTACTGAAGAACTTCACATTTCACATATTACACTGTTCATCTCTACAGCATAAGGCAATTTGCACTGGAAGCACATGTTAAAAAACCTTAGAAATTAATCTTCAGCATTATGTAGTGGATTTCCACAGGCCTTTTAGTGATTAAAATTTTAATCACCTGATGATTAAAGGTTTCATTACTAGGCAATTAGTACTTAATGTTTAAGTGCCAGGCATTTAACTCTGTTTCGGAAGTGGAACTGTCAGTGGTTGGAGATTGCAAAGTCGGATGGATCGTGAGGCAGCAAGGAAGTATGAGCGAAGGGGCCAAAAAAGGTTGGAGGGAAGGGAAAGCTTCAGGGTGCAAGGGTATGAACAGCGTAAGGATCCCTTTCAGCTGGTTTCAGCAGAAGGAAGTTTAGATCTAATGAAGGAGATATCAGGGTGCAGCAGGATCCAGCAGCTCCCTGGTTGCCAGGAGCAGGGCAGTGGGGGGGCAGTGGGGTAGGCCCAACCCTAGGTATTGGGCATCTATGTGGGGATGGGGACAGTTGCCCAGTCCTCGCATAATAATGTGGATCTTGAGGAAAAGTATAGCTTGCCCAAAAATTTGCCACAAAGAGTATTTGTTTACCATTTTTTGTGTTTTGAGACAGAAACCACCATTAAAAACCTATTTATTTTAGCACATTTTAACACATGAATAATTATTGCTGTTGTTTTCCACAAAAAGATATTTTTAGCTGGAAACCTTCAGTCTGTTACCCTAGACAAACCGAACTATAATTTAAGCAAGATTCATTTTTTGGGGTTTGTTTCAGAATTGTAGACTTTGCATATTGGCACTGAGTGTTGAAATACCGAGCTGGAAGCTGATTAGCTCTTGCTAGATTTAGCTGCCTCTTAAACTTGGGGGTTTTTTCTCCTTTTTTTTTTTCCTCACCAGCAGTAACACTTTAGTCCTAGAAGGGTTACACAGTTTTTTGCCAGTATAAATATCTAGTATTGATTTATCTGTGAACAAACTGGATTTGTTATCTCATTATAAAATATGTGCAGTAGATGTTGGAGCTGGAGGATGTTAGAATTCTCTGATCTACCAGAATAATAAAAAAAAGACCAAATTTTTTTAAAAAAGAGACATTGTTCTGACTCAGTTCCATAGCTCACTTTGATATTAGAGGAAGCTGCATTCATGTATCAGAGTCTAGTCTATGGAGCTTAATATATTCCTTCAGAGTTGTCATGCTGTTTCAAGATAACATAGGGGTTTGAAACTATAACCAGTCATTCAGAAGCATAGGATGTTCTGTCTTCTTTTTTCTTTTTCTTTTTCTTCTTCATTTGAGTACCATTCCAGTGATTAAAGTCATGCTATTGACAAGCTGGGCAAGCCAATCAGCAGCGTAAAGTCCATGATGCTTGTGACATATTTAGTAAATACCTGGGGAAAAAAATCCAAACCCTCCCTCATGTATTATCTAATTGGTTTTATTTGGTAGAAGAGAAATGTAGTAACAATCAGACTCAGTCTTGTCCTTAGTTCTGCTGAAAAGCCAGATAGCAGCGAAACAAGGAAGCATCAGAATGAATCAGCCACTAAAGGAGCCGTATATGAGTAGGATTCAGATGGTGAGTGTGAGCTAAAACAGGTTTTTGCAGAGATGAAGTCAAAAAAGTCACAAAGCAATGTAAAAATATTTAAAGAATGAATGCCTGACTTCAGTCTGGTGTTTTGGGAATAGCAAATAGTACGCTAAACTGTTCCATCACCTGAAGAAATACTGTCAAGTAACAAGCAAAGCAGCTCCTGAAGAGGCATTATAACCTAGAATATATTATTTTTTTCCTTTTTCTGAATGGTAAAAAACATGAAGACTGCACATGTCCTTATATACTTTTTATTTAAAAGGTGGCAATTACAATGGTCTCTGCTTACATGAATAATTGCATTGAGAAAGACTGAAATCCAGCATGGAAGTGAAGTCTGAATGCTGGTTTTGTTTATTTTTCATTATGATAAAGCCCTGCAAATTTACAGCAGAAAATCCTACCAATGGGATAGGCACAGCTGCAGCTTTTCAAAGATAAGTCTATACGGACTATAGAGCAGCTAGGGTAGGATTTGTCTCGTCTTTATTTTAGCCATCTGCAGAAATTCACCTGACTAGTTTTACCTACCTCAGAAGAAAAGGGATTATGTCCTTGCGGTGCTAATTTCTCTCCACTGACTGCAAAGTGGACGGACTCAGACATGTTTGCATTGTGTATATTTGTGTCTGATGAGAGGAATTTTATCCTTATGAAGTTCTTCCTCGGGTTTTCATGGTCAGCTTTCATTTTTATAAACCCCAAATAAATCTGGATCCTCAGCAACTTGTCATATTACTGCAAGGATAAAATGAATCATGCCCTGGAAGTGTTGAGAGGGGTTTTTGTGTCTTTTTTTTAACACAACCATATGACTATGCAGAATAAAAATCCTTACACTAATGTTGTTGTAAACAAATTAGTTGAGATGAATTCAGCCCTGCGTATTTTATCTGCTTTAACAGTCAGCTATTATGCTTCTGAGCTGGTAACAACGCATCTCAGAATGAACTGAATTGTACAACACTAACTGCAGCTACCAATAAGCCATTAGGTGGCAATTTAAATGAAAGGAATTAACCTTACAAATGCTGAACTGGCAAAATTGACGTCCGTACCTTACGGGGAGATTTCTTTTTTCCCCCCTTTTTTGCTTTAAGTGTACAGCTACCATGCAGAAGGAAACTGATAATTATTATTTTTTTTAATTCCATGCTTGTTTTTTTAACTAGTTATAAAATGAAATCCTAATTAATTTTGAGTAATGATAATGATAGAAAGCCCAAACTCATGAGTTATTGGAGTCGAATGGTGAGAGAAAATCTCGAGACACTTAGCAAGCATCATCAAGTTAATCTTTTTCTGGCTGGCTTTTAAAGGAAAGATATTTTGAGGAAACTGTTTGGAGACAGGCAGGACAAATTCTGAAGGAAAATACAAAGGCACAACTGTAGAAAAAGGCCCAACTAGTTAATTAAATTTAAGGAGGTAGTACCCAGTCAGTTGGATGTAACTCTATGGTAAACTAAATTAACAGAGGATCAGGCTTTTATATAGCTGTAGTCTGTCTTTGTTAAAAAGACCTGGTTGAAAATTATAAAAAGAAGATTGTCAAAAGTACTTTGAAAACAGAATTATTACTTTAATAAGCACAAGCCTATGGAATGGAAAAGAAATTAGAGATTTAGAGCCTACACATACATTTATTTAATCTGTGAGAGTGCAACGAGTAGACCAAAAAGGAAACGTAAAATTATCTATATACTTCTCACATTTACCATGAGATGAAAAATAATTTAGTTCCACTTAATGCGTTAGCCTATGAGATCATCCGCATACAGAAAATTTGTTCTAGGAGATTTCATTTCCACCAGCAATCAGTCTCAATTCAGAAGATTAACTGATTATAGTAGTGTTGCAAGTGACTTCCTGTATAACTGAGCGTGATCTCTCAATGAATTAGAAATAAATCAGTGATCTCAGTTGCAGCAACATAAAGATACCTGGTTTAAACATTTAAATCCAAGGAAGTAACATCAAACCTGGCTTGCAGGGACCATATAAGAGCCAAGTGTCAATGTTAGAAACTTTTTTGTTCCTTCCTTATCTTCTAGTAGCCCAAGCTTTTTTCTGAGCCGTCTGAAGATGGGAAGACAGACAGAATAATCAAGAAAAGTCAAGACTGTAAAAGGCTGTGGGCTTTTTGAAATATAGGCGCTACAAAATAGTAATTTCTCAACCTACTTTGTTCAGTTTTACTGAAGTCATATATAATGGATTAATATCCTATATGAAACAAGTCTAACTATCTTTCTGAGACTCATTTTTATTTCATTTACTTCATGAAGTTTTTAAAGCTTTATGCAATCTTTTAAAAATGTAGACATTGGCTACACAACTTTGTTCCAATATCAGTTTCCCAATTGACAGAGCATCTGCTTTGTTACTTATGCTGCTTACTCTATCCCTTTTAATGCATCCAAAGGCTTCCCTATTCTTCCAGTCAGCAAGTTCTCCTATCTTGCACATCACTATGTTTTCATTTGATAGCATTCAAATTAACTTGTTTGAATGGATTGCTTCACTATATTATCTAGATCACACTCTGTAACTGGCCTTGCTTAATCAGCATCATTCATTCTTCAGGTCTTTGAATCACCCAAAGATCTTACCAGCTTTTTTTTTTTCCCATGTCTAATTCTAGATCATTGAATATGGAATGATATCAACATTATTTCTGGTCAACTCAGAACCCCACAAGAGACATCCTTATTCAGCAAGGATTCCACTTTCCTCAATACCTCTTGAGATCTGCCAGTCAGCTTTAATCCAAATGACCTGAGAACTGTTGATACTGCATTATGCTACCTTTTTAGTCAGCATGTGATGGGACACCCAACCAAAAAATTAATTAAAAAAAAAAAAGTGCATTGTGAGTACGTTTACCTTCTTCANGGGCCAGGCTCTTTTCAGTGGTGCCCAGTGACAGGCAAGAAGTAACGGGCACAAACTTGAGCACAGGAAGTTCCACCTAAACATGAGGAGGAACTTCCTTACCTTGAGGGTGGCAGAGCCCTGGAACAGGCTGCCCAGGGAGGTGGTGGAGTCTCCGTCTCTGGAGACATTCAAAACCCACCTGGATGCTTTCCTGTGTAACCTGCTCTAAGGTGGCCCTGCTCTGGCAGGGGGGTTGGACTAGATGATCTCCAGAGGTCCCTTCCAACCCTGTGATTCTATGATTCTAAGACACTGATAAGGAATGCAATAGGAAAACAGAACTGTAGATCTGAATTTCATCAGAATATTTGACCTAGTTCCACTTGATACTTCATTAAAAATCTGCATTATATGAAAATAAGAAAGACTAAAATAGGCTTTCCCAAGCATAGCTGTTAATGGAAATTCATGGGGTTTTGTGGACATATCTCTAGGGATTGGTACTTTGCCAAGTGCTATTCAATAGTTTAATTAACAATGTATACAGTATAGAATCTCGTCTGCCTGAGTTTACAGCTGACACACCCATGAACAGGACAGTAAATAACAGGAGAGATTACCATTACAAAGTGATCTGAATTGTTCAGCTAAATGGTTACTCTCCAACCAAGCGTATTTTCAAACAGCTGAAGATAAGGTCATCCATTTGGGGACAAGGAATTGTTATCAGTAAAGGATGGGAAGGCTATTTTGGAAAACAGTCATTCAGAAGGTACATGGAGTCATAGCACATGAGTGTCTTAATCCACCTTTTAGATGCACGAAAAGGGGACTGTAGAATAAGAATATGTCACTGTAGACACAGCTAGTCAGGCTATTACTATGCTACTGTGACCATCCCTGTTGACTGCATTTAAAGAGGATGTTAGAAAAAGCAACATGTGGTAGCTGAAAAACAACCCTTATAAACAGAGTCTTTAGGGACTCAATTTATTCAGCTAATCAAAGCGGAGGTTAAAAGGTGATTCGATTGCTATATAGAGATACTTACTTCTACTTTGAAATGAAATCTGATCATGGGAAAAAAGGAAAAATTTCAGTCTTACAGACAAAAGCGTAACAAGATATGCACATTCAACCTTGAAACAGAGACAGTAAATGTAATTAACAATTTATCAGGAAAGGCAATAGATGTGCTCTGGCTCTGAGTCTGTAAAATGAGATTAGATATCTTTCTGGAAAACATGCTTTGACTCAGCATCTGAGAAAATTATATACATTATAGACCAAGTGATCATAATGGTTTGCACATAAAGACTACGAATCTCTTTGTCAAATGAGAAGCACTGGCAAAGAAAAACAAAGGGTAAGCTGCCAGAATTTAATCCCGTCATGGCATTTTGAAATAGCAATATTTTGCTCCCTTCTACTAGTAAGAGTGTCTGAAATGACATGGCAGATCTCCTCCAGCAGGCTGAAGAGTCCCTGGGTTTGGTATGACAAGGAAAATAAGCTGCTTACTTCAATGGAGAATGGAGAAACTTCATCAGTATCAACAGCAACCTAAGATGGATGAGATGTTGAAAGAAAATGGGGTTTGGGTGACTGAAGAGAGCTGGTGAAGAGATGACTTCACAGGTGGGTACTTGTGTCTGAAAATGACCCTAGAACTCCCTGAAGAAGACTCCTGTAAATGATGCAATCTGTCCTGAGTGGCTCAATGAGCACTTCCTGGGTACTTTTTGGCTTGCAATGTCAGATCCATTTCAATGTAAATCAGCACAGAGAGCCTTTGAAATAAATCAGTATATGTATACTAGCCATACAATTAGATAAATGCATGGAAACAGGTTGAAAATCAAGCAATTAAAAATTTTAACAGACCTAAAAGCAATTTTATTCAAAATGGAATGAAAGTAGTAAGTCAAATTAAATAAAACACTAAAGATTATGGTGTGGCACAAGATAAAAGGCTATTATATAAACTATTTGAAAAATGAATTAAGGTAAAAATATTCATTAAACCAAATTACAGCTGAGAAGCAGTTAAAGCATATTACTTTGACCCTGCTGAGGTTTTTTTCCCATCACACGGTCATATTAATTAGCATGAAGCTTCTTAAGAAATAAACACAAACATTTACCAAAGGTATCTTGCAAGTGTGGTTAGTGGCTTTTAGTAGTCATTTGGTAAAAGCCTGAACAACCCTGTGAGAACTTCAGCAGCAGAACAGCTTGTCAAAATAAAACCTTAAGCAGATGGTTCTAAATCACTGTAACTCTTCTGCATATGCTGAATGCTTGAGCAGTTCTATGAATAACAGAAAGCTGTCCACAAACACGGAGGAAAATAGCAGATGTGTGAAGCTGATGTTATCTGATCTCTATCACATGAAATCCTGTCGCTGTCAAAAGTGCCGTCTCTTGCCTGCTTGAGAAAGTGACTAAAAAAGTCTCTGTTGATCAAGTTGTTCACGAGAAACACCTCCCTTTTTAAGTACTGTACCTCAGCCTGATGCTGTGAAAAAGGGGAACTTACACTGGCACAGACAGAAGGCAGCTACAGCAACAGTTCCAAAGGGTGTTTCAAAATCTCTTAATTTCCAATATACATGTCAACATGAAATGCATATTTCAGTTATTTTACCAAATATATTTCACTTCCACCAAACAGAGCAAGTCTTAGTCACAGAGTTTCTTGTTCATGAATCTCTGCTTTCCATGTCCCTGTAGGACAGTGTATTATCCTGAGGTAGCAATTGTCTTCTTCTTCAACCTTTATTTAGCATCTCCCTTTCTAGAGTCTTGATCACCTCAGAGAAAGAGAACGGAATTTCGTCCCTATTCCCAGTACTGGTCCTTTGTTTTACAGCAAACTATTTAGTATAAAAAATACAGCAGAACTCCTCTTTCTGTGGTGAGTGCTGCAGCCTTTGGCCTCCAGAGCTCTAGTTTCTGAGCGAGTTTGTTTCTCTGAGAAATAAGGGCCCCACAACAATAAGGAGATTCATTTCTGGTAGAGACTGTAATATGGTAAACTGAAGCAGGACATAGAGTCTTTGGCTGCTGATCTTTCATTCTCTACATAAATAGGGATCAGTCATACTTGAAGATCTTCAAGCACAAATGTATTTTTTTCCACAATGTGAACTGATTGTATCTGTAACCAGTACTCGTTATTGGTGGAAGCTGCAGGCTTCCTTCCACTGCATTACTGTAGCATAGCGGAAGTGCTGTTGTTCCCAGAAACTGTTCTGGTTTGTATTATAACCTTAAAACCGCTTACAGTGGTTTTAAAAAAAAATATATATATAGCAGAATCCAGATCCTCACCTGCATGAATATATATGTATGATACTATATGTGTTATTTGTAATGCTACTATATCATTATATGATACTATAATGATACTATATGGTGCTGTAATGGTATTATACTACCTGCATGACACTATATGTATTATCTGTAAAGTGTAAGAATATGACAAGGACTATATTTTCAGTATATTCCAAGAATACAGACAAAATGAGATATTCTGCGATATTTTTAGCTTATATAATCTTCTGTTTAAGTAAAGAGTAAGCATATGCAAACTGAGAAGAAATAAAATTATTTTGGCTATGTTTACCTGAGAGTTTTACTGCAATATCCTTGATATCTGTCTCTGATCCTAGAAACTGGCAGATTGACTAACATCTTCAGAGTCCAGAGTGCAAAGGTGTCTTTTATTTGGATTTCAGAAGTCCAAGCCAAACATTAAGAACAAAGTGCATTTTTAGCATACCAAATGATTTAGCACTGACTAGGATGTCATCAGAGAGCTGTAAATTAGACCCTTCTGAGATGTAATGTTTGGGTTTCGGGTATTTTTTTTGGTGATTTTATATAATACATTGTGATGCTGAATCCTTCATCTCGGTCACCAAGGGCGTTCAAAGGTTTTGGGTCTCCAACTAAAACACGAAGATCATATTTTTTCCATAAGATTGCTTTTTGACAAGTCTGGTAAAAATATACTGAAACTCATTGAAGAGTTCTCTGTAGTTCCAGTGATAGTAATTGCATTTTCCATTCTTTCTGACTGTGTCAGTAGAAAGCTTATTTATTTATATGGTTTTTTACCTGAAATGGGAGCTACTATATTTTCTGGTGCTGGAGAATTTGGATAAATGTTTTGAATATAACTGAAATGTGGTTTTTTTTTTAATTTTGATTGCAATAGCCTCAGAGCACAAGAACAGATATAGCATAAGCTTCTGTTGGAAGGTAAAAGCTTCAAACACTGTCATTAGCTTTCCAGAAGTTTTAGTCCATGATTTGCATAATGTTACGGTACCAAGAATAAGGCACAGGGAAGATTGTCGGTTCTTTGGATACTAGTATGCTACTGTGCCATTTTTCCCCTCCTCTCTTACGTAGTGGAAAATCCAAGGAAAGGGCAATTACCTTTTCCTCTTGAGATTAAGACAGTAAAATATAAGTGCCTTTGTAGAGTTATCTAAAGAAGTATGTAGCTAAGTCCCCACTATAATTAAGGGAAATTTGATCTCCATTTAATCAATAGCCAACAAGGTTGGCCTCAACTAACACCCTATATATTCATGATGCCCATGCATGGGCAGCTTAATTGAGATACTAGTGATTGTCCATCTGACTCATTCTCCATATTCCACTGCTTTTACTGATCTATGACCATACCCAACTCTTCCCTTGTGGGCTAGCTTACTTCCCTTCTCAGTGGATTTCTGAGCGTCCCTTCCTTTGGCCTTTCTCAGAGTTTATATACAGGAGTTCCTCTGCTTGTTTAAATGGCCACAGATTCATCAGCATTGTCCAGGTGCTTTGGTAAGAATCTTGGTCATTTAGTTCTGTAACTCACTGAGTTCATGAAAGGAAATTCCTCTCTGATACTTTAAAATCCAACAAGATGTGATCTTACATTACATTCTATGTGCATATTCTTACACTGAATTCCTCATCAAACTCTCTCAATGACTCCCAACACATATTAAGCAAAGTGAATAACATCTCAGTTGTGCCATATCTCTCATCTTCTGCTCCCTATGTGTAAAGTTTTTGCTTCAGTGCATTTTTTTTTCTTTTTTTTTTAATATTTTAAATGAAAGTACTGTTAGGAATTTATACTGAAAATGGCTGTCAAAGGAACATATCTGGCAATTGCAGCAGAAGATAGTCAGGTGTGACACTATCACTAACCTCTGGAGAAAGCTCATTCTGTAGTCCCATGGAAAGCATTTCTTGAGTGGTATGAGCTTTTTCTAATGTTAAAAAATTCACTGTGCAAGTGGAATGAATTTGTTGGCCACTATTTTCAGTTCAGTTTAATCAAATTTTTTCAGATATTTTTGGCCCAGAAGAATTATATAGTTTTAAGCAGGAATTTGAACTTGACTCATTATTCAAGAAAACAGGAACAGAAGAGAGGACTACTGAGTGTGTGGCAGCTGAGAGGTCAAGGGAATTGATCTATAACTCCACAGTCATAGATTTTAAGGCTGGATGTGACTGCAGGTATTCTAGTC
Source organism: Rhinoptilus africanus (assembly GCA_013400135.1). NCBI lineage: Eukaryota > Metazoa > Chordata > Aves > Charadriiformes > Glareolidae > Rhinoptilus > Rhinoptilus africanus. The sequence goes on along the minus strand of VXBO01003889.1, from coordinate 2,708 downwards.
TAACTTCATTCTTAATAGAGGCCACATAAAGTTCTTGTTGCCCTCTAGTGAGTTTGGTAACTGTTGCTTAACTAAAAAATATTTTCTAAAGCCTTTTGCCAGGAGATTGAGGCACTACTCTGTCTTTCGGTGAATCAAATTCTAGTTATTTACTGAAGTCCATTTTTTTCTGTAGGGGTGTCTGCTTTTTCTCTAATAACTATTGAACTTACTGGCTGCTTGAAGCTGAAATTGTCTAGAGGGGGAAACTCTCAAAAACATCAACATAAGAACTGGCCTCTGGGTAGAGGAAGGAGTTAATGCTTCTAGTAAAGGAAAGGCTGCAACAGAAACTGATCCCTTTAGCTGTTAGCAAGGGAGGGCAAAGGAGAGGTCACATCCACTGAACTACAGTGGGCTAGGCTAGACTATGGTCCTCTACAACTAAGTTTGTCCACCTCTGCAATCGCCTCAGAAGATATCCGTATAGAATGGATATGAACCAAATGTAGATACTGAATTTTTCTTGTACACCCCATAAAGAAATATTTAAATGCATTGGCTTGTCCTGTGCAAGCCCTGACTGTTAAAGAAAGACAGAGGAATGTAAGTTAGGTGGACTAAGTGTCCCTCTGAAGGTCTCTTGGGGGACTTGTTTCTGTCTGTTAGCTGTAGGACTGTAGGAGTTTGTGCTGGCTGCATTGCCCTTCCTCCCTGCTTCATGATCTAATATTTTCCATGAACTAAGGTCTAAACTGGGTACATAAATAAGGCACATTAAATTTCACCCTGAGGAATCCATTCAGGAGAGGGATGTTTTGAAAGATGCAGAACAGACATTTCAATCAAGCCTTAATTTTTTAGATGCCAAATGTATCAACCTTGAGGAAATAGGAAATCTGCTTTCCTTACCAGTAACTTCAGTTTAAGTCTTCCTAATTATCTTCTTTTTAGATCAGGATAATTACAAAGACTTTTGGGGTGATATTTGAGAAGTGCCATAAAAAAGCATTTCTTTTGTTTCTGTATTTTTTCTGACTTAATAACAATACTAATTCATTGGTCAATATTTGTTCAGTGTTTTGAAAATGTGGCTGTATATATTGGGAAAAAGCAGTAATCATTTGCACTTATCTGCAATTCTATGTGAATGAAAACTATGCTAATTAAATTTATGGTAAGTTTTTAACTTAGTGTGGAAATTTTTAATCCAGAATACTAAGGCTATAAAATACCTTTTTCTGGATATCAGGAAGATGATGCCAGATAGTCAGAAAAGACTGAATTGACATATGCTGAGAAGAAATTTCCATTTATTTTTCAGATATGAATATTCATATTTGGATGGAGCCAGCTACTTCCATGGCAGCAGAGTTGTGCCTAGGGGTTAAATCCAGTCTTCTCTATGTAAGTTTCAGCCAATACCACCTGGTGAAGTCTGGGAGCTCTAGGGGTAGGTTCTGTCAGTCAGATATATGCTTGATTTGCCTGATAAGGAATGAGAAATAGTTACTACTTGGAGAAGAGTGGTAGGTGAGCTTTGCTAAAAAGAAAAAAATCCTTAAATTTGACAGTCTTTTAAACTGGGTTTTCGTCATGTAACAAAAGTTTCCTTTGGGGAGCAGAGGGAATTAATTGTTGTAAATTTATTACAGCACTGTTTGAAGTTTCCTGGGCTGTTTGAGTTAAAATGCCTGAGCGGTGTGTTTGGTACACTATGCCTGAACATGGTAATGGATAAAGATAAGGTGCTTGACAATTCATAAAACACTGTAAAACTCCAGCAAGAATAAAGTCACACTTGAATGATTAATTCCTTTGCTTCTGAAAATACTCATTGAGGTCCATAGTACTGGCCGACTGGTCTTCTACCAATGAAGCTTTCTTGCATAGATGTTAAGGTACACATGGTGCCAGCAGCAAGGTTTGAGAGTGAGTATAGGCATCTGTGATGTCAGTATGTCAGTGACATTCAGACCTGTGTCATCATTCATTCTTCCCACTGCCTTTGAGCAGCTAACAGCGCCTAGCAGAAAAAGGACTATTGGTAATAGCCAGCTTTATCAGGCACTGCCTAAAGGGTACCAAAGCAGCTCCTGTATCTTAAAAATTATGCCAACACCTACTAATGAAGGATCATAGTTTCTGGTTGCCATTACAACACAACTGCTGGAGGATCTTCATATGCTTGCATAGAAGTGGTTACAACTAGCATCTAGCTTGATCCCACTACCTAAAAATAATTATCAGTATAAGGTAAGGAGCATTCCAGGTGTTAATGATTGCTACAGGCAGGTTTTGCTATATAAGTGTAGCATGAAGACTGTTTTTTTTTTTGAAGGCTATTAGTTTTCCAGGCCCAGGAATAAATTTATGCAATCTCCCCAGTTTATTTCTTTGGGGAGTTAGAGGTCATAATTTCTCCATACGAGAAAATTATGGCATTTCTCAGATCAGAACTGAAAACACACACTTAAAACGAACGTAAATTCTGGTGTACCTCTGCAGCTTAGCTAGTTCCACGATAGGCAACAGCTGAATAGTTCCAGGATAGTCAACAAACAGGAGGAGCAGGAAGCCATTGTACAGCAGGATAATTATGATGTAGTTGCCATCACAGAAACATGGTGGGATGACTCACATAGCTATAGTGCTGTCATGGATGGCTATAGGCTCTTCAGGAAGGACAGCCGAGCAAGGAGAGGCGTGTGGCCCTGTATGTCAGGGAG
>VXBO01003888.1:218091-241856 GCA_013400135.1 Rhinoptilus africanus | reverse complement strand
CTCTATCCCCGCCGGGGCGGTGGGGAGGGGGGCCGGGCGCCGCGCTCCCTCGCCCGCTGCGGCCACCCGCGGACACACGGCCGGCTGCCGCGCCTCCGCACCGCCGCTGTCGCAAAGGCCCCGCCGTCCTGATTGACGGCAGGCGGGGGCAACGGCCGTCGCCATGGAAACCGGGCGGCCCCAGCCGCGCCTTCTCCCGCCGCGTCCGACCCTGGGGGTGAGTTCCCTGTGGGAAAAAAAAAACAAACCTAAAAATCCAATTTTTGTCTGCAAAAGGCAATTGTCGCCCTCATATTTCACAGAAAAATCGTGACGAGACTAGGGGAATTCTTAAATTGGCACCTTCTGAGGGAATTCCGACCCCTGGTGACAGCCCCTGTGAGGGCTTAGAGATCTCTGGGTTTGTTCTCTAGACCCTGTGAAGAAACTTATTGACTTTATTTCTTTATTTATTTCCTTAACCAGCGTTTTTACTCTTAGCTTTTTATGTGTGCCGACGACCAGTTTTAGCTACATACAAATCACCAAAGATGCTGATGCTGACAGCAGGTCAGTGGTGGATTCCTTCTTTCCAGTCACTTCTTCATCAGGGCATGGAAATACAGCACAGCTGTTTAGGACAGAAAGGGAAAATTATTTCTGCCGTTGAAACCAGAGAGAACGTTTTCTCTCGGCCAGAAGTAATTAAAATAGTGAAAATAGTTCACAACTTGATTTGCTCTATGTTGGCACATAAAACATTACCTATACGGGGAACGTGGTATCCGATACGTTCCATACCACCAGTTCCAAAAAGACAAAACAACTCCAAATTTTTATTGCTGTTCATTCAGTAAGCAATTTCAGTTCAGCTATGGAATACAGGAGTATGGATAAACACAGTTACTATGTTGGTGTATTTTTGACGATAAAAGTAATACCGAGCTATATCAATATATCTGTATAGATGAATTACACAGAGCGACGTGATTCTGGCAAGCGAGCGCGGATACCCTGTCATCCAAGAGGAACAGATGCCTGTCTGTAACAGCAGCCTTTTTAGCACGTGAATTACTTTCAGCTGGGAGAATGGAGAGTCTCCAGTTGTCCTATAAGAGTAAATTCCTGAAGCCAATGTGGGTCGAAGCCACGCAGCATTTTATCAGGACAGAGGTAGGAGCATTTTCCTTGCTCTCATGTTTTGAGAAGCTGTTCTAAACTAGCTATTATAAAAGGCTCAAGGGTGTTTTCTGAGGTATAGAAAGCATTATGTTTTCTTGAAGGTGCTAATAAAAGTGTCAAACATTTTGTTACTTTAAGCATCGATTATGCTGTTTTATCTGTGCCACCAACATACACGTTAATGAATAGGCTTGGGGAGACGCTCTTTATGTTTGGGTGGTCAGAGACGGGGCCGGGTCTCCAAATCTCCATCCGTGGAGATGCTGGGAACTGCCTGGCCACCAGCAGCCTCCTGGGTACCTTCCAGCAGCAGCAGCTGCCTTATTACAGCATGCTGCACACTAACGAGCTTCTGATGCAGCCTGCTGGGGTATTTTGACAGCCAAGTGAGTTTCCTTACTGATTTTGTACGGATGGTGTTAGTAGTTTCAGAGGTAGCTTCAGCAGCTAGCATTGGTCAGTGCTGCTCCACTCATCCTCAAAAATCACAGCAGAGCGGGAAGACCTACTTTCCTCTGTTTTAATTCTCGGTAACGGAATACCTACAGGATAAACCGTGGCTTATTTTTAATTCCTACATTTCCAGAACCAATTCTGGCCAAAGCATTGGCGTGGGCCCCGGAACAGGAAGGCTGAGCGGGGGTTCTCCTCCCTGTTCCTGAGGAGGGGATGGTGCCCTGTCCCTTACCAGCCTGGCCAGGCTCCGCAGCCGCAATCCCTAACCTTAATTTCCTCAGCCACCTTCTGCCCCAAACCAAGATGGCGCACCTCCCTTCCCGCCATTCGCCGCGCTTGCCCCTAAGTAAGATGGCTGACGGCCTGGCTGCCCGCTCTCAAAATGGCGGCGCCCACTCGGCGCTGCCCGCCCCGCCCTCAAGGTGCCGCCCGGCGGGCCGGGGCGGGGAGCGGGCGCGGCGCCTGCGCCTCGCGGTGCATGCCGGCCCCCCCGCCCCCGCCGTGACGCTGCACATAGCAGGCCGGCTCCGCCGCCGCCCCTCAGCGCGGGCCCAGCCGCCCGGTGAGGATGGTGGGGGTGAAGGTGATCGCGAACGACACCGAGTTCCAGCCCGAGCTCAGCGCTGCCGGCTCCCGCCTGGCCGTGGTGAAGTTCACCATGCGGGGGTGAGTGAGAGCGGGCGGGCGGGATGCGGGCTCCCGGTTCCCCTCGCGTCGCCCCTGCCGCCATGTCCCTCACGGCGGCCTCCTTCCCGCTGGGGCGGCGGAGTGCGGGAGCGGGGCCTGGCCCACCGGGAGGCGTCTCCTCGCCGCCCCGGCCTGGGGCTGAGGGGGCTCCCCGAGGCCGAGGGAACCGCCGTGGGGCCTTGAGGGGTTGGGGTGTGCTCGTTTGTTTCTGAGGCGAGGCACGGCTTCCAACTTGAGAAGTGCAGTTAGGGAGTGAAGTGCTGTATCATTTTGGTCCTCAGCCAGCTGCCGCCGGTAAGAGCTGCGAATTAATTGGTTTGGGAGTTTTTTTGCGTGTTAGTGGCACTCCTTGTCGGTAGGATACGGATATAGCCACAGCGTCAGAATGGTGTTTCCTATTTCTGGTGTTAAATTCACCTTTTTGCGGCGGGGCCAACTTCCCCTGCCCTCTGGACCTGTCGCCTTGCAGGTGCTCCACGGAGACGGGACACTGTGCTGGCTGGAAATACAGCTGCAGGTCAGAAGGGCACAGGCAACTACATCTTGCTTGGCTTCTGTTAAAAACGTCTTCTGCCTTAATAAAACTTGGCTGTATCCTCATCCTTCTTGCCCAGGGCAAGCAGATGTTCTTCTTTCCCTTTCTCAGCAGGGATTTGAAGCACAAGCATGGTGTAGTCCGGATGAACTGGCGACCAAAGGAAATCTCAGCAATTTGGTTATTCAAAGTAATCTGCTGAATTAGGGAGATTAGCAATAGCGTTAGGGGTCCTAGGCTTTAAAGTGCACCTCGTTGTCAGAGTTCTCGCTCTTGTGGCTATACTCTGTCCTTGTGTTTCCACCCCTTATTTATATGTACGATTGAACCATTCCACTTCCAGTGGCTGTTTAGAGCTCAAAAGAATTGGGGTCTAATGTTGTGAAAGAGACGGTGAGAGATGTTGTATTTGGGTAGAAGAGGTCACACTAGCTGTGTGTCCAAGTGGGTACTGAAAAGAGCATTGATATAAACACATCTGATGTCTGATTGCTGCTGCTTCGTGGTTGGTTTTTTAGGCAAGACAACTACACTCGTAACTGCAGAGATGTTAGTGATACTGTGTACGTGTGTGCCCAGTAATATGGTTTGGTTACAGACAACCTAATGTAATAGGTTCCAATTAATGTCCGGATGTTTTAGCGTTTAAATATCTGCGAGTTTGCCTTGCTACGCTGCTATGGAGGGAGAGAATAGGAAAGGCAGAGCGGGTCTTGTCTGTGCTGGTTTCCAGCTGTATGTGTTGGCAGGTTCACGTTGGCACAGCTCTCTGCTTTAGGTACGGCCTATGTGGATATGCTGTAGGAGGGAGTTTCCGCGGGGACTTTCTTGCTGTTTCGCTTTTTAATTGTTTCTTTCGCAGCAAGCTCAGTTGTGAGAATATTCCTTTGCAGGAATGGTGTATCTGTGTGCTTTGTCTATGCCAGCAAAGGTATAATAATAAACAAACGCATATTTTGAGCCAAGGTGATACAAATGTGTCAGCAGAAGTCAGGTCTGTTCTACCAAGATCAAAAAAGCATGGTAGTAACTGGTTACAGTAGTAGTAAGTGAGATTTAACATAGTGAGAATTTCATCATTCCTGCTAAAGGTTTGATACATTATTGCTGTTAAGTATTTCAAGTCATATTGAGTGTAGATACTGTTATTTCAGAGGAGGTAACTCCTAGTTACTGGTACTAATTTTTTTAAAAGTAATTTTTTGCTGTTTCAGGAAAAGCAGACACCTCTTTGCCCTCCCTTATGTCACTTTGATAGCAGGACTTTGGCTTGTGGTAAAAGATGCAGGAGCTAAACCCATTAGATGAAAATATGAAGTTAGTATTAATTAATAGGTGAAGCTAATCATGTGACATTGAAGCTGTCTGAGGAAGTGGGAATTAACACTTCATAATGTGTTTCTAAATGTCATTCTTAATTGTATCACCAGGATTGCTCACCATCTGTCAACCAGGTAGGAAGGTTGTTTTTATGAGTACCAAGGATACCAGTAAGAAGATAAATGTGCTAATTCTATTTGGGGCAGACATTTTTCAAGAAAAGGTTGAGTTAACTTAAACTGTATTTTGTTTTCACAGATGTGGCCCTTGTTTAAGGATAGCCCCAGCTTTCAATGCTCTGAGTAACAAATATCCTCAGGCAACTTTTTTGGAAGTAGATGTACATCAGTGCCAGGTTGGTATTCAAAAACATATTTTCAGTTGTAGGAAAAAGAGCAGAAAACGCGGTGAATGAGAAACTTGAAGAAAAACTGTTCAGACAATATGCCAAGAGTGGTACCCTGTGGCTGTTCACGCTTTTGGTGAATCACAAATAGCTGTATTGTGAAATTCTCAAAATCAGGGTATGGACTAAGATGTGAACAAACAACGCTTTTATTTTAAAAAGTATCCTTGCAGTTTTGATGTCCTTCATTTAAGCAGCGTAGAGACAGTTTTACAGTTCTTGCTGCTTGTACTATTTAGGTAATACCGCTGAATGTAGAACATAGCACCAGTATGAATAATAAAGAGTAAGTCTTTCCAAACAGATATTGGCATAATTATTGAGGAAAATGAAAAATGCAATAAACCGATCTGATTAGTGGGACGAGATTCCTCTCAAGTACTACTCAGCTGTTTTTAACAGACAACAGTGTTGCAAATGAGCTATTGATTGACTTAAGGGTTGTTAACAAAAATTAACAATGGTACGTTGAAAGCAAGTGTCTTGAATTACTACAAATTATAATGGAGAGAGATGAATTTAAAAGTGGTAACAATGTTTGCAAATGACAGTAAATTATGGAGAGTTTTGGGGAAAGCTACTGTGGGTGCCTAACAGGTATGAGGACAGGTGGAAATCAAATGGAACTCGCCTTTCACAGCAGCAGGCTGCAATTCCTGCCTGCGAAGGAATGTGGCTTGGGAGGAGAAGGACTGCAGGTGTAGGTAAAGCTTGTAAAACAAAAGTATTAAATTAAGCCGGCCTCCACTTTCAAGAGGAAGTGGGTGATATGATTTTTATGGTATACCAACAAATCTACTGATGATGTGAAGTCCAGTCAAAGAATACCCAAATATGTAAAGGTTTAGGAGGATCTGAAGAATTTAAATGTATTTAAAGTTGCTGTCTGAGGCAAAGCTGTTTGTAAAATGACAAATATTGTTTGTGATGTTTGAGGTGGTGTAGCTTGATGAATATCTTGTGCGTGCATTCATTCTCACCCAGGTGAAGCAAGCTCATGCTTCTGTCTAGTATTGGCAATACTCTGTTAGGTAACCCTTGTAACTAATTTCTGCATTCTAGGGAACAGCTGCTACCAATAATATATCAGCAACACCCACATTTCTGTTTTTCCGGAACAAAGTGCGAATCGACCAATATCAAGGAGCAGATGCTGTAGGCTTAGAAGAAAAAATTAAACAGCACCTGGAGAATGATCCTGGAAACAATGAAGATACAGATATCCCGAAAGGATATGTATGCATCTCTTAAGATGTTTTTGTTTGATTGGTTCGTTTGTGTAACTTGAACCCTTGAAAAATATCTCTTGCTTTTTAAACATACCCTAAGCCAAATAATACTACTTTAGCCAAACCTGCCAGTTCCTCATGGCTTTGAGAAGATCACTTAATTTTAAAATTAAATGTATATATTTAGTAAGTATGGTTATAGAATTGTAAAATGTTTTAAGAAAAATCTCCATGCATAGCCCTTAGCTGTGAAAATAATGAATTTCGTGGTTTGGGATGAACTTTTTGCTTGGGATGAGCTTATTCTGCTTCTTTCCTCTTCTCAGACGTCCCAATCTGTCTCTCCAAAGTGTTTTTTTAAGGTGTAAAAATGTCCATGGGAAAAGACATTGTTAGACGTGGCTGTCAAAAACGTTGAGAAGTTGCACTGTTTTTTGTTAAGAGATCTTCTCTTACTTAAGTGGTGGTAGGGTCATTCAGGTTTTTCCTTTTTTCTCCTTGCTTCCTACCCTTTCTTTAATCCTCTTTATCTCTCAGATACCTCTCTTATCAGAGATTTTGTTGCCAAAGGAATTAACCTTCATAACAGTTCAGCTCCAGCTTGCCTGAAAATAGGGTGCCTTTGGCAGGGTGTTGTAAGATAAATATCTTGTGGTATATTTTCTTTTGTCTAGTTGCTAATGTTTACAAAAGTGGATGGTACAATGAAGTGTTCTCTTTAGATTTCTTCTTGCCTGTAGAAGTGTGGCAAGTATATAAAAATATATAAAGTAAAAAATATGTCACAGGAATATCTGGAAAAGATGATGTGCCTGGTCTGAGTGGCGTACAAGAATTGCTTTTTGCTGACTGTGAATTTGCTTTCAATTTAATGCTTAATGCACATCGTTTTGCTTCTGTAGGGGCACTGCCTATCACTCCAGTGATCGCTGATCAGGCATTCACAAATAATCTAAACCAAGTAAATAACTTAAAACTTTTTAGTAATTTGTAACAAAGAAAAGCAAACACTTAGAAATATACATTCTTAGACTCAATGTTTTTTTAAACCTTGCATCAAAATCTCTCGTAACTGAAACTTTATTTTAAAATTTTTTCAAAGAATTTAAAAATTGTATCCCTGAACAAATCATTGCATGATTTGCCTGTGTCTTCTAAGTAAACCAAAACTTTGTTGGGATGCTTGAATTTTTGGCCAAAATTTCAATAAGGGAGGAATCTGCTTAGAAATATTGGTGCTCTCGGGAAGTGATTTTCACTGTGTGCTGCGTGTTTCCATGTTACCTCAAGGCAATTGTGCGTTACGAATCATAAGCCTGTCTGACAGCTGTACTAAAGAAAACATGTAAATGAGAACTCTAATGTGACAAAACACTTTCCTAGAGCTGTCCTCTTAGGTGGTATTCTCCAAGCAACGCTCGGTGTAATATTACTCCTTAAACGCGATTGTCTATTGTTCTACCCAAAGCATAAACACAGTTAGTGATGTGGTGTCTCACATTTCACCTAAATCGTATGTGTCAGTTCAGTGCTCAGCTAGTTGCTGTAGTGCCTGTGTTACTTTGCGTTAGCAAATCCAATACATTAAACTTAGCTGTGATGAGTTATCTCTAGAAACCAAAATTATGTTGTTAAATGCAAACCCAGGCTTCTTAGAGGTTAGGATACGCTCAGTTGTAAATTTAAAATACTTATCAGGCAGATACAAGCAGGGTGCAAATCCAGCTCAGTATATCTCATTTAAATAAACTGCAAGGGGCATGTCGCTTGAATTTTTAGCAGTTCAGCTACTTGCTAAGTGTTCCATGGCATGCATTGTGCTTCGCTTTATATGTGGATGCTTACTTTTATAATTATTGTGAAATCCTGTGTGGAGCTATGGGAACGTCAAAAGATAAAGGCTCAGCTTGTTAGCTTCGAAGTCCAAAACACACTGAAAATCATTCAACTACCAGTTGCAGGTCTGCTTAGATTGGTTTTGAGATTAATGCACCCTCTTCTATTTAAAGTTAATCTTGTAGGAGTTCATGTCTTACCCCAAAAAATCGCATCCTGAGTGTGTTCAGGGCTGTATGAGACACGCAGGAATTCCATTTGACCTGTAGGTAGTAGGCTGAAATGCCATTTCAGGATATCCTTGACCCAGACTGGACTGCCGTCGGCTCTAGGAAAGCATCCTCGTGGCAGCTGTGTGTTCCTTCTCATACCTTGTACCTCTACTGAGCATGGGAGTCGCAAGCTGAGCCTTCATTTGGGTGTTGGGAAGGGAATAAGTATTTTTTGCTCAGAATAACACAGTTGCAAGAGCTAAGGGAAGTGGGATATGGGAAATGAGTTGTTTTCTCTCAGCAGTCCTGTTCTGGGTTCTGTTTGAATGAAGCTATAGACTGAGTTGTACTGTATAGTAATCCTTGAGCTGGTGTGTGCTTTTCTTTTTCCCCCAAGAGTGGTATGTTATTGTTTGGGAGCTAATATATGCTTCTAAGAAGGGTATTTTGGGTTGTCGTCCTAAAATCTTCTTTAGGTTTTTTTGTCTGGACTGTTCTATGACTGTACGTTGATCTCTAGTTTGTACTTTTACTATGTGAGATGTTGATACTGTGTCTTGGAGCCTTAAGATATGAAAGACTTGGGTTTTAGCCTGGGTCACTGTGCTTCCATCGGACTTGGTTTACTTGAGTTGCAGGCAAAAAAATTCTGGTTACCTGGAAATCGACAGATTATTCTGTCTCTGCAATAATACCAACTTTTAAATGGTTGAGGCTTAGAGTGTGGATAGCAGTCTGCTTTAATCCGAGAATGTGTGTATGTTAAAGCTTTTAGTTGGACCCTTTACAAAAGAGCTGAGCAATAAAAGAAACTGAAAAAGAAGTAAAATAAGGCTAGCTTTGCCTATGAAGCCTGGTAAGAACTATAGTGATGGTCTTTTAATTTGTTCTGCAGTGGTAGATTCACCATCCCTGGAGGTGTTTAAGAAAAGGGTAGATAAGGTGCTTAGGGACATGGTTTAGAAGTGGTTTTTGTCAGGGCAGGTTAATGGTTGGACTTGATGATCTTAAAGGTCCCTTCCAACCTCACCGATGCTATGATTCTATATAGTATGTTTCTGGGGAGGCCCATTTCTCTTTGTCTTTTTTTTTTCCCTGTTACGTTGATGGCTCCAGCCTAATGTCAGTCTGTGTTGTGGTGTGACTTATGATGCTGTAGTCTGAAAATTCACCCTGTGCCCGATTTCTTATTCTCAGAATGGAAAGCACGTGTTCCAGGGGTGTGGGATTTTGCATGGAGTGGAAAAATGTTGTTCGGTTATGAACAGGACGTGTCCGAGTAGTGTAGTGTTTGTCAGTTTTGTTTGTCATGCCTTTTGATGTAAACCCCTGAGGTTTTCTGTGTGTCTTGTTATTTTAATCTGTTGAATGAAGAGTTTCATTCATTCCAGTGCTTACTAATCCCAGATGAGTTCATGGCGCGCTTACCGTGTGCTCAGCAATGCTCTTGCTTTTACTTTCAGATGGATTTAATGCCATTTATCAATAAAGCCGGCTGTGAATGTCTTAATGAGAGTGATGAACACGGATTTGATAATTGTTTACGTAAAGACTCTACCTACTTGGAATCAGACTGTGACGAGCAGGTACAGTAGATGTTGTTAAGTGAGCTGTTTTCAGTGATGGTCTGGTCTGCAAGCATTTTTTTTTTAAGAACTTGCCTACTTTTTATGGTAGTGTAAGTAAGGGTGTGAGAGTTAGTAGGATGTAAGTAAAATTAATATTCAAAGGTCAGCGTAGCATTTCCAGTTTCGCATCCCTCTATGTATGGAAAAAATTCCAATCAGAGTAGCATTTGCTGATGTTTTAGAGACAGACTAGTGCATGTGTGGAATATCATGAAAGTAAGTATTTAATTTTGTTTCAAAGCTCAGACTTATTTCTAGTTAATTATTGTGCTATGTTTGTGTTTAAGAATGAAGAAAACAGTATTTAACAGGAACTTTTTTCTCCACAGCTGCTTATTACTGTAGCTTTTAGTCAACCTGTCAAGCTTTATTCTATGAAACTTCAGGGGCCAGATAATGGTGAGTGAAGCATCTGTTTAATCATATTTTTGAAACCAAAGCTTTGCCCACGTTTAGCTGAATTTTCTAAAAATTACTCTGTCCTCCCTAGAACCTTCTATCTTCTGAAAATCCCGCAGTAGCTTCAGTAAATTTGCTGTAAATGAATTACATAACAAGTGATCTCATTAATTTTTCACTGACCTCGTGCGTGAATATTTGGTATGACGGGCTGTATTTACTATAGATTGATATGCTGCAAAGAGAAAATTACATTAAATTCAAGAATTATTGTGAGAGCCACCAAAAGGCTTAGCTTAGTAACCCAGTTCACATTATTAAATGGCATAAAATGTTCAGGTGTTATGTGACACAACAAAACTAGTATTTTTAGACTTTTTATTGGATTTTTTGTGGCGTTCTGTCCCTGGCACATAGACGAGTAGTGCAGTTTTGGCTGTCCTTCAATATTCAGGGTGGTGATGTCGGGTTGGCAGGTAAGATACTAGAACGATAGAAGCTCCTGCCTTCCTTGAGTGATACCTAGAGACTGTGATAAATGAGAGCTTCTCAAGCAGTGTTTTGAAAATACGTTTAAACAATGGAATACCACTCCTATATTTTAACACAGGGCAAGGTCCAAAGTACATAAAAATCTTTATCAACCTTCCTCGATCTATGGATTTTGAAGAAGCAGAAAGAAGTGAACCAACTCAAGCCCTGGAGCTGACACCAGATGATATTAAAGAAGATGGCATTGTCCAGCTTCGCTATGTAAAATTTCAGAATGTTAACAGTGTAACTGTAAGTAAAGTTTCTGTTCTGAGGTCTGTGCAGGGTGAAAACTTCATAGGCTTTTAAAGCAGTGTGCCTGTTTGATTTCATTGCAAATGTCCCTAGTTTCTCTCTGCTGACTGCATAACCGCATGTTTATGCTAAAAGTATTTTAGGAGTCCGAGGTGAGACAAAGCCATGTGTGTGCAGTGTCTGTTTTGACCTCGTATGAGATGTAGGGTTCACTTTCACCTCTTCATGAGCTGGTGTGCTGTTTAACACACCGTGTGTTTTTACTAACATACCTTCTTGAAAGGCATCTTGTCTTCATTTGAATTGATGAGGAGACACGGAATCCAGTTTCTCAGTAATCTGATTGCAGAAATAAGATTTCTGTGAGTATCAGGTGTAGTACTTGCCATGTCTTTAATCTCAGTACCTGCTTTCTCAGGGTTCTTAAATGCTGTAATCAGAGCACCTCTGTCTTCTATTGAGCGTTCTCATCCGCTTGCTCTAAGAGACTTTCCACAGATTTCACGTAGGCTTTCGGACTCTTAAGTGCAGGTGCTTTTTCTCCTCTCCCATTTTAAAAACACAGGTTGTAGTGCAATGTGTGTGATGACTAGATTGATGCTGGAGATGCTTTATGCTTGGCATCATCCTGGTTTCCTTGTCTCCTGTGGTATTGTGTGAAACTGTTTTTCCACTATGACCCCTGAATTCTTTTCTGTGGATATGCTTTTCACGGCCTGAATTATGCATTTGCAAATACATGGACTTAGTTGATAGAATTAAGCTGTATTTCAGTGGGCTGGCCACAGAAATCACCAGGTTATCAGTTACAGGTAACCCCAAAATGTTAATCTGCCCTCAATCTCTTCATCACAATGTTTCTTCTATAAAAAGGTTTCTGGTAAATTTCTAAATTACTATTTGTGGACTGCATTTTAGGTCAGTCAGATACTTTCATGTTTAGTCATGGTTTACTAGCAATTATTTCAAATGTAATGAACCTAAACCTCCCATTTTTCATATCTGTTATTTCTGTGGAGTTACCTTTGCAACCAACTTTATCCTCTCCCAAATGAAATGGAGATCAGTCACATGGGCTTATATTCTACAAAGCTGTGCTGACAAGTACAAGTTACGTATTTGTTCTTTAATAAAATCCTGTGTCAGCTTTAGACAGGATGATGTGCAAACACCAGCCAAGTGATAAGGTGATTAAATAGATGCTCTGCTCATTTGCACTCTTTGCATGTGGGCACTGCAGTGGCACTCCCCTAGTTTCCTAGCTAAACCTGGATTCTGTATTGAAGATCTCCTAAAAATGAGAGGGTCAGTCATCTTGTCCACCGCCTGGCTTTTCAGTGGGGGTGATGAAGTTGTTCTGCTCGCTTACGGTGTCCTGTGGATAAAAATCTTCCACTTGGTTCCTAATGAACTGGAGGAGGCATAGTTGTCATACCCACAAAGTGTCCTGCTTTTCTGCTGTGTATCATCAGAAGTCCTTACTGAACACGTGCACATCAATATTAGCAAGTTCATGCTTCATTTATACATATCACTGCTAGCTTTGTTAGTTAACTTACCTGCTTTTTTAATTAGTAATTCTATACCCGGTAGTTTCAAATCCATATAATTGATACCTAATACTGGTTTTCCACATTTGTGCGCTTCTCTTCATTACTGCTACTTGAATGACACTTGTTCTTCTCTATGCTTGTTGAACTTCTCTTATCGTTACTGAGACAGACCCTCTGAACAAATTGCAGTTCATCTCTTTGACAAAAGTCGGTCTTGACGTGTTTTTTTGGTTGTCATTGTCCAAAGAGTACTTTCTTCAGCATTTCAACTCTCACTTCCCATGCATCTTGTTTGCATAGGAAAATACATGGTCTTCCAGCTACAGGGAAGCCTCTCGGAGGGTTGATGTCTGCACTGCTTTAGATCAGCAATTCATCTTGCTTATCCCACGCTTGCAAGCATCTGGTGTTGTTGCACAAAAATGCCTAAGTATAGGGCGGGCACGTAGTGATGCGTGTGTACCTCCCAGCGTTTGGTGGTCTGTGGCACAGGCAATTTCTGAGGCAGAAAGAGCATCTTCGTAGGTGCCGGCTATGGCTTTTGGAAAGGGCGTGATGTGTGCTGTCCCTTGCCCAACTGTTGTTCCTCCTTCTCTTTTTTTCCCCTCTGCTCCCGATGCCACTCTGCTTTCTTTCTCATTCCTCCTTTCTCCGTGCTCACAATGAAGTGTGGAAAGATCCATGAACAAACACCTCATTGCTCTTCTAACTCAAAAGTTCTTTACTAATACTGCTTCATGCAAAAAATTCTTCTTTCATTTGTCCGCTTTACAAAGTGTAGTGGTTCCAGCCATGATTCCTTAGTTCATGTTTCAAAAAAACCTGATGTTTGTTTGAAACTCTAAGATAATTTCACAGATGTGGTATTCATGCTCTAAACCACACAGTTATGCAAACTGTAGGAGTAAACTGCACGTGAGTAGTCTTAGGAGCTTCAGCAAGCAAGCTTAAATTGACATTCGACTTCAATTCAGATTCCAGGGAACAGTGAATTTTGACTTCTTAGAGCCTGTTTTTGCTTGCTGAATGTGGTCTCGGCTCAGATGTGGAAGCTGAGAAAATCCAAGCTTTGGGAGTTTTTTAACAAACAAACAGGAAAACAGAACAGCGTTCTATTTCATCATTATCTAAAATAAGAGGACAGTAGCTTCTCTAAAGGTTATAGAGGCTTTTATGGTTGGAAAGACTGTTAATTTGGTTAGTACAAAAATGCCTGATGTTTTATGTATTAATTCAGGGACGGACTTTTAACTCTTCTGTTTGGTGTGTTTTCTTTAGTTGTTTGTCCAATCCAATCATGGCGATGAAGAGACAACAAGAATTACGTACTTCACATTTATTGGAACTCCAGTCCAAGCAACGAATATGAATGACTTCAAGCGAGTGAGTCCTCTTTCTTAAAAGCACTTCTGAATGTTTTAAACTCACTCAAAAATGGGCTGGAGGAACAAATGTGCTTGGTTGTTACTACAGTTCCCCAACTTAAGGTGGTTTTGGCATCCAAAAGAAAATGTGTAGCTTGCTTGCAAGTTCTAGTTCATCAGCTTTCTAAAAATAACTGGTAAGAATGTGTGTATGAAAACTTGAGGGATTGTCCAGTGATATACACTATGGGTAACATTGGATTTTTTTGACAGCTGTGAAATTTATGTCTTCATTTCGAAACTTGCATTCTGATAGTTTTCAGGAAGTAGAGAAGCAATTGCATGTACAAGTTAAACAGACTCGTGATTGACTTCTGCTTTGAAAGATGTATTCACTGGGCAACATTAAGCTTGAGATCTGAAAAATATTTGGCCGTAAGGTGTTTTATATGTAACATACATGCTTTATAAAAAGGAAACGAAGAAGCAAACAACTTGTTATGGTATGACTTTAGACGCCCTAGTGCTGAACAATAAGGTACTCTCAATTCTTGAATTTTTTTTTTTTGAGAATGTGAAATGGGTTTGAAAGGATTGAAACTTTTAAGCTACTTACAGCTTTTCAAAATGTAATAAGTCTTTTTAAAATAAACTGCTTTAAAACTTAGTAGCCTTTGTAAAAGGGCAAATGCTGCTGTAACACTAGCCTACGAACTACTCTGTGGGTGACCAATAACATCAAAAGCACCAGAGAATTTATTATACAAATTACCTGCAGCTTCAGAAGGTTAAAAACACTAACACTCACCACCAGGTCATGTACTTTGAACTTTTAACGTCAAAGCCTGGTCTTAACTTCTACATGTAAAACATATCTTTGTGGGTAAGAATTAAGTTAATAAATAAAAGCTTACAGGTTTTTCTGCCTTTCAATGAAACTTGAAGTCATTGAAAAGGTTTTCCTATTCCTAATGTACTAAAATTAACTGGATATCAATTTTAGACTTTCCAGTTCTCCTAAAACTAGAAATATGTTAATCGATTTACAATCTGCTTACATTTTTTGGTTTATATGGCTTTTCTGTCAGTACTTAAGGTATCGGGGCATCCCCCGCAATGGGTTGTGCAACTGCTACTTTAATATCGTTAATCTGGAGTACTTTCTGGTATCGTCGTGAGGGGGGAGGGACTCTGACTCAGTAGTTGATCTCCGTCTCACTTTCAGTTCTCTGTGAACTCTCTTAGTTTTGCTTTCAAAAGTACTGAAAGCTTATTGTCAACAAGTGCCCTCTTTAAACCTTATCTTCTGATTGTTAAAGTACTATTTTATTTTTTTAATTGATGATCCTGATTGAGGCGCACTTGGTAAAGCAATTCAGATGTTTTTGTGCAATGTTCCGTGGGTTTGAGACTAGTGTTGAGCCTGCACAACGTGTATTTTCCAGTTGCGTGGACAAAATGTTAGTTTGGTGGACACGGTACTGAATTAGCCTGAAACTGCCTGCTCTAACAGTCTGAGCTGCAGGCAGTGCTGGTGTGGGGAGTGGGGCTTTTAATTCACACCTGCCCTCACACAGCCCTGTGAAGGCATTAAGAATAGCGGGGGTCTCCAGGCGTCTTGGCCCTCTACTGAAGTTAGAGGGGATTTACGGGTATCTCTAGATGCAGTGTGGGTGCTTGGAAGCTGATGTATGGCCTGGTAAATACTATGCTTGTTAACAACTTTGGTTTCCTTAGAGTTTGCAGGTGAATGTCTTGGCACCATTGAGGAGTGTGCCTTTGTGTCTTGTGGCATCCATTTGAACGGGAGGGGAGGTGACACAAACCTACAAGACTATACACCAGTCCTATGGCATTAGCATTGTGCTGGGAATGTCAGGGTGTTACGGAACTGGTCAGAATGGCCTTGAATAGAGGAGCAGGTGTCACTGGGTTACGAAGTGACTAATCCTGTCTCAGTTCAGATGCTCCTCAACACTGTACGTAATATTCCTGCTTTGCTTCCTGAACATGTAGCTTTAATATTAGGCTGTTAAAATATTTCACCATAACAAATGGGATGGGTAGTCTGGCAGAGTTGCAGCACTCTTAGAATTTTGTTTCCTTATCCTGTCAGTTATGAAACCTTAATATAGTGTTGGGCATTAATTATATTTAGGCTTGCAGATTAACTGGGAAACCTTATTTTTCTTCTCATATCCTTGAGTAGTTACCCACACTACTCCTCACTGCTTTCATCTGTCTCACTCCCTCATCTCACTTTGTCTCTACTGCTCATGTTCCTCTTCTAATTATAATAGAAATAGTGTTGCGATATGATTAACAAGAAGAGGGAATGCTTTTTTTTTTTCCCCCTGAGTTTGAGAAGTGTTTGTAAGAAATCTGTTAAATACCTTATTTGAAGGGCTTGAATTTAAGAAGTGGACATGGATGTGATTCCAGTCATGTTTTTATAACTGGTCATGTTGCTGCTCAGTTGATTGTATGCGCCTTCAGTTTCAAAGTGAAAAAAAACACCAACCAACCACATTGGTTTGAATGACTTCTGCTAAGGATCAGGCTAACGTATTTTGCTTCCCAACTGGGATGGGATCTGAAGGCATGCTTAGTTACAGCAGCTTACTGCTCAGCAGTTGATGATCAAGGTGCATAACTGCGGCTCCCGTGTCCTTCAGACCCTCAAGGTAAACTCATAGTAGCTTGTGTAGTGCTCTGCTGACAGCAACAGGGCTGTAAGAAGAACCGTCTCGTCTTGATCAGGGAGGCAGTTCATGTCTTTCATATAAATGAGGCGTCGTTTCTGTTAATTATACTATCAGATACAAAGCTAAAATTCATCTACTCCGAAAAATAACAGAAGCACTGAGCAGGTGTAGTTAAGTCAGTCCTTCATTAGTCATTTTGGCCTCAAGTTAGTTTGGACATGCATGGAATCACAGAACAGCCCAGGTTGGAAGGCACCCTAAAAGATCACCTGGTCCAGCCTTTCGTGGGAAAGGGAGCCTAGGTGAGAACATCTAGCACCTTCTCCACTCCCATCTTGAAAACCTCCAGCAATGGGGACTGACACGTCCCTGCAGAAGTTGTTCCAGTATTGACCGGGCTCACTAAAAAATGTCTTTGGTTTTATTGCATGTAGTTGGTATTGCTGGGCTGAGTGAGTAAAGTTATAAAAGCTGCTTTCACACTTGTTTTAATGTTGTGTGTATCCTGCTCCTTGCACAACTTTATTTTTAACCTCTGGGGGGGAGGGAAGTCTTCGGAGTGACAGAAGAGTGGAGCAGAAATATTTCTTGGCCACGCAAGGCCTGACTTAAGGTATAACTGATTGGGCAAACTACTACAGTAGGCTGTATTTGAGATTTGCTTCCAATGCACAATGACGTTTCGTAGTTGAGCAGACAGCAAAAGTGTAGAGTAAAGGTGCAGGCTCTGGCTTTCTTACTGTCGACTGATAGCTCAGTATTAGGGAGGTTCTGATGAATCTTGTGGTGAACTTCTAAATGTGCTTTTGTTTTTGGAAGAGGATGCAACTGTTGATGTCCAGTATAGTTCTTGTTTATTTCTGGTATTAATGAATATAATGTGCTGCGGCTCAGCTTTGAGGTTGGGCTGTAGATGAATAGTGACAGGTTGTGGGATATTTTTCATGTCCCCTCTTGAATGAAGGCTTTCTTTCTACTCAGAACTACTGATTTGCACTACGTCTTGCTGCTTTTTTTCTTGTAACATTTTGTTTGTTTGTTTTTCAGCTTAACTTCCCATTTCTAAAGAACTAAAAAGGCAGAAGAAATTAAAAAGTAATAATAAGATTGAAGTGGTCTTGCACTACTCCCCTCCTTGCTCCCTCTGCTCATCTAGCATCTCTTTCACCCTTTCCACTATCTCAGCACTGATGCAAGAGCCGCCTTCTCTGTGCCTTCTACCATCAGGAGCAGCCTCCTCTGCCTTCTGACTCATCAACTCATCTTTCCCCTCCACTCCCTGCTCCAAATCTTCCCTTGCGCGCTCCTCTTTACCCTTCAGTCTTACCAAACTGCTGTCCCACTGTTAACCTGACCGTGACGTTTTAAAGGCATGCTCTACAGTACTTTGACAAATTATTTTCTGTAATTGATTTTTCAGCCTGTATTGAATTTTGTAAAGCTGTTTGAGGTGCAGCTTGTGAAATGCTCTGCCAAGACGTGACTTTTTTTAATATCTTAGTGGAGGTTAGTGTTCTTTGTTGTGACCCTTCGGTATGTAGTACGTAGCTAGAAAGGGCTGCGAAGTACAACTCTTTATTGTCCCTCTGGTGGCGCTGGGCACCTGCTCAGGGAAGACTCAGTGCGGAGTTGGTGAGTGCTTGTATGTATGTGGCCTGATTAGGGCTCTCCAGCAGCATCCTACTAATTTTACTTGCTTGACCTTGTTAAAAAAAAAAAAACCACAAAACCAAAAAAACCACACAAAAACCCAACCCAAAACAAACCCCCCAAAATAAAGCTAGCTGTGCTCCAGAAGGTTCAGTCATAGTCTTTCCAGTTCTACTTTTGGTAATGAACCATAGAGTTGGTGTGGTTTTGTTGCTGTCAGGCTCTGGAGCGATGCTTGTGAAAAAGCCAAATGGCTGGAAAAAAGCCTGCTCCAAAACCGTGATCTTTAGTGTGGGAGCTACAGGCTGTAAGCACTCCCTTAGAACGCACTGGATGGCAGTTGTTTCTGTAAAAGCAAGCCAAATGGATCTACTTCCAAGAAAAGAATGATGCAGTAGTTTGGTTTAAGTTTAAATAGCTCGTTTCCTTTTGGGAAGGTGGAGTGGGATGGTCGGAATATGGGTGTCGTTGGCCTTTGGTGACAAAATATCCGTATTGGTGTGATTGACTTCCACAGATAATTCACATGGGCGTGTTGTCAATTTCTGCCTCAGACTGGTACAGCGATATTTTTCATTGATGTTCCACACTTGCTAACATCTAATCTTTAATCTTTTAACTGTGGTTTTTCCTTTTTTCTTTTTTTTTTCTTAATCTGTGTGTGAACACAGTTTGGTGCTTTGGAAATGCACAAAGAATAAATATTGCTTCTTGACATGTTTAACTCTTATTTTTTTAACTTGATTAATTGGATCTTAATGCAAGTGATTGGGCTTTTGATTTTTATTTTTTTTCTTCTTTCTTCACATTGTCAGATTGGAATCTTCCTGACCTTAAGCATTAGGTTGAATTTACAGCTTAGTGAAATGCTCCTGGTCAAGAGTTCCTTGGAGGTGAAAATGGTCTTGAAAAGTACTTTTCATCAGGAGATCTCAATTTCTTTGTGATGGTGATAACTCAGCTGTCCAAAAGCAGCTGGGTAGTGAAAAAATTCTCCCTCTTGAAGTCTGACAAGAAATGAAAATAGGGGAAGGATTCTGAAGAATACCTCCAGGGTCCATGAGCCTTCCCTGGTTCGGGGCTGTAAGGGATTTGGGGTTTTTGTTTGTTTTGTTTTCCCTCTAGTTCTGTATTTCGCTATTGACTGTATGAATTTTGTGGAATATATTGTCTCTTAACTGCAGAGGTAATTAATTCCTAACACATTTGCTATAGCAGTCAATTGGTTAGAATACAAGAAAAGTTTTACGCCTTCATTTTTGGCATTATTATGAGTAATAACGGGGAATTCTGTGCTCTGTTAGTGTAATCTTCAAATCTCTGTTCATGTGAATTCTGGCCACGCCTGCTCAGAGCTGTAAGTGCTGCTCTGGTTGGATGGAAATGAAGTGGGAATCAGTGCTGTGCCCAAGCCTCCCTCCTGAAGTCTTAAAGACTTCTTTTATTTTGATTTGGCTGTAAGTGACTATTTTTTTCCAAGGGTCTGCAAGAGTACTAGAATTATGTCTGAAACCTTTCAGAAAAGTGACTGAAATGGCATCGTTGTCTACTCTCAGGATTTTGTGTTGAGTTACCTTAACGAAGGGGCCTGGATGCCCTTCTGCAGTGAACCGCGCTAACTTTAACCCTGCACAGCAATATCTAGAGTGCTGGAGTTGCGCTTGCTGTTGGCTGGCAGATGGACTCGCCAAAGAGGTGGCAGTGGTGATCTTCTCTGGAAAGGGAAGCACTGAGCTGCCTCTGATTCCAGGTGGAGTGTGCAGAATTGGAGATTGGAAGGAGACTTGGTAAGGAATAATGTTTTGATGAGGAATAACTGAAAATCAGGTGACTTCCAGATTTCTTTGTAGGTTTGAGCTGCATTCTAAGGTAAATGTTCCCAGTGAGGTACATGGATGCCAAGGGAAATGAACGAACCTAGATTTAGCCCCTACTGGTTCTCTTCCCACTATAATGTTTTCTATAGTGGATTAAGGTTGAGTGCTTGGTGTATAACACATACCTTTGAAGCGTGGTCTGCTCTGTTGCAGTTACGGCCTTCTAACTCTTCTGAAAACGTGACTGATGTTTGCTGTCTGTATGAGTACTAAAGATAAGGTTTCTTGTGTGTCTTGCATCCCTCTTAACCCTTCAGAGGGATTCACAGCTTCTGCAAGTGCTACGGTAATGCATGCTTAAAGGCATAGATTTAGTTGAAAATTCAGTCGCACTTGTTTATTTTGAGACTGACTTTAAAAAATACTTGGCAGGACTTTTTTGGTTAAACGGTCTTTCTGGTTTTTGTCTCTTACCAGGTAGTTGGCAAAAAAGGAGAGAGCCACTAGGACGCAAGAGACACTGGAAGGCCTTATCCCAATCAGAGATCTTCACTTTTATCTACGACTCCTGGATAATTGCTTGACCATAACCAGAGACTGTCAATCTGTTCATTTAATGCCATTACCAATAAATCATTGCTTTTGTTGAGATGGACTTTCCCTAGTGTGTTTCTGTTGTAATCCTACATGTATTTGTAAATAAAATTCATTACTTTTGCCAAGTTTAATTTTGTTATTCTGGTAACTGTGGCTCTTCCCTTCTTCCATTTAAACTTCAGAACTGCACTGGCTTATCTTTAGAGACGGAGACATAACGTCGCTTGGGCTTGTTCAGAGCGTTTGAAATGTCAAATGTAAGTAAACCATGGATGGCCTTCAGAAGCCATCTAAAGAGAAACTCTGAGCTGTTTTGTTATGAGACGGAGTGCACCTAGGATCACTGTTTCCGCAAAGTACTGATATTTCTCCGACAGAAGTAACTTCACCCATTTGGGTATTTTCCATTTCCCTCCTCACCTCAAAAAGCATAGGAGGGGGAAGCGTGTTGTAAGTTACCGTTGCATTAACTCGCGGGTTTGTCACAAGCAGCATGCTGATGCAGGCTGTTCGGCACTGACAGCTCTGGAATCTTGTGAAAGTGTTTGGGTTTGGATTCTTGGAAAGCAAGGACCTCATTTCCCAGGCGGACGCTAGCGAGCTGTGCAGTTACGGGGGCTTAGGTGGTTGTGCACCCACCTGAGCATAGATTCCTTATTTCTTTTATTGTGTGTGATTTCCCCTCTCTGGATATCTTGATAAGGAAATGTTTATTGCAGTTATTAATTTTACATCTTAAGTGGAATTCCTATACTACTTTGGTAAATTTTCTTGGAAGCGTGCCGTAAGTAATTTTAATAAATGGGGCGTTGATCAGCACCATATACATACAATACTGTATAAATTCCCAGTAAAACTTGCTGAGTGTTTTAGTTGGCATAATTAATTTCTTTGTAAAGTTACATTTGTTATGATTCTAATTACCATAAATCCCAGTAAGGCTTAAATCCTGCCCTAATTGGCATTCCTTCCTTGAACACAGTGGGGTGGTTCTCTTCTGCCTTGGCAGATGTGTGTGTTTCAATACCAAGTGAACTTTCTTTTCCCGGAGAGATTTTTTTCTTAACAGAAAAATGGTCATTCTGGGAGTCACTCATTTTTTTCCCCCACTCTGTCACTGCGTACTCCTCTCCCTGAGTTACCGTCACTGGCGTGCGATGATGATAACTTGATTTCTTTCATACTTCCTTAATGTTTTGCTTTAGTGGGGGGTGGCAGGCATGTAACGCACTGTATATAGAATATAAATCATTTTTAAATATAATTGAGGGCAATATGAATAACTGTTCCTGTTTATAATTCTGTACACTAATTACCTTTTGGGTTATTGTTTAAGTGCCTCATCTTAAGTATTGCTTACCTCATAATATTTATACCTGAGAGATTTGATAACCTAGTGATTCTCATCTTTGTAAAAGATGAGGCAAATTTATATTGTTTATGAGACTCCTCTGTGATTTCCTTGCTTGCATGATGCACGCCTTCCGTAACGATCCTCTACATAGATCTAAATAAATGTTCAGAGGGAACTGTCACACGTTTCACTTAATGGAGAAGGGGGTAGGATTATGCGCAAGGAGCTAGAAGTCACGGCACTGTGTGCGCAGCGGCCTTCCCGCGTGTGTGGATCCCGCGGGATGCCTGCTTGCAGCGCAGCTGCGGGCGTGGGGCTTTCGGGTCTCCTTCTTGATGGGAAGAGCCGTGCTGAGGGGGAGCCCGAAACGGGGACGGCGGTGCTGCTGGTGTTTGGTGCTGCTGAGGCTGGCCCAGCCGAGGTTTGATACTGGTCCAAGCCACCGGCGCTCGCTGCTCTCGGGTTAAATCACTTCCTGCTCAGGTCACTGCTTTCCATGCGTCCCGAGGCTGGCCTTTGGGACAGGTGGGTGGAATAAGCTGTGTTCAGGGTGTCCCCAGCTCTCCCTGAGCTAAGTGTTGCGTGCGTGCAGAATTACTTACGTGCTTTGATGCACAAGCAAGGTCCTGTCCCCTCGGCCCCCTTCACCCGCCCGCCCCTTCCTGCTTTGTTTCTAGCAAAGGTCCAACTGCTGAACTTTCAGAGAAACAGGGAAAATCCCTGGGCACACGTGTATTTTACAGCAAAGGTCCTAGTCCAACCGAAAGAATAGTTTTGGCTGGTGTCTTCTCTCGCTCCCGTGGTGGTGTCAGGCTGGTCGGGAGGTTTGCTCGGTGTCTCTGGATGCCCAAAGGCTCTCCAGTCCTGGGGTTCCCCAGGACTGAGCACGTCGGCTGGGGTGTCGGGTTGGGGACTGTGTAATAATTAATTAATCTGCAGTGCGAGGTCTTCGTCAGAGTATCGCCGTGTAAACCGTTCCTGGGCTGAGAGGGGGGGCTGGAGTTGGCGGCAGATAGTGGCCCCTGGGCGCCTTGGGTGCGGGCTTGTGTCTGCTCTGTGGTACTTGGGATGGAGATCCGTGAGGATGCGTTACCTGAGCGCTGCTGGGCTTCATCTAAAGGCTGCCAGAGAGAGCAAACACAGCGCGAGGGAAGCTGCTTGTTTTCGTCTTTATAGTCTCCAGTCTGGATTTAGAAGAGAATTTTTGGGATATGCCAATAAAACGCCTAGGTGTGACTGAAATATCAGCACTTTGCATGGGATAAAATTCCCCTGGGTTGGGGTCTGGGAGTATCGATCCCTGCATTTTAACTCCTCCCGTAGTTTGGCATGGACTCTAGCACGTTCCGTGCATCTTCACCATTCACTTCTGGGTTTCTTAAAGATGTGACTCTCTGATACTAAATGTGTCTTTTCCTGTGGCGGAAATATCGAAGGGTCTTTTCTGCTTGGGTATTTCTTAACCAAGTGTCTTCTTTCTATGCCGTACACTTTTGCACGCGCTGAAAATAAAGCGGCTTGTTCTACGCGTAATTCTCCAAACAAGCACTTATTTTAAAGTCTGGGACAGCATTCCCCTGCTTGATGCCAGCACGTTGCAAAGGTGGTTTGGAGCATACAAGGAGGTGTAAATTCATCTGCAATATTTTTTTAGCAGTACTTCACATGTTTTACTGATGTCAGAAGGCTGGTTTTTATCAGAAAGTTGAGCGAGATAGAATAAATATCTGAATTACTTTCTGAGAATGGAATCTTGCTAAAAAAAGTGTTTAAATGGTGTGGTAAGGTCATGTTTTTTATAAAGCTGTGCTGACTGGCATTAACCGTGGTCCTGCTTTTTGATAATCTTTTGATAATCTTCAAACTTGTGTTGTTTTGGGGTTTTGTTTTTGTATTGGGACTGGTGTCAAAGCAACCTCTACTTCGTTGGCCTCGAATATTGGCAGAATTTTGAAAGTTTTTCACTTCTTGGTTTTTCTTCGTTGAAAGGCGGGGTGTTTGGTGGGCAAACCGAGCGAGGGTGGGCCGGTGACGTGCCACACTTTGAATTCACGTCTTGATGAGACCTTG
>VXBO01003888.1:164352-207787 GCA_013400135.1 Rhinoptilus africanus | reverse complement strand
AGGAAGAAGTTCTTCCCCAAGAGGGTGGGGAGACACGGGAACAGGTTGCCCAGAGAGGGGGTGGGAGCCCCATCCCTGGGAGTTTTGAAGGCCAGGCTGGATGGGGCTGTGAGCAACCTGATCCAGTGGGAGGTGTCCCTGCCCAGGGCAGGGGGTTGGAACTGGATGGTCTTTAAGGTCCCTTCCAACCCTGACAGCTCTGTGATTCTGTGATCCCTTCTATCTCCAGTGAATATTAGCCACAGTTTGCTGGTGCTCATAAAAATAATATTGTTGTATCTACTAAAGAGCATGTTAATGCTTGAGTTAAAGCTAATTTCTGCTAGAAACATTTCCAATTTATTTTGTTAAACCGACTGGGCCTTTCTGGTCAGGCACACAGGTATAAAACCAACATAGCCAAATACACAACATGGCAAATATTTAGCTTCTAGTGCAGAGGGCAATTGAGTTTCTTCAGTTCCCGTGATGATGATGACGTGTGATGTGAACTTCCCTGACAGCCCTGGATTTACAGAGGGGTAGGAATCGTCGCGCAGGAGCTGCCCGGGAGACCTGCCTGGTCCTGCGAAGCGAGGGAGCCACTGCGGGAGCGTGCTGAGTGCCGCCGGCTCTGCCCACCTTCCCTCCGCAAATCCCCACTCTTGATAGAGTCCCTTTTCCTTGGAAATTCGCAGCAGTAGATTTTCACTCGTGAACCCACAAGTCATTAAACCAAGTGTTCTGGACCCGTCTGAGCTGTGTGGTGAGTATCCCTGCATTAAGGTATCAGCCTAACACTGGTGCGATTTGTTTTCATGTAGGAATTCTTTAGGAGTTTTATCTTTGAATTACTCATTCCCACGATTTCACCAATTTTCTCCTCGGAGCAGATATTCCTGTGGTATGTTTTGCAAATGCTCAGAGTTCAAACCAGTGCTTGGTCTGCGTTAAGGCTCCTGCCATGCTAAATGCTGACCCGTATTGCGAATAAGCAATAATACTCTTTTCTTAAATAGCTGGCCGCTAGAGAAATTCAGGTCGGAGGGAGCAGGAGCCGTGTTGGTTTAACTCCAGCAAAGCAGCCGTGTGTAACTAATACTGTATTATTAACAAGGGGGGAAATTTTCAACTTTCAGCATCTCAACAAAAAAAACAGACAATAAAAATTGCTCGGTGACTTTTTCTAACCTTTGTAACCTGCATTTTACTCACCGAGAGCACTGCTTCTCCACCCCGCCATCCCAGGCAGTGAAACAGAGAGATTAGATGTACGCTGTTCACTGGGAAAAGGCCTTTTTGGTTTTTTTTTTCTAAAGTGAGCTTTCAGGATATATTAATTTATTCATTCTTACATTTATAATCTTTTGCGCTTTCATTTTGGGTGGTTTATACCTTCGTAAGTCCAAAGTCCTGCACGGTGATCTCGGTATCGAGGTAAGCGCAGGCATGGGACGATGATCTGATCATCGCTCAGGTCACCAAAGCACAGACAGGCCTTGTGTCCTGCAAAACGTGACGTTTAAGTAGCCAAACGCGTGCAAATTCAGCCCAACCGTGTGCCTGGCTGTTCCGCTGGCTCTCCTCCCTGGCCCACCTTGCACGCTGGGCTCGGTCCTTAAGAGCAGTTCACTTAGGTGCAGAATTGATGCTTATAAAAGTCTGGTGTCTCTGGACCCCTTCTGGAGCCAAAAAAGGTCAATAAGTGGAAGCGACACTGTCCCACTCTGTCCTAGGGCGTCCTAGGGATGCGGGACTTTAACGATAGGGAAACCTGGAAACTAAAAACTTGTCTGTGAGGGAAAACAAAAACAAGGGTGTTTGGAAAAGAATGGTTTACAACCGAAAAATTGAAGTTTTACTGGGAAGTTTTCATCCTGCTCTATGCAGAACTGGGATGCCGTTCTGCGGAAGAGATTACAATTATGACTGTTATTGTACTGTCTCTCTTTTGAGGCATTTGGAAATAACTCTTGGTCATATTCAATCTTCACCCCATCAAGGAACGATAAGGGTTGTATTCTCTTCTTGCAAAACTGTGAGCAGTGGCACCTAGAGAAGGAAAAAAAAT
The DNA here is from genome assembly GCA_013400135.1 of Rhinoptilus africanus. Classification (NCBI taxonomy): domain Eukaryota; kingdom Metazoa; phylum Chordata; class Aves; order Charadriiformes; family Glareolidae; genus Rhinoptilus; species Rhinoptilus africanus. The sequence goes on along the minus strand of VXBO01003888.1, from coordinate 205,737 downwards.
CTAAAAACTTCTTACAACTGGCAGGGAGCAAGAGGAGGAGATGATGTAGCAGAAGAGCAGTGTAGGACTTTTACCTGAGTAGCTAACTTTTAATGTGAAAGCTGCAAGGAACTGGTTTCAAAATTAACACCTGTGAATTTTATTAATTTTCTTAATAGAACACAAGTGTGCTTGCTCTATTTCTGCGTCTGCGTTGACATGGGTGCAGGACCACGCTCCGGCTGTTCCCATGACCAGCACCACTCCGGACATCTTACCTGCTGTGCCGCACCGGCGCTCCCCCTCCAGTCCTGCTGCTGGCATTTCAGATGAGAGGGATTTCAAAGGGATATCTGACAGAGGAAAGTACTTAGCCTGGAGAGGTGAGGAGAACTTCAGCAGATGAAGGAGGGGCTGGAGAGGGCAAAAAATAATTATGTGTGAGCACATATGTGGAATATTTTCTGAAGTGCTTTAACCTGGGGAATTTTCTTCCTGAAGGGGATGGTGCTAAATCAAAGAAAAAAGGGAGGGGACTCATAATTGTGGGATTAATTTCTGGACTATGTTGTTTGAGAGTTGGCAAGATCTATTTGGAGATGTAAAATATGTATTTTATCAGTCCGTTTTTCTGAAGAGCTAGACCTTGCTTGCAACTGTAAGTAATCTGTATTACAGCTCCCAGGGGAACACGTTTCGTATATCATTTTAGTTCACTGGGTGACTCCAGCTAGGGCCTGGTGCTGAGCTACGGTCCTCGCTATCCGGTGATATTTATAGTCTAAAATAACGAGCGATCGCTTGGGAAAACACATTCTCTAAAAGCTCCCAGGGCAGGTTCACCACATATTTTGGCGGTGAGTTGTACCTTACATCACCCCGCTGCTTTCTCCGTTTCTTCCCAGACAGCGTTATGGAGCTATTGGCCTGTCTGACGCTGCTCCTGAAGGGCTTGAACACGGGAATGTGGTGGTGGCCCGTGTCCTGCCAGCCCTGCCTCGGGGAAGCCACTGCCAGTGTCTCCAGCAACAGCCTGGATGGATGATGGAGAGCAGCAAACGCCCGTTGGGATTGCACTGGGAGCGATTGCCCCAGGAGAGCTGCGGAGGGGTGGAGGACGCGTGTGGAGGTGGCACAGGACGTGGCGCGGTGTGTCCCCAGCAGAAGGACGGCTTCACCGAGCAGCTCCAGTGCGGGCTCAGCAGAGCAAATCCAGGCTGTCTGAGCGTGGGAGCTTGATCCGGTGGCCGGGAATCCATCACGGCCTGGACACCAGGAGTCAGCCACATCGTGAGCAAAGGTAAACTCCACGAAACAGCATCCGGTTCCCTCCGCAAAGGGAGGCACTGGCAGTCTAATGCAGAGCAGCCGTTGTGCTTCTTCCCGCAGCAGCTACCGCGCCCGCGCTGCCGCGGCTGGGACCATGGTCCTGGCACTGCGGAGCTCGGCGCTGGTTCAGCCTCCAACACTTCAACTCTACTAAAACTTTTTATTTTTTAATACGGATCTACTCTTTTTCAGGTTTGTCTGTCTTACATGCACATGCAGACATTTCCAACAGCTGTATGCGCTGCGCACAGATGGGCAGGTTGCTTAAAAATTTATTTGATCTAAGAAATTATTATATTTTTTTTTTTTCCCCTCTGACAAGTTCTCCTGGCTCTGGTTGTCAGTGGTGGAAAAAGCCAGCTCCAGCCCTGGAGAGCTGGGAGAGTGAGACATCTCCGGTGTGCTCCAGAATGGGAAGAAATCGAGACGTCATTTTCAGGCCATGCATCATTCCCTGAAAATAAGCTTGCATATTTTACATAAGAATTGCATAATTACTTTCTACCTCTGCACAAGGCTAGTTCTTTTGCATCTCATAATACCAGGAGTTTTTAATAGACATCTTACGGGCTGCGTTATCTTTGGCAGCATCCTGGCAGCTTGGCACGCAGCGCAAGCTGTAACAATGACACCAGCTCCCTTTTCCCCCCTTCCTTACCCACCACGTCACCGAGAATACATGAAATTTGGCAGAAGCCAGCGGTTTCCTCCTCTCACCCCCGTGTGGGGGAGGCTGCTGGCGGGGAGGAACGGTGTAATCTTGGGTGCCCAGGGTGCCCCTGTCCCCTGTTTCGAGCAGAGGGGGGTGTGTTTACCTCCAGGACCCCAGAAACGTGCACGGGACGGGGGCAAACCAAAGGCTGACCGGGGGGGTGTGTGAGCAACGAGCCCAGTGGCTGGGGCTCCGTAGGATTTCACGTGTGTTTTTTGGCCCTCTGTTTGCTTTAGCTTTCTCTTTCTAGTATTTCTCACCCCATGCTGGAAGCTGCTCCTTGCCTGAGATGCGTCCGCGTAGCTGGTGGTGACCAGCAGCTCCTTCCCCCAGCCGGGGAGGTTGTGGCCCTCAGAAGCATCTGATGAGTTTTGGGGAGGGGCATAGTGTGCTCTGCAGGGACTTCACGGCAACAGCCGTCTCGCGAAGTATTGCAATCATGGAATGGTTTGGCTGGGAAGGGACCTTAAAGCCCCCCCAGTGCCCCCCTGCCCTGGGCAGGGACACCTCCCACCAGCCCAGGCTGCTCCAAGCCCCGTCCAACCTGGCCTTGAACCCCTCCAGGGATGGGGCAGCCACAGCTTCTCTGGGCAACCTGGGCCAGGGGCTCACCCCCCTCACAGCACAGAATTCCTTCCCAATATCCCATCTCAATCTCCCCTCTGCCAGTTTAAAACCCTTCCCCTTCAGCCAGTCACTATACCTGCGTGGGCTCAAAACCCCAAAAACCATCAGAGCAGGCAAAATGTGTTGGTTTTCTTTCCACAGAAGTGACTCTTAGAAATCATCAATAGTTTTTAATAATTATTTTTTATTAGCAAGCGAGAATAGCTCTCTGAATCACTTAACACAGAAGAAACCGTTTGAGGTGGTGTGCATTTCTGAATCCCCCTTTATCACATTCTAATCTCGACGGGAAAAGGGAGAAAAATGTTGATGGGGTTTTTGTGAAATTCCACTCGTTTATGACCATATGAAATGAAAGCTTTTATACACTTATAAAGGAGCTCCAAAGGGAACAAATATGTTTTTCCCACTGAAGTCTGCTTAAAGCATATAACAAATATGATTGCGCAGCTCAATATTTCATATAAAACAATATGCTCTACCATTGTAATTTTCCCATACAAAATTGATTTTATATGAATTCATGTTACATTATTTTCCGATTCCAACCAAATTAGAACTATATAGATATAAATGATATGCACTACATTTATTGTACATAATCTGGGTAAATATGAACTAACTCATCAACCGAACCTCAGCTTTCGCGCAAATTGTGGCATTTTTGCTTCTATATAAAGTCTTACAGTCGAAGGATGATTTGCCTCTGTTTGTAACTATTGCAGCATTGGTTTGATTGCGTTTCTAGGTAGGAATTTGCGAGGTGGAGCCGGCCGCAGCCCGGGGTGCGGGGGCCACGGGGGGTGACAGCATCTCATGGGCGAGCTGCCCGAAGCGGCTGGGGGGGCCGGGCGCCGGGCTGTCATCTCTATCATGCAGAAATTGGTCTTTTGGTGTAATTTTCCTCCAGTAATTAGCCTCTCTGTGATTTTTTTTAGACTCTGTGTCATGGTGTGAATGCAACATGTTCGACAGCATACCTGCCGGGGAAAATATCGTCTGCGATGGGTAAGGAAACATCATTTTTCATGAAAGACATCAGGAAAAATTGAACGTGAAACTTCTGAACAGTTGGGGGCACGGTGACTTTCAATGACAGGGAGGACTCTATCCGAGCCAGTCCGTGGGTGACAAACGGCGCTATCCTGCCTCTTCCTCGGCCATTTGGGCTTTTTTATTCTGCGCAGGGCAGCAGGGGCTCCCGTAACCCCCGGTCCCGGGTGCAAACGGGGTGTCGGGAGGCAGATGTTTCGCTGCCGAACCCACCTGTGGCTGTAGCGGGCACAGGGGGGCTGAAGAGCAGGGGGAGCAGGAGAGCGCTGTGCAAGGGGGGGGCTCGCTGCCCTGCAGGATTCTATCGCGGGGTAGGGATGGCAAGGGAGTTGTTGGCTTCCGTGCAAATAATTGCAGTTCGTTAAATTTAAGCTTGAGTATTGCATTGGGTCTTGATATTGCGAGGTATGTACGTATGGTTTAGGGGTTTTTTTAATACTGGGCCAACCTCATTGGGAAATGGTCATTTCCAACGGGCGGCGGAGCCGGGAAGGGGATGGGCTGCTGCCGGAGGGGCTCAGCGGGGGCAGATGGCTCCAAGCAGAGCCCACTCTTCACACCGTGGAGCAGGGCCAGGCTCCAGGGCTGCTGCCGGCACCGAGCCGGAGCACCGATGGGCCCGCTCCGGAGAAGTGTCCGGGGGCTTTGGCTGGAAGAGCTGTGCGGGGAGGGTATGGAGCCCCTTTCCGAGCTGGAAATCAGCTTGGAGCGCCACATCCATCATGCCCAAATTGTTCAGCAACCTCCAGGACAGCGTGAGCAGCACGGCAGCATCTGTTCCTCCCCACCGGAGCCGCCGTGATGGACTGCCAAGGACGGAGCTCCCTCCTCCCAACTTCCCGCTGTCTGGAAGCCAAGGTGAGACGGAGCTGATGTAAAGCAGGGCGGGGGGCGCGGACCCTGCTCTCCCACAAGGAGTCATGGCGTGGTGCAACCCCTGCCAAAAATCGGGGTCTCCCCTGGCTGTTTGGTGGGGACAGGGTGAAGGACCGTCCCTCTTGCACCTCACCCAGCGCGAGCGCCTCCTGAAATAAGGCCTAATACTGCTTTCGTACAGGGATGTGCAATTAGATAGTCTAGGATGCTCTTACTTGATTTAGTGGAAGTTAAAATACCATATGTGTTCGGGCTTGCAGGATACTACGTTATTTTTAACATCCAGACATTTGTAGGAATTGTAACCGAGTATGTTTTCCAACAGGAATAAGAGTAGAGGCTTAGGTATTTTATGAATGGCAGGTGTGTCAAGAGCGAGTCCATAAAAGTCTGTGCGCGGTGCTATTAATCCAGGCAGGAATTCCGCTGGTGCTGGGCAGGGTGCCTGGAGCGGGTTAAGGTTGAGGGGGATGTTTTCACAGGGTATCAGCGGGACGGTGCCCTTGCAGAAAGCCGTAGCGTTGTCTGGCCACCCTCTGCCGAGGGGAGGCTGGCGAAAGCCCTGTGACTCCGCGGGGAGACGCTGGTCTCCGCCAGCGAGGCAGGAAAAAGATGCTCGTCCTTTGCTACCTTTAAATTGCACCTTTTCTCGCAATAGTTGGAAGAACTGGTTTTTTTACAGTTAGTTTACCTTGGAAATGACTTATATGTGCCCCACGTGAAAGGGATGCTGATACAAACGGCAATAAATAAATCACGCGGGGCGGGTAGCAGGCAGTGATATTAAGGCTAATAGCAGCGTGGCTGTTGCACCTGCGTGTGCCGCACTCATTAGTCGAGTTAGGCACAGGCATAAAAGAAAATATTATTGTTATTGTTGTTGCTGTTATTGCTGTGATGATTGCTCCCGTGTCCCGCTGGGGAGCGGAGGTGTGAAGCCCCGGGTGGCAGCTCCGCGGGGGCTGAGTTTCTGTGTCCCTGCGTGGCGGGGAGAAGGTGGCCCCAGCCCTGTGGAGCCCCGGCTCTCCCAGAAACAGTGGTGGTGCTGGTGGCAGGGATGGTGGTGATGTGGGGCCGGGGCTGCCGTCTGCAAGGGGCAGGGCTGGGTGCGGGCTGGCAGAGCTGCTCTCGCGTCTGGTCCCGTTAGACCGTTCCCGTCCTTCGGACCTGCCCCCGAGCTCTTTGGAGCTCCGAGGGCACCAGGCACCTCCTGGTGAGGAGTGGTGGGACCCGTGTGCCACCCTGGTTGGGGTGACAGCACACACGGTGCGTGCTGGCAGCACCTCACCTGCCTGCAGCAGGGTGTCCCCAGCCCAGGCAGTGCCTCAGTTTACCACGAAGAGCCATCACAAGCCCTCCATGGGGGTCCGTGGCACCCCACGCCTGCCCCGTCCCCTCCGGCTGCTGTGGCCAGCCTTTCCCCCGTGCCTGGGGCCATCCCGGCCCAGTGGGAGCGTGGGGGGCTGGTGCCCGCGCTGCGGGAAATGCCAGCCTGCCCGCGCTTCCCATCGCTAAGCAACGGCGGGTGAGATATATCCCCGTTTCTGCTGCTCCCATTTGGCACCTCCCACCATGTTCTTTCCTGTGCAGTTGCACAGTGTGGCGGAGAAAAAGCCCGTTTTCTATCTTTGGGTGCCAGTGCACATTGTAGCCATCGGCGGGAGGACAGGCAAATCGATTGGCAAAGAGTAAATGATGACACTGGGTGACACCGAGTGACTGCCTGTACCGAGACGCTGCTGTTCATCTCGGGGCCAGGGGCTGCCAAGCAAAGTCCAAAAAGTTATTTTACTTTTTTTTTTTTTTTCACATGAGAACTTCAAGCTGATCAAAGAAACAAACACTTTTAATGAAACATATGCAAGATACTTAGAAGGAGAAGATTCACAATGCATCTGCTGCGGGACCAGAAGGCTTATCAAAAGTGTGAAGTAGGAGGAGAAAAATTACTAGCGTATGATGCCAGAGAAGATTACAGAAATATTAAGCAGAAGGAATGTGTGGCTGTAGCGGGGAGTTATTTTACGCCGCGCACAAAAAGCCACCCTGCGGCGTGGGGCTGGTGGGCGCGAGAGCCAACGCGCAGGGGATGGGGGCCCGTGCCCCGGTACCCAACCCTCCTTCCCGGGCCCAGCCCCGATGGGCTCCGCCGGATCAGGCAGGGCTGGCCACGGCCCCATCCGTCCTTCGGAGTCCAGTCCTCCCCCAGGAGCCCCCCTCTCCTGCCGTCCAGCTCGGCGCCGGGACACCAGCACAGTGCTCCCCACGCCGGCCGGCGTCCTCAAAGCCCAGGAGCCTTGCAATGGCGATTTGTTGGCATTTTCCTTATGAAACAAAACCTTCAACGCGATACCCGTTTTCTTGCGACGTGTTTATTGCAAATGTAAATATTGTGAAAAAACTGTAATTTCTGTTGATAATAGAGTAGGTTTCTTATCAGCGGGAATATCACGTAATTATTTCTGTTCCACATTGAGGAGTGAGCAGACATATGGCTTATCTCTTTCAGCCACTGGCCAAATTCTGCTCTCCCTTAACCCTTGCAGCCTGGGTGAATTCAGCGAGGCTGCACAATTATAGCTGGCAGCAGGATCTGGCGCTCTTATTTCTTGTTAAATGGCTATTTTATTTTTTTTCGTTTCAGAGCTGCCTTCCCGTCCCCCCACGTGCAGGCTGCTGCCCTTGCTGTGCCCTGTCGTTTTGCTTCTCCCGTTATGGCGCTGGCGGTCGCCTGCGCTGGGCTTTCTCTGGCAGCGAGTGCCACCGCCGGCTCTGCCGCTGTGCCCGGGCTTCCCGAGGCGGAGGTGGCTGCCGTGCGCCGCCGTGCTCTGGGCTCCCCTCTGCTGACCCGGCAGTGTGACAAATCTCATGGGCAGCGTGGTGTCTGGGTGCTGTCACCTGCTCAGCCACCACCGTCTTGTCTCGGTCACTGTTCTCTCCCATCTCTTTTCCGAACACCCACTCAGGAAAATGCCTGTTTTTCCCTTTGCCTGCGAAAGCTGACGCTCCAGTTTCCCTCTTGGCGTGGCTCCACAGGCGGATGGGGGACGAGCCGAGGGGACGCGGCAGGTCCTGGCTGCCAGGTCAGTTTTGCCCGAGGTTACCAGCCACAGAAGAGCCACCAGCATATGCCGAGGCGGCCAGGAGGCAGGTTTAATGTATGCTCCTGACCTTTCCAATCCCTCTGCTGAGCTCTGCATCTGGTTGCCCAGGAGGGATGGGCATCCTCGCTCTGCCCTGTTCGGGAGATGGAGCCCCCGCTGCTTTCCCTGACCGGAGAAGGAGAGGAAGAGGCAGCAGCCTCTGAAACAAGCGGGCATCACCACCGCTGCCACCTCTTCCTGAAACTGCTGGCAGTTGCTCCCTTGCCTTTGGTGAACATGGCTGCCAACAGGAGTAGAGTAGGATGGAATAATTTCTGTTGGAAGGGACCGACAAGGATCATCTGGCCCAACTGCCTGACCACTTCGGGGCTCACCGAAACTTAAAATGTGTTATTAAGGGCATTGTCCAACTGCCTCTTCAGCACTGCCAGGCGTGGGGCATCGGCCACCTCTCCAGGAAGCCTGTTCCAGGGTTTGTCCACCCTCTCAGTTAAAGAAATGCTTCCTAACATCCAGCCTGGAGGTTCAAGTCCTCAAGGAAGGTTGCCACACTGCTGTCCATGGACCACCAGGGGTCCAAGGAGCGGAAGCTGGGGCCCTTTCCTCTTATTTCCAAGCAGTTATTCTGGGTTTGCAACATGGTTATGAAGAAGCACTTCCAAGCTCCGCGTTAAGGTAAAGAGCAGCGGAAAAGCTCAAGCATTCCTTATAAACGCACTCTTTATTGTGCTTTATAAATAGCTCTCACGGTGACGTGTAGAGCCTGAAGTATTGCCATCCACTCAGCACAGTGGTGCTCGTTGGAGAAGGCGCCCGAGCAAAGTCACATTTCTCGGAGGTTTTCAGCATTTGTAAAAGCAAGCTGGAAACGAAAATAAAGACAGACATGCAAATAAAATTCTTTCCAAAACACCCATGCTCAAGTGGGCTTTTTTTTCTACCACTGTTTTTACAAAAGCATCTGGCAAGCCTTTCTTCAAACTTGTTTTAGCTAAATGCAAACAAACAACAACTCTAATAAGCATAGTAGCATATTCATCGGCAGTTCTGGCTACAGCTTTTGAAGATAAGGTGAGGAAAAAGTTCTTTAATTTTACTCATGGAAAAGTATACGACCACTACGAAAGGGATTTTCATCTTAAATGACAAGGAGTGTGAATGTATATGAAGCCCTGCTAGCGGAGACATCACCTTTTCTGCTTCTCCTTGGACGGCGGAGCTGCAGGACGAGCCGGAGCCCTATAGAGTGGGCACTGCATTGCTCAGCTCTTCTGGGCTGCTCGGACGTTGGGATGGACCCGGGGTTTGCCCTGGTCTGAAGCCAAATTATAAATGAAAATCCCCCCACTAGAGACAACCAGCCTCTTCCAGCTTCATACACTCTGCTGCCAGCAAAACCCCTGTGGTTTTTGCTTCCTGATGGATCTGTGTGAAGTAGATGGTGATGTTTAATGACTGCAAACTGTTCCCTTTGCTTTGCCTTGTGAAAGACCTGCCCTGGTGGAAGGGCTGGCCCTGCCGGCGGGACATCGCTGTCCCTGGGGCAGGGGTGGCCAAGGGCAAGGGCCACGGTGCCTGGCTGGGGTTTTCCTCATTTTGGACCATTTTGGTCCATGGATTCAGAATAGCAGGAGCTTGTGTTTATTGTTGGCAATATTTGTCAATAAACTCCCACTGAAGTGGCCAGCAGAAATATTCAAAGTTCCTTTTTTACAGTGTTTTCTATATGCAACAAACGTCTCGATTACTGCAGGACTCTTCGTGCTCGTATCCCCGGTCTTAAACCGCTTCATTCGCATGCACCGGGCGGCTATACTTTGTTGTTGAAAAGTTAGCCTTCAGAAAGGAAATTCAAAAATCCATCAACTTGAAAAGAGATGTCAGGCATAAAACTCTTTTGATCGTTGCTCCGCAGGGCCTCTGACACCGGCAATCCCAGCTACTCAAACAGCCTGGCAGCCCCACCAAGCAGCAGGCGGATGGGGAACCCCTTCTTCGGGATCACCCCAGGCTGGCACCCGGTGAAGGAGATGCCGGTGGATGGCGAAGCACAATCATGTGAACCACACGGGATGCTGCAAGTGCTGGTCCAGCTGTGGATCCCATCACCTTTCGGTGCAAGGTGGCTGGCAACAGTAGGATATGGCTATGAAGATGTCATTTGTCGAACATTATGGTCCTGCTTTTCGAAGGTCAGCATCGTGCTGCCTAAATGGGCTTCACGGGGTTTTGTAGGAGCAAACAACCTGTAGGCACGGTCCTTGATGAAATCTATTCCCACGTGTGAATTGATGTGTCATCCTGCCTCTTGCGTTCCCCAGCACAGCAGCCCTTAGCACCCAGCGGAAGCTCCCGGCTCCTTCCCCTTCTCAGCCCCACTGAAGCTGGTGTGCAGACTCCAGAATTACAGAGAAATAACGAGGAAAATATGTTTGCCACAGTATAAATGAGACTCATTAGAAAGCAAGTGGAAGAGACAGGGCTGATCTGAGACATCAGGACTAAGAGTTTCCCAGATTCGTTTAATATTCATCCTGTGTCGTTCCGAAGAAGTCATCGCATCTTTGCAAAAATTGCGCCGCGCACCTGCATATCACAACGGTTGTTTCAGGCCTCGATCACGCGATGCCTTCCCCAAGCCATTGATAATCACGTCAGGTTATTCGGGAGAAGCCAGTATTTCTGTGCAAAGCTCAGGCAGTAGCAGGTAATGAGTATTCCCATCTCAGCAGATTTCTAATGCAAGCTCATACAGAGAAATATTACACATTAGCCTCCTTTAGAGGAAGCTCATTAAAATAGGAGTGTTTGCACTCCCACTGCTGTATGAAGATGTTGCATTTTTCAAATTTGATTCCTAAACCAATTAGTTTTCCATACTATAAATGCCTGCCTTCGCACACTACGCATTATACAGCAGGCTTGTCGTTTCTTTAATGGGAACCATTATTTGCGCTGAAACGTTAGGTCTGAGGAGTCAAGTTGGTTTTCCAGCATGTAAAGTAAGTGTTGCTTGTTGTTTGCCTGCTGCTTCTTGCTGCCATGTTTTCAGCATCCAGAGGGTGCCTGGCCCTGCATCCTGTCCTTGTTTTTTCACTTTTTCTGGGATTGACCAAAGTTTAATGCTGCTGAAAAATGTCTTTGGAGTGCCAGGAGGTGTCTGCGCCGTCTGAATGAGAGCGTGGTCTCTTTTCTTTCTTGGAAACCATCATGGTTTCCAAGAATGGTCCAGGGATGGTCAACGGAAGGTGGTACCCACCCCAAGTGGTCAACTGGCATTGGGGGACCCGTGTGGGGTCGCATGGCTTTCCCTGGGCAGGGATTCCCGGGTGGGAAGGAGGATGCAAGGATCCAACACCTCATCCCTGGGAAATAAACCTGAGTAAGTGAATGATACATTTTTACTTTACCCTGTCTTTAAAATATTGCGCTAGCGTACAATCCTGTGTCTTTTTAGACGGATGCATTGCAAGAAGCTGCAGACATTTCGAAGACGTACACAAGGAATCTGTTAAACTACATTTGCATTAAATTAACTTGGGTGGTCCCCGCCTTATCGAACATCTAAAGGAGCGTAGAAAAATTATGGCTTAAGAAATGTATTATCACGTCTAGTACAGCAGTGACCTGTTTAGCTGATGTCAATATGGTTTCTTTTAGGAGGGCTCCTTCGTTTTTGCTCGTAGTGAAGCTCTCCAGCCTCCCCGAAACATCTCGATGGGTGGTTCTGGGTGTTTTGCAACATGTGTGGGGTGACGGCTGCTCTCTGCGGTGGTTACCGGAGGTCGTGACTAAGAGCCGTCAGACACGGATAACGCCAGCGCTGTCTTTGGGAGAGAACAATGGAAAATTCTCTTCATTTCTGCAGCAAAACAGAGCTATTGCCACATGATTGCTCATTAGCAGCAAACAATAATTCTCTTTATATTTGTCCACGTTTAGTGCAGCTTTATAAAAAGGCAGTGCCTGATAGACTAAATCATTGAAATGGAGACAGTGAGCCAAATTCAGCTTTCATTTACTGCCCTCAGGAGAGATGACCAGAATGTCATTAATAAAGTAAACAGCAGTAGGTGGCTTACGAGTAAAAGGCATTAATTCCTGAAAGCAGGACACACATGGCATCGTGTACATTGGCCAATAGTTTAAAAATAATTATGTCTGAGTTGTTTATACAAACATGGCTAGATTTGGTTTTATCTGAACCGATCAGATCTGCCCTGCAAACCAATCTCAATTCTGATTTCTCTCCGGTCTAATGGTTCCCTGACCTATATCTACTGCTTACAGAGGGCGTGCGCCGTGGTGGTGGAAAACGCGCGTACTGCCTGTCTGCACGTGCTTAGGGGAGAATGCGGCTCAGACATGGATGCGCTTTTGTTGGCAGTGATGGCATGCGGCGTCAGGTGGAGGTGACAGTGTCGGGGTGCCGAAAGCTGAGCGGAGAGGTGCCAGGGGACCCGTGCCCGCCCCAAGCATCCCCCTGCTTTGGGTCACGGCCAGCTCGCTGCAGCGGAAGAATATGTTCCTATCGTAATAATGCGAAATGGTTATAATAGCCATGCTTTTTTCCAAGCTGGTGGTCAACTCTTGCATTTTGGACAGGTCCAGGCATTGAAGAACCCCTACAGAAAGTCCTCCTAGCCACAGAGACGTGCTTGGTGTGGCAGGTGATCCTGGAGGAGCATCCTTACCCATATCCAATACATCCGTATCTCAAAGAGCTGCTAACTTAGTGTCTGTGGTTCATGTGCCCCCAAACCCTTTTAATAGTGCTAGAAATGATTGAACGGCAATGCCGTCACCATCTGAGGACTTCAGCCCGGCAGCAAGGCTTCCATTTAGCTAACCCTGGGTACAAAGGCCGCCCAACACAGCCATCCAGGAGCGTCGGGAAGCCAGAGCTGGGTGCCAGGGCACGGCCTCGTGTCCTGCTCTGGCTGTAGGAGAGGGACTGCTCCGCATCCTTGGGCACCTCCTGTGCTTTGCAGCACAGCAGTCACCCTGAGGGTCAAGCCCTGGGACGCGGGACAAGACCTTGACTGAGCCCCTAGTTATGTTGTTTGGCCAGACCCCCTCCTTTGTGGCCAGCCCTTAATCACAGAATCACGGGGTTGGCAGGGCCCTCTGGAGATCCCCCAGTCCCACCCCCTGCCAGAGCAGGGTCACCCAGAGCAGGGGGCACAGGAACGCCTCCAGGCGGGTTTGGGATGTCTCCAGAGACGGAGACTCCACCACCTCCCTGGGCAGCCTGGGCCAGGGCTCTGCCACCCTCCAGGGAAAGAAGTTAAAGGTAATGATGAAGAGGTGTCCCACAGGGCTTGGGAAAGCCACGGCAGGAGCGTTCCCAGCAGCTCCATCCAGCCTTCCGGACCCTGGTCGGCTGCTCCCCATCCGCTCGGCGTTCTGCGAGCCCCCAGAATTCACAAAAGTCATTCCAATTATTCACTTAGGTGAAGGCTTGATAAGAAGTGCAATAAACTTGGAAACTAGGTGTATATAAAATATACGTTATTAAATATAGGTCATTAAAGTACTGTAATATGGAGGTAAAGAGCTTATAGGTTCTTGTAATTAAATGGGCTACTTGTAAACGATGGTGCTGGCAGCCACCAAGTAGGAGACTTCTTGAGGAAGCCCAGAGGAGAGATGCTGTTTGCATTATTATCTCTCTTATTTATTAACTCCCGAATACACGATCAACTCGCCCAACACATTAGTCTGCAATCAATAGCACTCTTTGGCCATAAGGCTTTATGTCTTCTTCTGTGCCATCTGAAATAGGAAGCCAAACCGGGTATGACGGCAAGCTCCATGCGCTGAGTTAGGAAAGTCATTTTTCATTTCAGGAGAAGTCCTCTCCAATAATGGAAACGCTGAAGGTTATTACAATAATAAATGAGTTGGCAGTGCGTTTTATATAAGAAACTAATGTACTTTCTTACGGAGCGCTGTTTAATTCCTTGTAAATCCTGCACTTACCGGACAAGCCCTGACTCCCGAGCGTCTCTGCGGAAAGCCTGCAGAACCGGGAGTTCGTGTGGTTCATTTCTTGTTGTCCAAACAGCTGTTCCTGATCGTCCTCCCTGCAGGTATCTGTTTGGGGATTAGTAATGCTTCGCGTGCTCGTACATCACAAGAAGTGGATGTGTAATTACATTAAACATGCTTCATCTCCTTGGACTCACTTATCCTGAATCGCTGATATTGGCTCAACTCAATGAATTTTCTTCACAGACTCTGTTATTTTTTAGCGTAATGTGCTATTAGCGGAGAGGAAGCCCCGCACCAGGCAGCACCTTTCAACTTTCTCACTTGGTGCCCCGGCTTTCAGCCCAGCGGTTCCTCCTCTGCCACGGCTTTGGGGTTTGTGTCTGATTTCTGGGCATGGCGGCTGGCTCGGTCTGGCCAACGTCATCCCTGCTGGAGACACTGGCCACTTCCCACCGGTGCTGCTCCGGCTGCCCCTGGGCAGGCTGCAGGAATAAAGCCGCAAACCCTGAAGCGTCTCATCGCAGGGATGTCGCATGTGTCAACCTGTTGGACAAAGGAAAAGGGGTAAAACCTCCTAAGAGGGTGAGTCCCCCCCCATCCCACCTCAATGCTCACCATGGTCTCCGTGGTCTGACCTGTGTCTCGGGTCCTGCTGGACGGAAAGCCGTGATGGAAGAAGAGGAGCCCTGGCTTTGGCCGGGTGCTCAGGATAGGCTTATTTCCTAAATACGGCACCTGCGGCGGCTTCTGCCTCGCTCATCAAATGCTCTCTCCTGCCCCAACCTACCAGGAGCCTCAGGTACCAAGAAAGTAGGTTCTGAACCTTCAAACTTCCCAGGCAAGTCCTGTAAAGGACGGGCACCCTCCCAGCCGGATGGCAGCAGCCTTTTTCCAGGCGACGCTGGTTTCTCACAGAGCGTCTGCTGAACACGTGCATCGGCAGCGCTCTGCTGAAGGAGACACGAGTCACACTTCGATGCCCAATGCATTTTTCATTTTCCTTGGGGGTCTAACCAGAAAAATCTACGGTTGAAATAGATGAAGACAGTCACTCCAGTCTTTATTGCGGACAAAAAATATAAGTGAAATAAAAAATTAAAAGGGAAAGACGAGAGGCGTGAAAACTTTAAATGAGAACCTCATGCCCCTGGAGTGATTCACATCTCCGAGTGTTTTGGTCCCGCTGTAGCTGCACAGCAAAATCCATAAAGATTTAGTGTTCTCCCCAACACGACCCCCCTTCCCACTCCTCTTTCGCGACTGAGTCTCCTTGATTAAATCGTGTTTATTTCAGTTTAGCTCAGTCCTAGGAAACCACAGATTTGCCTACATCGGAGTCCTAACAAAATAAAAAAAGAGAAGCCCCAGATCTGGGAAGCTGCCCCGACAGTATATGAAGATTTTCCCAGAGAAGAGGTGGATCCCAAGCGCCGGAATGGCTCCGTGCCTGGGACAGCCGCAGCGAAAGCACGATGCTCCGCAGGCGGGATGCCCCGCGTCGGCTCAGCCCTGCCTTGGGGAGCCCCCGCGGCAGGACCTGGCGAGACCTTCACCCCCAGCAAGCGCGCGGGCTTCCTCTGTGCGGCGCGGCTCCTCTGCCCCTGCGCTGGCGCTCACCCCACTGAAATCGGGGGAAAGGAAAAAGGGATTTTCTTGGTTTTTTGCAGCACCTTTCCCATGCTGTGCCTGTTCGTCGCGGTGCTTGCCCCCTCGCCAAGCCCCAGGCAACGTCCACCTGGAAAAATTAGCACCTTTCTTAGGGAGCAGGAGAATCAGACCCACCTCACAGCTCCTCGTGGCTGCCTTTCTGTTATTGCTAAATCATCCCTCTGGCTCCGGCGCGGCGTTTCCTCCCTTTTCCCCTGAAAGCACTTGTTTCATTTCTCTCTCGCACGTTCCCCCTTCCCCGCGGCCGGCCGGGGAGATGACTTCCTGCGGGCTCCCCCGCATCCTGACCCGCCGCCCGCCCAGGGATGCCGCGGCCTGATGGAAAATCTGCGTTTCTCATGCCGGGGGATGAATTCCGATGGCATGTGCTGTAGCCGGCAGCGGGGAGCGCTCGGGGCGGTTTCCTCCGGAGGCTCAGCACCAGCGGCCTGACCCAGTCCTGGCGGCGAGGGCATCCGCAGCCACCGGCAGCACCTCGGCCAACCCTGGGAGACACCGCACGCTCTCCCACCGAGCCTTTCTCATCTCATCCCCATGCGCTCTTTCTCCAAAAAAACCCCACAAAACCCACCCGTGAGTTTATGATCCGCTTGGATTCTGTGTTAATTTCTGTGGTGCTTAGATCCACCCGTTGACGTTTGAGATTTTTTTTTCCCTACTCAGCTCTATGCAACAAAAATAATAATTAGAAAAAAAATAATCCTTCAATCTAGATATACCTGCAGTGAAAATTTGAAATGCGTATTGTTAGTGTCTCGTTAGTTGTGTTTACCTGTAAGGTTATCCTTCTTTTCCCCCCAAAAAGGGTTTTTCAGCTAACCGCGTCGGACCACCCCATTCCCCAGGGACGGGACTGTGGTTCGGTGAATTTTTTCTTCCCTTTTTCAGGGGGTAATTTCCTGGGCACCCGGTGTGATTGCTGTGGCTTGGAGGCAGGAAAGGAGCAAGGCGGTGGCGAGGATGGGAGCGGTGAGAAGCCGGTACCCTGCTGGGGGATGCCCCAGCCCTGGCAGGGGTCTCCTGGCGCCGACCCCCCCATCCTGCTCCCTCCCCGCGCCCCTCGGCGGGCAGGAGCTGCAGAGCTGGAGGGAAGTTCGCGGCTGAGCCCTAACGAACACGGTTTAAGAGACTTAAAGGCCTTGAATCTCCCCTTCGGTGGGAGATTAGAGTGCGTTTCTCCTCCAAATTCACCCTGGAAGCAGCGAACTTCTTTAATCTCGTTCAGGGCCTTGTTATCCTCTTTTCCGAGACTCATCCCATTGAACGTGAAGCATCTCCAGACGTTTCCCAGCGATCCCCAACCGCCCGGGATCTGCCTTCCCAGCTCGGGGACCCGCCGCCGACACCCTGTGGGGCAGCGCCTGCGGCACGGGGGGCTCTGGGGGTGCCCTGGGGAGGGCGGCCACCAGCTACGGGCAGAAAACCCACCGCCGCTGGGACCTCCTCGTGAATTTGGGTGCTGTTGTTTGCAGGGAGGCTGAACCTGAATTTAGGGAAAAAGCGCCTACTGCTGCTGCGCGGTCTTTATTAATGAATATTTTATTGTGAGTGTAGCTCGTTCTCCGCGTCCAGAAGTCGTAAGAGATAAGTCGAGGCTTGCCAGGGGCTGGGGTGCGTGGGTCGGCTGGAAGACCTCATCATGAGTCAAGGTCTGCTTGGAGGGAAACTTTGAGGCCGTGCTCCAATTCACTCTTTACGATCCGAGTGCCTTGCGCCGGCTGGAACCTTTTGGAGCTGTTATCAATCAGGACACTTTAGCAATTAGTCCTGAGTTTCAGAAAAAAAGCTAAAAATCAGCGTGGGGCAAGTGCAGCACACGGAATCTTGCCCCTTAGTCCTTAAAAACTAGCGAGCATGCCGTAGAAAATTCCCGCTCTGCTTGAGAAGCACCTTCTGAACACAGAAATGCCTATTGCCCTGACCTCCATCGCCTTGCCGGGCAGTTGCCAGCGGCGCTGGTGAGTTGGGTGTGCGTTCCCACGCAGGCGGCAGCACCCGCCTGTGGCTCTGGCTCCAAAAGCCTGGGCAGAAAAGGGCTGGAAAAACTGAACATTAACACACTCGAGCTAGAGAGAAATCGCAACTTTTTAACCGTGGTCAGTCCTGAACATTTGGATAACGAAGTGGCGGTTTTTCTTCCCTGGCCTTTAAATGAGGATCACTTCGTAGAGCTCAAAGGGAAGTTTTCTTGCGTTGCTGGGCTGCTGCCTGCAGCCCGTGATATAAGGGTACTTTCTCACCTTCAGCTACGTGATCTTATTAATTTTTCCAGTGATCTGGCACTTCCTATGGATAACGGACAAGGTAGACAGCTAATTCCCTTTTCTTTCTTTTTTTTTCTCCTTTTTTTTTTTTTGTTGAGGAAGAACAGAAGAACAGAGAAAAGTGGGGAAGAAAGGAAAGACGTAATAAGACGTACTTTCATGTAGTTGTATTTAAAGAATCACAGAATACGTTTCTTCCATCTTCTGCAAAGCCGCGGAGCATTTCAAAAGCCCCCGCACATTCAAACGGACGGGGATATTGTGGTTCATACCTCTCTCCCATTGATCTCTAATTCCACCATTATCCAATGAAAAATACCAATAGCAATAAAACAGAGAACTAGATGTGCCACAGACAATCTTCAAACGGATGGCTTGGCGAGTGAGAGGAGGAAATGAAGCACTTAAATCTCTCATCAGATGTTCTGAAAATTATTTCAGCTGCTAAAAATGCTAAACAAATTTTTATTTCAAAGGATATGTTCCAAAATCTTCCCCTTTGATAATTGCTTTTTTTTATTTTTTTTTTTTTAAGCCATCTGTCATATATTTCATTCCCATCTCCGAGGGCCAACGCTCCCCTCCCCTGAGTGCCCGGGGGGGCGAGCGGCAGCCCCCCAGGTACGGCTCTGGGACCCGGCCCTGGCCCCGCCATCCCAGCGCCAGTTGTTTGCAACTGGCACGTGGCAGGAGTCTGGGATCCGGGCCGGGCATCGGGTGGCGCAGTGCCCGCTGCGCAGGGTGTCCCGCTCGGCATTTCTGATATTGGAAACTTTTGTCTTTTTTTTTTAAAAAAAACCAATTTTTTGTTTTTTCTTATGAATCGTCTAGGTTCAGATTGAAATCCTCCCCCCCCCCAGCCTTTCACCATCCTTTGAGGCTGCATCCCCGGCCCTTAAACAATTTCCACGTACTGGTAATCTCAGTCAAAATGTTGGGCTTTTTTTTTTTTTTCTCTTCTTTCTTTTCTTGGAAGTTCCTTCAGTCACAAAACGGCTAAAAAAAGAACCAGTCTGCCTGGCTCGTTTGGCGAGGCAGGAATCGCTGCTTTCTGCCTTTCTTTTTGCGTCTCCTTCCCTTTGGCTGCTGGAAGCCAGTCTGCCCCAGCGCCCAGGGCAGGGACGCGGCCCCGCAGCCCGTGTTCCCCCCGGCTGCTCTCCGGCTGGATGGCAGAGCACCCAGCGGGCAGGTCCTGCCCGCCCAGGGGGGGGTGCCCATTTCGGGAGGTGCCCCCAAGGGTGCTCACGGGGCTCCACTGATGCAGGCGTTGCACCCGCGCAGTGGCATCGTAGAATTGTTTCGGTCAGAAGAGACCTTTAAGCTCATCGAATCCAACCATCAACCCAAACCCCCCCTAACCCACGTCCCTCATCACCGTGTCTGCCCGGCTTTTAAATCCCTCCAGGGATGGGGACTCCAGGGCTGCCCTGGGCAGCCTCTTCCAGTGCTTGACAACCCTTTCCGTTGTATTGACCGTGCATGGCATGGTCACAACAGAATCATGCCCCTAAATTTTGTCTTTCTATAGTCTGTTTGCATCAACAGCTTTACCTCTGGCTTTCACATTTGCATTTTTAACACTCTGTGCCCATTCAGTACAATATTCTCATAAAATGGTAAAAAGCAAGTATAGGCACCGTGGCAGTGACAGGGATCACTCCGGGCAGGAGGGAGATGGAGAAGGTTCTTTTCCGTGCCGCGTTTCCAGCCCTTGGTGACGGGAAAAGCAGACGGGAGAGTGCCACCGTGTGGGAGATGCGCTTTTCCAGACTTCACCCCCAAAAAGCTGGGCTCCCCTGCAGCCAGCCCGGGGGGTGCGGATCCCATCCGGCCTCTCCCCGGGGGGGCTGGGTGCCCACCCGCATCCCGGCGGGCCGCGCGGGGCGGCAGCGCCCTGCGACGCGCTGGGGTGGCACTTCCCAGCGGAATTAATGGTCAGCGGTGGCTGCTGTCACTGGCAGATGGACGCTCGCGCAGTCAGCGCTGAGGTTTTGTTGTTTGGTGGGTTGGTTTTTTTTTTTTCCCCAAAAAACCAACATTGTGAGAAGGCTTCAGATTTGCAAAATGCTTTCAATTTGGTGATGTTGTTGGAAAAATATTTGCTTCCAAATCAGTGTGCAGTGTAAAACAGAAGGGCTTAGTGCTCGGTGCTTTGCATTACATGCTTTGCTAAGGAATGAGGAGCGCAGCTACGGCAGCCTTTTCCCACTGCTGGGGAAGCTGAACGCTCTCTGCGGAAAACAGGATGTTATTGCCTGACTTAATTTTCTTAGGGGGTTAGGATTTCAAATATCACTCGAAAATACCAAAGCTTGTGCTATTCATTGACAGATTGATAGCCCACACTGTGATCTGTAATACTTTGGTGAACATCTTGAAATACTTATGTCATGACTGAGGTAAGGTTTGAAAAAAACATTTGCTTATTTTGTTACACTTTTTTAAATGTTATGGTTTATACTAATATTAGCGCATTGCTAACCCAAACAGTGCTGCACTCAGCTGTGCTTTTCCCCTTGGCTTCGGTGAGCCGGCACCTCTCCTTCCCACGGGAGACCCGCGCGGATCCCGCAGTGTGCCGGGCAGCGGGATGCGACCCGGGGCGCCCAGGCTGGGATCCCCACCGCACTGTGACACCCGCCGTCCGCCAGCTCATCCACGGGGCTTCCTCTTTCAGCTCTCCAAAAAAACCAAGTGCAATATCAACCCCAACCAAGGCACAAATGAGCGGTGAAGGAGTGGAAATGCCCTGGCAGGGGACGGGGTGAGAGGTTTTTGCAGGACACGGCTCCACGACTGCTGTTCCCACAGGGCATGGCTGGTCCTTGCCCTGGGGTCTCCCCCACGCCGTGCTGTGGTGGTGATGCTCGACCCCACCGTCCTCCCCGGCCTGGTGGGGGGCACCAGGGTGCCCCTCGCCGGGTGCTTACACCCCGTCGCAGCTGGCAGAAACAGCGGCGGTGCCGTGCTGGAGAGCTGATTTGTCGTTGTTCTGGGCTCTAACGCTTTCTGCTGAGGTCCTTGGGCTTTTTTCCCAAGTTAGACCTCTGAAATCTGGTGATCCTAAGGGTCCCTTTTGACATTATAGCAACATTTTAAATGGGTTTGTAGGGGAATACACAAGAGAGAGGAAAAGTCAGGCGACGGTAGCGTGTGCTGGAGCCATCTGACTGCGCGTAGCGAGCTGTTGTGGTGGCAGGTGCCGGAGGAGCCCCCGACTGAGCCAGTTGTGAGCTGTGGGCTGGCACCCGCTAACAACCCACCCGACGTGCCAGGGGAGCCCGCCCCGCGCCCCCCCGGCCGGAAAGTGCTTAGTGGCAAGGCTGGAGAGGGCTGTCCTGCCAGGAGAAAGCTGTCACGTCACGAATTCCTTCCCCACACCGACGTGAGGTGCACAGCCTGTGCGGTACCTGCAGAAAGGGAACGGCTTTGGGGTGTCCCCCATCACTGGTGGCCAGTCAGAGGCTCTCCAGAGCTGCCCGGGCGCCCCAAGACCTCTCCCTCGTGGCTGTGGGCTCAGCCTGCTCCTCAGCGGAGACGTTTGCCACTTCACGGTGGCTCTCTGAGGTCCCCGTGGGCTCCGCTGGAGGTCCTGAGGGTCCCTGCTGCCCTCCCACCCCGGAGGGTGCACCCCCCTGCCCGTGTGCCGCAGCAAAGCCGCTGCCAGCGTCCGTTTCCCACCCTGAGCTACTCCTGTTGGATTTCACGGGCAGTTTTTATCCCCGGGAGAGGTCACCTTGCAAAGGGCTGCTCCCCGGCATGGGCTCGGGTAGGTGTCTGTGCCATCTCGGGTCACGCTACGGGTGAGGAGCCGCTTCTGCGTCCGCAGAGCTCCGGAGGTGGGCACGAGCCAGGGTGGGCAGTTTTCACGCTCACTGGCACGGGCTGAGTTCTGGGGTGGGGGCCCGTCGCTGCCGGCAGTTTCTGAAGAAACAGATTGCCCGACTTCTCCAAACGGCTAGCGGTGAAACTCTCGGAAATACATTTCTGATTGCGTACGGAATTTAATAAGGAGGATTTCAGATCTAAAGCAGCCCGGGGCTGCACAGCCATCGCGGCGGTGGCGGGGGCCGTTCCCGGTCTCTGCCCCTCGGTGGGGGAGGCAGCATCCAGCCCCGCTCCCGTCCCACGGGCACGGCGCTCAGCGCAGGCACGCACTGCCGCTGCCCCAAACCAACCCCCCCAGACCCGGCGCCATCCTCAAACCAGGGCAAACCCCCCTTCCCTCCCGCTGGGGCTGGGCCTCACCTTTAGAGCGGGAAGCGAGGTGCCCTGCGGCAGAGGGTATGTGGAATTTGGGGGCCGGCGTGGCCCCCGGCAGCCCCCCCGGCGCGGCGTGGGAGGCAGGGAGGGGGCCGCCTGCCCGGGCGCCGCGCATGCTAATGTCTCGCTGGCTCCCTGGTGCCAGCAGTTGCAGCTCATCTGTTGGCAGTCGGGAATGTGCTGAGAAAATGTATCTATTGGATTAAAAAAAAAAAAGAAAAAAAGGCTATAGGGTGACCAGATGTTCTGGGCACCAAACCAAACCAGTTTGAGGGAGGGGGAGTGAGATGTCTCGTCTAAAATCGCATTAAGTTCTGGGGTTGTCTTTTCTCCGCGCAAAGAGCTCGGTCCTTGAGGGTACGCTGAGTAGCCTGGAGGCTGCAGAAGGCATCTCTCTCAAAGCGGGGATGTTTATGCCTCTCTCTCTCCATCTGACCCTTGGCAATAAGCTGTACCTGCATTAAGTCTGCTTTTAGCACCAGGCATCCCAGGACACCGGGTCGACCTCTCCTGAAGGGACAGGGACACTCGTGACAGCCCTAAAAGCTGCGAGACCCGTGAACGGCAGGACAACAGCGGGGCTGGCTGACAGTTTTATGGATACACTCGCTAAGAGTTTTAAATGGGTGCTTGATACTGGTGGGGGGCGCTGAACTCACTGGTTTAGGGCCCAAGGCGATCACACGCAGAGCTGTTTTGCCCAGTTTCCCTTCTGTCCCGGTGGAGGATGCCCTTGGGGAGCAGGAGCATCTCCCCTCAGTCACCAATTCCTCCCGTTCCTCTAGTTCCTCAGCATTTTGCTGTATGTGACAAAGAGCCAGGGCTGAGCTGGGCTTTATCCTGGCGCAGGGTTTAACCTCGTTAGCCGATGGCTCAGATTTAACCTCAGTACATTATGTGGCTTGGGGGGCGTGCAGCCCGGTGGCTCCTGGAGACCAAAACCCGGAGGAGAGTAACTGTCCTTGGGGACCGGCCCTTTCCAAAGTGAGACACTGGGATACTACAGCGGGAGCTGAAAAACCAGTCCCCTGGAAACGTTGCTGGAGATGTAGGGAAAAAACGGAAGTTTTCTTACACTGTCCTCTCCCTTGAGATGCCGCACGAAGGGCAGGGTGAGCGACAGTGGGACGAATCCTCCCCGGTTTCCCCAAGTCATTCCCAGCCCAGCTCTCATGTTTTGCATCTCTTTCCTTGCTTCTCTCCCCTTCCCAAATCATCTGGAGCTTTGCTGCTCGGCCCCTTCTCTTCCCATTTCCACCCATTCTTCTCAAACCACATGCATGGGTCGGTTTGCAAGAACGGAGCCTCGCGTGACTCCTGGAATAGCAGCATCCCCGTAGCAGAAGAAAATTCAGCTTGAAAATGAATAGTTCCCCCTTAAGATGAATGCAAATCAGGGAGCCTGAAGAATAGTGGGAAATCAAGTAAAGTTAAGTCCTGGAAACTATTACCTCCTGCTGGTAGTTTAGGACTGTACAAGAGCCAAGTCCACAGACATCAAAGTATTTACAAATTAAAATAAAGTCAGCTCTCGTGGTGCTGTAGGAAATGGGATGGGCTGATGGAGACCCAATGTGGCTTTCTTCATAAAAGGGGAAAATTAACATGGGAAGGAATTTTATCATATGAAATTGCTGTATGCAGACGGCACTAAATTTCAACGGTGGTTATAAAAAGGACCCTTTAAACCAATATCAGCATTGTAGTATCGTCGCTTTGCTTTCTTTCATGTTCGTGTGCGCAGCTGAAGAGCTCCTGCGGCAGTGTCAGCCCCGCGGGGCAGGTCGTGCCGCGGCACGGGGGCCGGCAGGGCACCCCTCCTCTCCCATCACGGCCGGGGCGCGTGTCCAGGGCAGGCGGGGGCCAGTGGAGGAGCCAGGTCTTTCTGCAAGAGCAGCACAAGTGACCAGACTAAGCCAGAGACCAGCTTTTGGGGGGCTAAAATTAGGCCAGATGAAATCCTCCTTTATTACTTTCTTGATTGGTATCAAACAAGCAACTTAAAAGTGAAAAGCCTAGAGACTATAAATAGCGCAGCGGTTCAACTGGCAGTTTTTTCCTGTGAAAACAAAATCTATTTCTATCATCCTCTCTTTTCCACGGCTTTTTGAAATTACATTTTTTAAAATCAACTTTTTTGGGGAAAACATGTTCTTAAAACATTGGCATTAATTACATTACCCTTTCCCTGCTTTCGGTTATCTTCAGCCTGAGCAGCGAGTCACGAAGCTGATGGGACAGTGGAAACCAAGTGCAGATAGGCTGGATGAAGCAGATGTAGTTGGGGGGTGGAACTGGATGATCTTTAAGGTCCCTTCCAACCTGAACCCTTCTGTGATTGCATATGAAAGCGATGGCTGGGAAGTGGGATCAAGTCCTTCATCCAGCAGTTCACACGTTGAAATGGAGCCCTTCTGAGCAATTCACAACACGCCAGCTACTGCAGGCTGGGGTAGGAGGACATCCCCCTCTTCCTCATTTCGGAACATTGCGACTTGAACGGCCAAAGGGCAGCGCATGCTTAAAGGTTTTCAAAAGCCAGTCTACCAACATCTTGAAATATTGATACCCAAAATTCCTGAATCCCGCACGGCACAGAGACACGAGTGACAGGAATAATGGAGAGAGTACCCTTGGTTAGCGAAATGGGTGAGCAATTGTTTTCTAAAACTTACATTTATGAGCGACGTGCCCCCTACCGCATAGGGAAACGGATATGTATACACAAACATATCTCTGCAAATGTTAAGATACCCCCCAGTTCTCCCAGCCCAAGTCCGAGATGAAGTCCCCACCCGTGTCCGTTACACCAAACCGAGAGGGGAAAATCTGCTGACACCGATGAGCATCCCCATCAGCTCTACAGAAAGACCGCAGAAAAGATTACAAACCTCGACAGTGCTAGTTACGGGGACATTATCCATAAAGCATGTAATCCTATCCAAACCTTCCGACAACAGTTTCACAGTACGCCAGAATTTTTTTAGGATATTTTCTATTTTCATCCCGTGATCCCATGTAATACATAGTCTTGGCATTTCTTATCACTTCCAACCATGCATTTCTCAATTTTTTTATGTTTGTTCCAAATTTCAGTGCTGTGCATCCTTTTTGCCTTAGACCAAAAGCATATCACACATTCTCATCATTTTAATTAAACTAGGGCCAATCCAGGGCAAATGTTTGATTTTGACTCAAAAGGTGCATGCAAATCACAAATTCCATTTGATTCAAAATGGAAAAGGCTCCCTGCTACAGCCTTACTGTATACGGAATTAAGCAGCCTGCCAAATTCGTGGCTGCACGTCACTTTAAAAAGTGTCTGTGTTTTTGAAATGAAAAAATGGATTCGTACATTAAATGTGAGTTGTGCACGCATTGTTTTTAAGCTCCGCAGCGAATACGGCAGCATAAAACTCAGATCTTTTCACTTGAGGCAAGCGCCGTTTAAATTTATCAACTCTCAACAAGCAAAGACTTCGGTCTGGCTACCGACTGAAATTTGCATTAAACGTCTACTGAAGCAAAATTTCCTCGCATGTGGACGATCTCAAAACGACTTCCTCTTGTAATGGCTTTCCATGAGAAGCACTTCCAAGTGCAGCTGCAGAAATGGCACCCGTGGAAGGCATGAACCTGCACCTTGAGCTGGGAAAGCACGGTCCTGCGGGGGTGAAACGGCTTCTGTCCCATTAAAATTTGCTATTTATATCTGGACAAAGCTGGAACCATTGACAATGTACTTGCGAAATACCAAAGCTGTGTCTCACAAACAGCCTGGTGGAGGAGGCACGGAGTTTGCCGTCCTGACTTGGTCCTTCTCGGCCTGGTTTGCTCACAGCGCGTGCTGCGCACCAAGGGTCGAGCACCAGCGCTGACCCAGGCCAGCTTCAGCCTTGAACCTGGGCTGCAGCTGCCGCTGGTGAGGATACTCCTGCCAAGGTTAGTCTTGGATGTCAGCTTCATTGTAAAATCCACCTCTTCAGCTCAGTATTTTTCCAACACGCAACGCATGGGGAAACTTCTCATCAGCCGGCAGCCATGCATCCCCGCGTGGATGTCCTCCCAACGTGATGGTTACCTCTTCAGACGCGAGATGCCACAGGAGGAGGAGGTGGTCTTTGGCATGAGACTCCCAACATCCCCCTGAGAGAGGACACAGGAGCGGTGTAGGCTCTGCTAGTGGTATCTGCAAACGCCCAGAAGTCACTGGCTTTGCCATCTGCCGGAGCATCGCCTCTCCACCACCCTGGGAACGCAGATCTTCTTGCTCTGAGAGAGGTCATCGTTATCATGAAGTTGTTCCTTCTTCCTGTTTCCCATTGCTGACAGGACGGGAGTTTTGAACCACTTCTGTTTTTCATCCGTGGAGAGTTCCTCCGTGCGACTGTTTCTTCATGCCTGCCGGTTCAGCCAGGCAATCGCCTCCTCGTGGGAGCAGGCTGTGTCCTCTTCCGGCCTGGAGCTTGTCCAGAAGACAAGAGCACGTTGGCTGAGCTGGCTGGAGACTGCTGTGGCTGCATCACGTCCCCACGCCGTTTCTCATGCTCGCAAAGCAGGCTGTTGAATCTGAGAGAGAGCTGTAGCTGCTGAGCTGCAGAACGGCGCCAGCTCTGGCTGCCCTTAGGACTTCATGGTCCCCGAGCTCACGTCTGAACTCTGCAGGTGACGGCAGTTTTATTGTACTGGCTGAATGGACGTCTCCGTTCATCTTAAAGCCACAAAGCCGGCTGGCCTACCTGTTCCTCGGCTCTGATCATCCCTGCTTTCCTGATTATCTCCCTGACTCGCTTCCTTTCCTCAGAGCCCCTCAGTAAGTTGCAGTTTTGTACTTTCGGGTATGTTTGGGTAAGTTTCCGTAACGCCTTTGTGAAGGAATGGCAATTCTTGAACCTGCTGCTCTTACGGAGTGTGGGAATTGTCCCCACCTCACGGCCGTGATCCGCTTGGATGCCCGATCTCTCACCCAGGCAGAACACCTCCTGGCTGTTGACTAAGAGCACAGCCTTTCTCACCCCCAGCCTGGTGCCTCACGTGGCGCTCAAAAGCAGCCCGAGCTCTTGTGGGCATCGCTTATGTGAGCAAATACGTTGCTGCTCACCACTTGCCATCTCCCCCTAGGAAACCGTGAATGGAAGCTGCGGATCAGTCTGGGTTCTGGTGCGTTAACTCTCCAAGGTCCCTTCCTGGGTACAAACACTCGTATCTACTTCAGCCCTTCTGTGCACACTTCCCATTGCGGTCGTCTGTGATGCTGCCATCAAGAGTGAGCCCAAGGTCCACGCTCCAGTCCTCCATGCTATTCAGCCCTGAATTCCAGGATACCCTTATATTCCCTGTTATCAAACCTCCTTATGAAACACAATTTGTTTATTAAAAGCAATTTTTTTTATTACTTCTGCCATTGGAAGGCAAAACCTGACTGCTCTGGGGGTGATGGATCCAATTTCCAGGCAGTTTAATTCTGAAGGCTAGCTGAAAGCCATTTCTCTTTCTGTAAGACGTTAACTTTTTGTGTAGAGTGTTCCTCCTCCTCCCCAGCATTCACCTCTGGTACGTTGCTTGGGACAGACCACATCCCTCTGTCTTAGTTTCGTTAGAAGAGATGAGCGCTGGCAGCCTCCACGCGGGGAGGACCTCCCAGCGCCTTGCTCATCCGCGCCGCCTCTCCCCACCTCTCCCAGCTGCTTTCTTCCCAGTTGGCTGGGGTCCCTCCAGCTGTAGGTACATTCTTTGTATCCTGAGGAGGCGTTTTTGATGGCCTCTCTCCTAGTCCAAGGGGGATTTTTTTCCATAAATTGCCACAGCATAGGTTGTCCCTCCTAAGCTGCGGTCGGAGGGAGGGAAGCAGGCAGGGCGCAGGTGTTGACACATCCTTCTGCAGGGTGCTCTCAGCACCCCGGGGATTTCTCGGTGGCAAAAAGCAAAGAACAAGCACTGGGCCTTCTTAGCAGTTCTCATTCCATTTCATTTCCTCCCTCGCTGGCTGCTGCGTCGTGTGACATCTTATCGCTAGATGCCGAGGAGCCTCCCTCCCCCGTGCGGGCAGTGCCACCGCTGTCACATTTATTGACTGCTGGCACAGGTAATGCTCGTGAAGCATCTTGGCCTGTAGGTGCCTGCGGACCAGGACCGTGGTCAGACTAATGAAGGACACAGATAGCATGTACAGCACAAGGCCTGGGCTCAGGCGTTCAAGAGAACCATTAACAAACCCAGTATTTGCTTGTTTCCTCACTGGGAAACCCGCAGGATTGAGCACTGCATCTCTTGCACGTAGTCAAGAGAGTTCAGGGTTTTGTGGCTCCGACCTGGATCTGACCGGAACAAAGCTGCACATCTGCTTTCCCCAGTCTGAACGAGTCCTTTTGGACAGAGGATTCATGGGGGTGAGACAGTTTAATGTCTTTATAAGCCTCCAGCCCATCCAGCCCAAGGCTGTTGGGAGCGGAATCAACGGCAGCTGGGGAGAAGGTCCATCAGGAGAAGGCGGGCGGGCACAGGGGTCTGGGCACGGGTCCCACGGCAGAGCACACCTCAGAGGGGTGCTGCTGGGCGCCCACGCTTCGCCCTCTGCGGGCAAATTCCCAGAAAGCAAAGAAATCCCCTGGAAAAGCAATCAGGAGGGCACTCGTGCTGGTACCGACCGCTGGCACAGTCCTCTCTCCGGTGGGTTTGCAGGTCCTCAGCGCCGTCATTTTCCTTTCCCACACGTTTTCCTCAGTATCCAAATGTTTTTTCAGAGAAACCGTATTTGAGTTATTTATTGACAGTGTATTTTCACATGAAAAAACCTACAGGGTTGTAATTGGGATGTAATGTTCCCCAAAAGCCATTCAGGCAAAATTTCCTTTTAACTGTGGCTAATTACACATACTCGGTTGCTCAATACCAAAAATAAGAGCATCCGATGTAATGTTTATTATTTCTCTCACAAAGGGGAAAAATCATAAATTCTTTCTAATGGGATCTTTAATAATAAAAAAGAACATAATCATTACTATCAAAAGATGTATGGCTTCCATGGGGTTTGTTTACCAGCATTTTGTCTGATTACATCTCTGTTACACTCACAGCATTAATTATTGGAGACTAATTAGGCAAAAATTGCAATGTAAACCCTAATGAAAACCCGTCTCACAGAACCCTAACCCTCCTTGCCGCATCCTTTCAGCGAGGAAAACTTTTTTGCCTGCAGCGGAGAGCAGCTCGTGCTCCCTCCTTGCTTGGTCACTCCCAGCCCCGTCCCAGCACCCGGGAATGTCACGCGTCACCTTGACGGTGCCGGTCGCGCGGTTGGATTCCTTAAGATGAAGCAGGAAAGTTATCTTCCAGCTTCGCAAGTAGCCATGCACAGCTCTCCTCTCTCTCTTTGTGGATTCCCGTAAATGCTTTGATTCCCCTTGGCTGGCCCCGGCTCTTCCCGGCCAGCCCCCGGCGCGGCAGGTAGCCCGCCTGCAACGTGACCTCCCTTCCAGCTGGGCTGGAAATGCTTACGGCCTCCTCGCTCCGCCAGCTGATGTGCTTGCTCAGCTAAACAAGGTCACAAATTTCTTCCTCCCCCAGGGGCAACTGTCCTGGGATACAACCTTTCGCAGGATAGCTGAAATGCAGTGAATTTCTGCTTGCTTGCTTGTACAGGGTTTTTTTTTCTCTCCAAAGTACAGAAGCATGAAGGAGAGATTAGCCACCTCCACGCTGAACTTCAGCTCAATATGCTCTGCTAACGCCGCCCCTCTCTCGTGGGGATAAAATAAAAAGGGAAAAAACCCAGGCAACTGTGTTGCTTCTTTTTTGGATAATAGATCCGTTCAATTAATTTGCAATGTCTCTAGTTTTAGCTCGGCAGCGATACGAACCTACATCTCAAAGGATCGCAAGGCTTCTTGCAGACCCTGCAGAGGCGACTGCAGACAAGGCAAGAGCGTAGACGTCCGCTGGACGGAAACGTTCCTTGCTCTGCAGCAGGATCCCTTCCTCCCTTGAGAGAAGCGGGAGGGACAATCTCCACCCCAGCAGCACCTTCCCCTCTGCAGCAGCCTCCAGCACGTTTGAGGAGGTTTTGCAGGTCTTGCTTCACCCATCTCTTCCCCAGACTAAACAAACCCAACTCTTTCAATCTCGGGTCATTTTTTTTGGCCTCGGGTGGTTCCTGCTGCCCTCGCTGGCCTGTCTCCAGCGGGTCCCAGCTTCCCCCGCGGGCTGTGCCCGGAGCAGAGGCAGCTCTCCAGCCCAGACCTTCCCACCGCTGCCTGGAGCGGAGGATTACTTCACGTGTCTTACACATGACGCTCCTCTTTATACCTCCTGGTACGATGTTTGCTTTTTTTGCAACAGGATGACATTGTGTACTCAGCCCAGACACAACCCAGATTGCTTTCCTTGGAAAGAGTCCCTTGTATAATGTTTTCCTAAATAAAAATAATCATTACTTGAAGCTGTGTCCCTCTAGTTTCCCAGTGAGGCACATCTGAAGTTTTCTTTTCTTTTTTTTTTCCCAGCGCTTAACATTTTCCCCCATCATCCACACTCATTAATATTGCGCAGAGACGATCTTCGCACAGCACACTTTGGATTCCTCACCATCAGAGCCATGGCCTTCTCTTCATATTTATTTCACTGGGCTTTTTGTATCAATTCCATCTCATCTGGCTAAAAATAAATGTGGAAACTGGGATTTCTGTGCCTATCTCAGGCTGACACAGCTGCCAAGCAGATGTAGCTGGTTTCAGTTTGCCTGTTTGTAAAATGGGTGCAGCTAAATCTGTCTACAGCATAATTATTAGCACAAATGACAGCCCGTGCTGTAAAGGATGCGGCACCTATGGCTCCGCAGGCATCGTCCCCGCGCTCTTCCAGCAGGCACAGCCTCTTTGCAGGTTGAAGGCCAAAAACGTTGCAGTTACTTTTTACAGGAAATAAGTTATAGGAGTGTAAAGAACGACCCCCCCTTTTACTTTTGCTAGAGATCCATCCTTGTATGTTGCTTATTTTTTCCCATTTTTTCAGGAAGTCACGTTCACTAGCATCTCAATTTACTTGTTCTTTGGACAATGCTAACGCATTTTGAAAGGCTTGCTAAATTTCCATGCCTTAGACAGAAAGTAATTCTTCTGTATCAAAAGAAATCCCTGTTGCAGGCAAGAATGCCATTTCAGTGCTAATAAATCTTTTTAATGCTTCTTTGAAGTTCAAGTCCATTTTCATCAGTATAGTTTGCCACGGAAGCGGGCGTTTCACCAGCAGCAGATGACGCCGATGACCCGCTGGCCGCAGTTGCGTTTAACTGCCCGGGTTGAGATCCCGAGCTCCCCTCTCTCTCCCCGGCGTGCGGTCTGCGGTATTTCATACAGCAGAGGCGACGGATGGCGTTTTCTTTACGCACACAATAAAAAATACTCCTTGGCAATACCGGGGTTTGTGCCCAGACCCTGGAGAAAGGTAGACCTGGCCTGACGTTGGTCATAGACGTGGTTGAAGCACATTAGAGCCACCAAGGAACCTGCTTCATCCCTTAGGCAGCCAGGGTAGGAAGCATTTCATCTCGTTTTTGATATCTACAGATGTGGTAGGCTCCTAAGCTTGATTTCTAATCACTGGAGAGGAAGCGAGTACTTCTGAGGCACATTTTATCTGCCGCGGTTTGATGTCCGCTTTAGGGTGAGATGAGCAGGGGTGCTGTACGCTGCTAAATCCTGTCCCTGAAATCCGCTGGCAGCTCAGGTTTTAGCAGAAAAGCTCTCAAAGTTCATAAAAGTGGGGGGTTTTCTGTGCATGTGCAAAGACCTAACACCTGTTTGGTTTTTGCCGTGTTTTTGCCGTAAAGGTAGTGAGGAAAGCTGCATCATCCCCAGCTCAGCCAAGCCTCGGTTGAGATGAAATCCCAACTAGCATTGGCATCCTCCTTGAAATCCTCGGCAGAAGGCGGAATAAGGACGGCACCAACAGTAATAATAACAACAGCTCTACATCCTAGATGGTAAGCACTGAGGGCAACCGCTAATTACCGCGCGGCTTTATTGGTAGTTTGTGAAAAATAGATCCAAAGGTGTGGTGTAACCATTACTTTTGTTTGTAACCACGATTGAGCTCTATCGGACTCTCCGCAGCTCTGGTCGCACGGGCACACAGTTTATTCTCCCGTAGCACTGCGCAGTCCCCGTAGGCCAATTAGGCAGAGGTACCACCTTAGGGACGGGGCACACGATGAAGCCACAGGTCTTTGCTGCGTTCGAGTCCTCACTTCTGCTGTTTGTTTCTGATCTTCCCCGTGGATTTCCTGGGAGGGTTTTGCCCCGTGAGTTATGTTTTGAACCTTTTAATTTATGCGGAGACGATGATTCTGCGAAAGATAATATTGTGCAATTATCTACAGTTATTACTATAATAGTGAAATGGTGATCTTAATAATTATACTACTAAAGCTAGCATTTCATTAGAGGAGGGCAACTCTGCTCTAACGACGCACTCTGATACACTGTTTCTGTGATTTGTTAATTGCACTCTCGGAATCAAGTACTGATTCAGTGACCATAAACCCCGCTTCCTATAGCATCATTAGATCATAAACTCCCTAATAGCAGAAAGTTTTAATTACGGAGCACATTCTC
This sequence comes from Rhinoptilus africanus, assembly GCA_013400135.1. Taxonomy (NCBI): domain Eukaryota; kingdom Metazoa; phylum Chordata; class Aves; order Charadriiformes; family Glareolidae; genus Rhinoptilus; species Rhinoptilus africanus. The sequence continues at coordinate 173,258 of VXBO01003888.1, read as the reverse complement.
TTCACCATAAATATTCCTCGGTGTGACTTGCAGCGTGCAAGCACCCAGAGTCCGGGGGGCGCTGGCGGGGGCCAGGGTGGGCGTTCAGACGGGACCAGCCCTATCTCCCCATCGGATCCGGCAGCTCCAGCGCATCAAAACCCCCGGTCCCTGCCCGGCGTGGGGGGTCTGCTCCCCTCTGCCTCCCAAGGAACCAGCCAGGGCACCCAAGTCTTCCTCCAGCCGCGTCCCTGGGTTTCCCTCGGGCAGAATGGGAGAGGTTTTTGGGCTGAGCTCCTGCCCTGCCCGGAGCCCGGGGGCTGGCACTGCCCTGTGGCCACCAGCCCAGCCAGCCAGCGAGCCGGCAGGCCCTGGGGGCTTTGCCAGGGCTGTGTTAGTATGGCGTGCGTACAGAGCGGTATGGAAAGCGAGCTCTCTGGAGGTTCTCACACCTGCTTTCTATTTGTGGGAAGTCACGAAAAAAAAAAAAATTTAAAAAAATTGAAAATTGTGGTTTTGTCCTCGAGGGACCTGAGGTTTCTCGGGAGGTTCCGCGGGAAAACTGATGGAAATGAAGGTTAACACCAGCGACAGGAGCGGTCCTGGTGAGGGGTTGTGAAGGGGCAGGGTCGGGCTGGTGGCAGCTGCCCCCCGGGTGCCCACCCGGGACCCGTCAGCCCCCGCGGGATACACCGGTCACTGCCTCACCCGGAGCAACGCCGGCATCTCCCAATGGCACTTCTTTTACACAATCCACCTGCTGCCCCGCGTCGATGGTCCCAAGGTTTCCTTCTCTTCCCTTCTCCTTGTGGAATTAATTAAATGAAAAAAAGGGAAGGAGAAGGCATTCTCTGCCGGCTGGCGTGAGTTGCTTTTCTCTTTTCCACTCTGAAAAGGCTGTTTACAGGGGCGTGTTTTAAAAAATATTTGGGCACGGTAATTAAGCGGAGAATGGGATAAACAGAAGAACAGCAGAAGTTTTACTCAAGCCATGCATTCACTGGAGCTCCTTGTTCCCCCTTGGTGAGTTACATCATCATCTCCACTGCATTTTTCATCATTACCTAAGAAGATTAACGGCTTTTGGATGCCAGCATGATTTTCAAAGTCCAGTCTCTCCTTAGTGTGTATTCATATTGTGTAATTCCCTATTAAGTTTCGCTCCGGCTTCCAGGGGAGACGAGAGCTCTTGTAGGGGTGGGAGCCCGAGCGAGATTTACCGCCAGATAGCCGTGTCAGACGTGTGGCAGAACTCCTGCGGAACCTAATGGGATTTGCATACCAGCGCTCGCTAAAATAACCCGGCCCCCAAAGCTGTTAAGATCATGCACATTAAGCCTACATAAAATAATAAGGAATAAAGACAAATTACCGGGGGGGATAGGATAAAATCCTTGCTTTCGGAGGAGTGACCCTGCCCGGCCGCAGCTGGGGATGTGCTCCAGCCCGTGTCTCACCATGCTGTGTGCAGGGGCTCTGCCAGACCCCCCCAGTCCCAACAGGGACACTGGATGGACAGGGCTGTGGCTGGGGTGGCACCCACCGGAGCAGGCGCTGATCCAGCCCTTCTCCGTCAGGCCCCGGGAAGGTTATCGGCGACTTTGTGGGTCTGTTAACCAATTAACATGGAAAAGTTGTTCCAAAAGATACTTCAAGTGTGAACCTGACGTAGTTTTTCCTACGCAGGAGGTGAGAAGTGCGGTGGTCCATGTCTCTGGAGTTATCGGCATCACTGCAGCCGTGTCTCTGGAGTCACCGGCATCCAGGAGACCTTCCGGTGTGGCTCCTGGAATGTGCCCCCGTATTACTAAAAAACCCCTTTTGTTTTGGGAGTTTTTATATTACCGTGGCACAAAACTTCTGTAAAGCCATATAGGATTGCAACCGAATTGTCCTCAGGGCTGGTGCCCCAGTGCCTGCATCACCCCGTGCCGCCGGCCCCACGCGGCCACGAGCCCCCGCCGGCCGCGGTGGCAACGGGGGACCTCCTCCCCAGGGCAGCCCCGGGGGGACAAACCCCTGCGGCCGCGGGGCAACCACCGTTCTTACAACTAGTAATTGTGCCCTCCAGTTTTGGAGCTGAGTTCCCTCCGGCTGCAGAGCAAACCCTGCCTGCAAGTCCATTCCCCAATTCCTTAAGCTCTGGTTTGGAAAGATTGTCCCAGTGTTGCATATTCCCAAGACAAAAAAAATTGCACGTATCATGGTTTTGAAAACTCCTGGAGCACGCGAGAGAAATAAATAGACCCAGAGAGTGTTTTTACGGAATCATCACCTAATTTCGACTCGCGCCCAGGCAATAAAGCAGAAACAGAACCCATTGTCTGGCGGATGCGTTTGAGTCCCTCAGAGAAGGAAGAAAACCCGGGCTGTAGAAGGGAGGGAGCCTGCAGAGGACAGTGCTCTTCAAAAGCAAGGCAGCAAGGAGACCAAATCCTTACCTGCTGGCTTTCGTATTCCCTGGTGCTTTCTAACCCGTGTGTGTGTTAGGGACACCGCACACGCGTTATACACACACATCTATAGTGCGAAGTCGTGTGTGTGTATACGCAGAGGGAGGGGGTCTGCCCTGGTTAAGGTGATTATTTTAACACTGTCATCCCCCACGCCTGGCTGATACGTGTATTTTGAGATGAACGTTGATATGATTGGTTTCCTCGCAGGATCTTTGAGCCTTTTACTTTTGATAACAAAGTGTAGACCAATCCACAGGGAATTATTTGAGTGATTTTCCTAAGACCATCCTGTTCTTTCTGTGGTAAGGTATAAATGAGGATTTATGTATACCGTCAGCAATGTATAATCCCCCTTCTCTAACCTGTCTGGCAGCTTCTATCAGCGCGTGCTGCGAACAGGGAGAAGTGTGTGGAGTCAGCAGTAACTGTGAAGGTGCAATATGTAAAAATAAATCAATAAAAAGGAAAGGAGAGAGGTTTAAAACTTGATGATGTGGCTTCAGAAGAATAGTCCTCAACTAGGGGAAGCCCCCCCCGTCTTTCCCATGCAGGCTGAGGATGGGGAAGTAGCTCTGCAGTCCATCGGCCGTGGCAGCCTCCTGCCCAGGATGGTTTCATAGAACCACAGACTGGTTTGGGTGGGAAGGGACCTTGAAGATCATCTCATTCCACCCCCTGCCCTGGGCAGGGACACCTCCCACCAGCCCAGGCTGCTCCAAGCCCCGTCCAACCTGGCCTTGAACCCCTCCAGGGATGGGGCAGCCACAGCTTCTCAGGGCAACCTGGGCCAGGGGCTCTCCCCCCTCACAGCCAAGGATTTATTCCCAATATCCCATCTCAATCTCCCCTCTTTCAATTTAAAACCATCACCCCTCGTTCCACGGCTCCCCTCCCTGCTCCAGAGTCCCTCCCCAGCTTTCCTGGAGCCCCTGGAGGGCCTGGAAGGGGCTGGAAGGTCTCCCCGCAGCCTTCTCTTCTCCAGGCTGACCCCCCCCAGCTCTCTCAGCCTGTCCCCACAGCAGAGGGGCTCCAGCCCCCCCAGCATCTCCGGGGCCTCCTCTGGCCCCGCTCCAGCAGCTCCGTGTCCCTCTGCTGTTGGTGCCCCAGAGGGGCGCAGAGGGGTTTGCCGATGGGGAAGCCAATTGCAGTGGAAGGACTCACTTTTGTGTCCTTCGCCTCTGGAGCACGTTGCCCATCGGCAGTGGTCTGTGGCCGGAGCCCAGCACCGGGGGGATGCTCAGGGTGCCCTGAGCCGGAGCTGCTCAGGGGGGACCAGGGCCCAGCCCCACGCTGTGGGGGGCAGCCCTGGGTGCCGCGGGGCCCCCTCCTGCCCGCCCGGCTGCCGGTGGGTGCGGGGGGCCCCGCGGCGCTGCGCTAGGTATATTGCTGTTGCGCACACAGGCAGATTGTCCACCAGATGGTACAGCCTACTCTCGGAGAAATATTTGAAAGGGCAACAAAATACAGCAGAAGCCATTTGACAGTCCACATGGTTGGTGCAAAATTAGCCAAAACCGACTCCCCTGGAAGCACAGCCAGTGCCGAGCAAAGCTGGGGAGGCAGCTGAGGGGAGGCACCCAAACCTGCGGAGATCCCCTACGAGTCTAGTGCTCTCCTCTCATCCCTGGTCCTCTTTCCTGCCCGGCACTGCTCCTCTGCCTTGGCCGCTGGGATGTAAGTGAGAGCAGTGGTGAGACTCGCTCCCGAGTTGCACCGGTCCCTTCTGGACCACACAAGCCCACCGGGTACCGACCCCCCCCTCCCCGGACTTTTGCTCTGGTCGGCGGAGCTGGAAGAGGGAAAGGAAACTGCAGCCGTGAAGGGATTCCTCCCCCGGGTTCTGCGCCCTCCCGTCCTCCAAGTGCAACTTACTCATCACGCCATGGATGTAAGGGCAGCCCTTTCCCTTCCCAACCCGCCTGTGTTTCCTCACCCTCCCCGCCCCCCCCCGTGCCGAGTCTGGAGCTCTCTTACCCACCGCTCGGCATATGGCACGGCCCTGGGAAACTGGTTGGGGTGGGAGACTGGGATTTCTGCGAGCGGAAGGCTGGCAGTCCTTGCAGGACCTGGATAGCTGGTGCTGCTCAAATCCTGCCCGTTCCCATGTTCTCCCGCTGAGCTGCGGCTAAAGAGGGCGCACGGGGCTGGCTGGGGGTGCTGGGGGGGTCGAGCCTGGTGGAGGAGGTCCCCACTCCTCACCCTGATGCGGTGAGGAGGGGGGAGCCTGGGGCAGGGCAGGAGCCGGCGGAGCCCCCGAGTGAAGGGATGAGCCTGGGGCAGGGGATGCAGGGAGCAGGGGGACATCGGGAAAAAACAAGAAACAGGGGGGTACTGGCATCGCAACCTCTGCTAACGATTCCCCACAGGCTGGAAAAGATTTTTGTTGCAGACAATATATATAACAGTTACAAAATACTAAATTTTTCAGCTTCCCCTGAAATTCTTTCACTTCTAGTTCCTGGTAGGGTTTTGTTCTGGGGTGGGGAGAGGCGAGGAAAGAGTGGGGGGTTGGAATTACATGTCACCCCAGAGGAACATGTCCCCAGCACAATGGTTTCCACCAAGGAAAGCCAGGATGTAAGGTGAAACATCCCCTGGAGTTTCCCTTCCTGCTTGAGAAGGCTGAGCAAGGGAGAAGGGGGGAGCGACACCTGCAAAGAGGAACCCACTGCTCGGCCAAAGCCTCCCCCGGCCTCCCGCGGTTCCTCCGGACCAAGCAGGAGCGAAGGGGGCTGTGGCCCACTCCGGCGGCGGCACCGCGGTCCCTCCTCACCCCCGGCGCCCCGGTGGGGACAGCAGCAAACCCCGCGTCTGCAGGGGCGAGGAGAGGGCGGGAGGGCCCCTGTGCCGGCCCTGGGCTGCGCCGCTGTGCCCACGCCGCGGCGGGAGCCTCCGGCACCAGGAAGGCCAGGGAAGGAGCTACGGACTGTGCTAATTGGAGCCCGGCAAGAGTTACTGCCCTGCCACGGATTTAGGCAATTAGAGACCCAGTCTTGTCTGCTCAAAAGTTGACGTCTTCAGGTGGCTCGTAACCAAAATTAATACCGCTGCTAACTGTGCCACCTAGTCATGCTGTAAAGTAAATTAATTACTGCAACGGAACTAATAATAACAGTTCGGGCAGAATAGGAGCAATATTACGGTTTACCATCAGAGACTGCGCCGAGGCTTTTGCCTCTCTGCTGCCCATGAGTGCAACCCGGCAACTGCTGACTGTAACATTTCTATTGTATAGTTTATGCTAAATATGCATATCTTAATTGCATTCGTCAAAATAATTAGCTAATATATTTTTGCATAATGACGAGGTAAGCAAATATCACCATAGCTCAGTGCTTCTTGCATGAGTAAATTTGGAAAATTAATCGACTCCCCATTTCCTAATTATCTGTCTTTTATTCCAAACTCAAACAATGAAATGCTACTGCACACTCCTGGGCCTCTTGTAATTTAGTTTGCACCTTGAAAATTCTTAAAGCACCTGTTTTTCTTTTTCTTTTTTCCCCCTCTTCCAAAAGGAAACGCGAAAACTCCTTCCTCCTCTCCGCTGTCCTGGGGAATGAGGCTGCGGCACGCAACGCGGTGCATCACAGAGCTCCCGAGCTTCCCGATTTCCAGGCAGAGCTGGGGGTAGGAACTGGAATAAAAGCATCTTAGATGTAAAAATATATGTTGAATTGGAAAAGTAGTGTAAGTTAATTCTTTAGGTGGGGAAAATGGGCAGCAATGTTTATTAGGCATTTAATACCTCTGGAGGTGGATTGTTTCTGTATGTGTGTTTCCAGAAGTGCTGCTCCAGAATGTTCCCAAATCACAAAAATACTAAATCCTGAGATTGCACTAAACAAGGGGTGTGTTGTCAGTAAGTATTTCTGCGCGTCTCTAATTTGCCTGGTAAGAAGACAGTGGCGGCGACAATGGCTGCGCGGCGGCACGTGCCGGGGCACCCTCCGGGCTGGGGGACAGTTTGAAAGGAGATGGAGAGAGCTCCCTGCTGACCACCCTTGCCGTCCCCAGGCCCTCCCCGGCCGGTCCCTGTGCCCATGTGGCCGAGCTGTGGTTTCCAGCTCCGGCAAAAGCCCGATCTGCTCTTTCCGAGCTCCCCACCGAGCGCCATTCCGGTACTCACGCCCACCGCGCCAGCTGCAGCGGCTCACAAACGGTACCGACTTCTGTATTAACATGCAAATTGCAGCAATATGGAATGGGTCTGTATGTAAAGCTTGTAAATTAATAAACACGAGTCGTTAAAAGAAAGAGCCTGCTGGAACGGCTAAGCATTCCCTCTCTTTAACCTGTAGACGGCATCTAAGTGGAGAACTGGGAGCATCTCCGCGTACAAATGAAGAGCACACATCTGCAGACCTGATTTTCCTGGAACTTTTTCATCCCTTGGTCTGGAAGCGGGGGCTGCAGACACAAAGAAGGCATGCTCTGCTCTCAGCGGGGACTCCTCCGCAGCCACGAGAGCTGCGCAAACTCCAAAGGCAGCTTATTCCTTCCCTCCCCAGGAAGAGACAGAATGTTTTTCCACTATTTTTTTAGCATCATATTATATTTTTTTTCCCCCACTAAAGTGTTGGGTCTTTGCCGAGGTCCCTGGGGCGGGTTTGTGCACGTTCCCACCCTGCCTCTGCAGCTCCGCCACCGTCCTCCCGGCTGCACCGTGCCCCGCGCCGGGCGTTCGGTGAGTTATGGAGCACAAGATTGAGTTTTCCTCCCGCTGCCCCTCCTTCTGCCCCTCTGTGGGCTGCGCGTACCTGGCTGTGAGAGGCTGAAATCCCGGTGGGAATGGAAACGGCAAAGGAAAGACAGAGGGGATCCCTCCCCATCGAGGTGCCACCCGCCAGGCTGCTGGCAGGAGGTTCCGGCTCCCGGCCAGGCTCATGAGGTGGCAAAGGCATCTGCCCAGGTCACGGTGGGGACGGAGAGCTCGGGGACAGGGTGCCCAAACGCCTGCGGCTGGGCAGAATTGGCCGCCTCTGGCTCGAGGTGACGCAGCGGCGCCCACTCAGGGCTCCGGCGGGCAGGGGGGGTCCCCGGGCTGTCACGCTCAGTGCTGGGCACACCGCGGCCAGGAGCCCCTCCACCCCCCCGGGCTTCTGCTGTCCGCTACCAGCGCGGCTTGTTTCCATCTCTAGGCACCGGCACCGGCCATCCTCGTTCTTCCTCTCTGGAGAAAGGTTTTTATCGTGAAGTGTCGGATTTGGGAGGTTTGAAAGGAGTCACGGCCACCCGTTTAGCGGGACGGTGCTTGCGTGCTGGCAGTGCTGCATGCTATAGCCTTACAGAGCGCTTCAGTGCAAGCATTCCAGGCCTTGCTGCCCGCATCTTCCTACATCAGCGGTTTTGGAATACTCCGAGAATAGTAATATTGTGAAACATCCTTTAAAAGTGACAAAATGTTTGTCTAAAGGGGAGGCATTTTGAGCATTTTGAGCAAAATTGAGCCATTTTTGTTGGTCTTCCCATTCAAAAGAACCCCCGGCCCTTTCCAAAGAAGCTGACTCATGGATGTGGGAGGGAGAACAGTAACTCTGGTAGGGCGGACTCCTCTCCGACCTGTCCTTTTGTGCGGCGCCCGGCGGTGGCGTGGCTTGGAAAGGAAAATCTGGGGAAACCCGGCAAGCAGCTTCACCTGCGCAGAGGGAAAAGGCATTCCTCTCCCTAAAACCCCCATGGCTGAGGGAGATGTGTCCGGCGGGCAGCGGCACTGCGAGGGGATGCTGGAGGATGGGTCCCAGCGGGTGAGCTGGCACCTGGGGGTGTGGGTTGTCCTGTCAGGGGCTGCTCCAAGCATCGGGAAACGTCCCTACATTTTCAGAAGCATGGTCACATCCAGGCAATTGGAGGAAAATTGCTGGAAAGGTGGAGCCGGAATCCCCTAGGCTTCTGCAGGGGGCTGGTGTCCCGGCCGGGGTGACCCGCCAATGTCTTTTCCAGGGTGGCATTAGGAAGCCGGTGCCATTCTTATGGGTTTATGCAAATGTGATCATTTCCTCGCTGCACACACAGCGGCAGATCACGGTGGGTTTAACCCGTGTTTGGTATATCACTGTCAGTAACTGTCTCGGGAAACTTCTGCAACATAAATGAACCAGCTGGGATTAGAAAAAGTGTGAAGGTCTTTTTTTTTTTCTGCCTGGGGGGGGGGAAGGGACGGGGAGTGGGTGTGCTGCAAGGTTTGTCACATAAAACTGAGAGATTTGCTGGTTGCGAATAGGGTTTCAGTAGAGTTTGGGATATTATCATCATCATTATTATTTCGCTTTACCGTGTTTGAGGAAATCTGCCGATCCGGTCGCACCTATTTGGCCAGCAGCTGTTGTTAAGCCTCGCCGCCCGTTTGCCTTCCGTAAAGCCTCGCTGCTGGGAATCCCGGTGGGGAGCAGGACCCCCAGCCCCCCGCCTGGCCCCTTCACCCCTCCCCACGCCCGGGATGCGCGGCGGGGCCTGGGGAGCGCAGAGAAG
>VXBO01003888.1:94815-163410 GCA_013400135.1 Rhinoptilus africanus | reverse complement strand
CCCCCTTGTCCTCACACACCTCCAGCCCGGAGACCCCCCCCGCACTGCTGGCGCCGTGCCCCACAGCAGGAGAGCAGAGCTCCGCAGCCCCCCCCCGGCACCCACGTGTCCTCGCGAGGAGACAAGTGAAGAGACCCTCGGTATAAACTTGCCCGTGCATCTTTATAACGTCACTTTTGGTTCATTTCCCACTCTGGGAAAACGTTGAATATGACACCGCTCCTTACAAAAGGAGCCGTGGCCTCTCTCCGTGGTTCACACCCGCTCTTCCTTCCCGGTGGGACAGAGGCATGTTAAAGACAATAGTCATGCGCTTCGTTCTCAGTTGACACGATCAGCAGAAAAATGAAGAGCCTGAGGAAGAGCTCTGCAACTGCACCGGTGCCTTTACCTCAGGGTTGACTACAGCGGGTCATCATCGCTCCTTGGGGTTAGGCGCTCCTTTGGGATACTCCTGCCATCATCTCCTTCCCTCCCTTGGACCTCTCGCAAGTTTTTCCCGGGGGGGAGCATCCGCGGGGGGAGATCGAATGTGACATTTGCAGCCTTTTGTTTGCCATCTCAGCCAGATTGGAAGCCATCCAAAGTCATTTCCATCTGACGCTGGTCCTCCAGCCTGCCGGGAGCCAGGCTCACACCTCCAACTGGTCCTTGGGAGGGCAGGGCTGACTTAGGGCATCCCCGAGCAGTGGGGACGGAGGGGTTAGAGCTTTCTCCTGGGAACGGTGACATTAGGTAGGTCGCGAGGGACAGCCGGAGGTCCCTGATCCAGCTCCCGCTCCAAGGGGGACTAATGCCAACACCAGAGCAGGTTGCTCTGGTTGGATGGGGTGGCTGTGTTGGGTGCTCGGTGGGACATTGCCGCGCTCCCGGCATCCCCCTGCCCCTCGGCCTGAGCTTGCGGCAGCGCAGGGTGCCGAGCACCGTCTCCATGCCCTACCCGCAAGCCGCAGGACCCGAAGGGTTTGGCTGCCACCGCCTTCGCCTGGACGGTGCCGGCAAAACGGGTGTGTGTGGCGGCCCCCCCATCGCCCAGCCGCCCCCTCGGCTCTGCCAGGGGGAGAAGGGTTCTGCCACCGCCAGCCCCGGCGGCGCTGGCCCTGATTTAGAGCTTCCTCCGAGCTGAAAACTGTACTGTCAGCAATATCACAGACGTGATTTCTTTATCAAAGGTCATTACCAATTATTTTGTAAAGAACTGACGCTTCAGTAATTACCTGATTTTATCTTTTTTTTTATGTAGGTCATTTATATTTCATTATTGTCATGTTATGGCCTATCTGCTTGCAAAGAGGCATATATTAAAACCAGCAACTTCGCCTTAGTGTCAGAATTATTGCCCTATATTTCATTTGCCATTTTATCTACTGTTCTGGAGAAGATCATAGCTTGTTAGTTAAAGTGTTGTATAAACTAACACACAGACACACGCATACGCACGCTCCTCTCCCCACAGTTTCGCTCGGGATTGCCACCCTCTTCCCTACACAGCCAGCAGTAAAGAATTCCCTGGCTATTTATTTCTAAGTGCGGAGGAGGATCGCTGGTACCTGGCTGGTTTTGCATCACACCCCCGTGAGAGGAGCCCCACGACCGCCTCCAAGGGAAGGCTGGCACCGGCAGTTTTATCTTTCCCTGTGGGATGGAGATGCCGGGAGGTGGGCGAGGCCAGGGGACACACGGGGACCGGAGCAGCCAAACCGATGGGATATTTATTCATCAGCACTGAGTGAATCATTTGGAGCAAATAATTGACATGATGGATTAAGTCTTATTTAACTCCCAGGGTAACCACAGGTAGATCCTGGCGCCCCGGAATTTGCCTTCTCCAGTTTGGGGGTTGCTCAAATGCATGTCTCCAGTCCCGCACATGGACTCCGGGAGCCCATCACTCACGCTGCAGTTGGAATTCGGGAGTTTCTGTGGGTGAATTACATCAGGAGGTGTTACCTCCGTGCCCTGGGTATCTGCCTTGGCTGGGAGGCCTCCGTGGCCATCTCTGGCAAGTGACCCACCTCAGACACATGGAAGGTTGTCCCTCCAGGGATACCTGTCCACCGGCCCCACAGGGAGCTACGAGACAAGGCCTGTTTCATGTGCAGAAGTGGGTCTGCTGTAGGTACACTACAATTTAACAGGGAATTTCCAAGTCCTGTCTTCCCCTGTCCTGGTGCGGCCATGGGGTGACCAGCTGGAATTGGAAAACACGGTGGAAAGAGTGGTTCTCACGTGGATGCTTTAATCTGGTGATGGAGAAACAGCAGTTCCCAAAGGGACCTCGTCCTGGTGGAACTTTTCCGCCGGAGAAGCTCACCTTAACACATGCAGGGTACCCACAGCGTTTCTTTGCAGGACGTGTCGCGTGCCTGAGCCTGTGCCTGTGGGGGCACTTTGCAGTGTAAGCCTCTCTGTTTTCTGATACAGCATCCCAGCGGGTGCACAGGCAAGTAGGAAAATAGCTCCACAAACAGATGAATGTAGAGTCCCAGCTGAGAGCTATCAGCTAAAAACACCACCGACAAACCCAAAAAAGCCCCCACCAACCCCCCAAATCTAGGGGAAGACAGTAACAGTGAGTGCAATCTGTTCTTTCCACGCTGTCTGGTTTATTATTAACCACCACTGCTTTTTATTTCTTGTCTCATCTCGCTGATTAGCAATTCCTCGAACAAATTGCTGGGCTTGTAAGTTGCTTGTAAAATATGTATTTGTCGGGGGAAAGAAAGCTCGGCTGGGTCCAAGACCTGGGAGCCACGCAAGCATCAACTGAAGACATCCAAGCCCCGGTCAGGAGCCTGATCTCCCCGTGCAAACCCCTCCGGCTCCCGCCGGCTGCTGGTTTTGCTGGCACACACCGGCCAGGTCCGGAAAAGGACCCTTCATCAGGGACTTGGGCTTCTAGAAGAGATGACGACTGGTTTAGTCGCGGGTGATCCCCGCCGCTGTGGGGCTCTTCCCCTCCCTCCCATGGAAACCCGTCTATTGTGCGGAAATGGAGTGAGAAACGGGAGAGGGAGCACGGACACGGTCACACACCTGGGCAATCGGGGTCCCTGCAAGAGGCCAGGGGTCCCATCTTTGATCCAAGGATATGGTGTTATAGGGGTTCAGGACAGTTATTGCAGAACCCTATTAAACCTTATTGAATTCATCCTTATTAAATCCTGGCAGGCCTAGAGACTATCATATGGTTCAATAGTTTATCATGACTGTCTCCTCCACGTAGGTAGGAATGCGTAAGAACGGGAAAATAATTCTGCAAACTCATGGCTGGTTTGGTCTGTCCACATCATTCCTGTGTTTCTTTGGATGAGAACGTATTACAAAATGTGGGGTTTTTCTCAGGCTAAAAGGAAAGCCACAGAGCCCCTGTCCTGTCGCCTTCCTTCCCTTCCTGCAGCATCCTCCCGGCCAGAGACGGCAGATGGGCCCCAGGTGGGTGCTGCTCCCCGGCACCGCACGAAAGGCTCACCCCACGCAGGGGGGTTCCCCTGGGTTTTCCACAGCCGGGAGAAATGCTAACTTCCCTGTTTGCTGGTGGAATTGCGCAGCGCTGTGGTGCTCCTGGCGGTGGCCGGCTGGAGTGTGGCCGGGCAGAGGGAGAGGAGGCGAGCGCTGGCGAGAGGGCAGTCATTCCCGTTAATGACAAATCACAGCGAAAACCCCGCTAGTAAGCTAATTCTGTAATGGGGCTGTCTTGTGTTATCATTTATGGTTCCCCATTGCCGTAAGAGTATTTTAATAATCTGCATAGCATTTAATTATAATTCAGTTACCTGACATAAGTAATTTCAGTGCCCTTTAATATAAGGAACCTCTGGTGTGAAATATCCGAGTAATAAGGCCTGGCAGGTGGCTGTGATTATTCTGCAAACCTGACTCTCTCCAGCTGCCCCCGGTGTTTATAAAGGAGAGCCAGGGCTGCTGCCTGGGGTGGGATGGGGGCTCTGTGAGCCACTGGTGTGCTCTGGAGCAGCAGGGCTTGGGGTGTGCTGGCGTTGCTGGTGAGGACCGGCCCCACCTGGGGGGGTCCAGTGAGTGGTCCGGGCTCTGCCGTGCGGAGCTGGAGACGCTGTGGCGCTCGCAGCATCGCCGTGCTCTGGTTGCTGTGCCTGGCTGCAGGGCGCAAAGCCTGGGCTGTAGGGCAAAGATGCCAGGGAGTTAATTAGTAGCAATTATGATTTATTTTCTGAAGTATGGGAGCACCCCGAAGAGGAGCATGCCTGAGACCAGCACCTCCGGGCAGAGAGCCATCAAGGAGCTGTCGGCGAGCGATGTTCCTGTGTGACCTCACCCCTCCTCCGTCTGGATGCAAGGCAGGAACATTTAGGAGAACTGGAAAATGTATGTAATGGCTGCCTTTTGCCAGATGTGTGAATAAAACCAGATGTGACAGATAAGTGAAGAGCAACTGCATGTCAGCTCACCCAAGGGCTGGGGAAAGCAGCCCCCATTGGGCTGCGGAGAGGCAGGGTGAGCTCCAGCATCGCTTCCTGACCCGCTTAGAAAAATAGCTCCAGAGAGGTTGCCGGGGGTTTATAAATCAGCAGGACTGATCGCAGCGTGTGGGATGTTCTGCTGAAAAAATAAAACGTAGAAATAAACGGTGACCTGACATATGCCAAAAGAAGTTATGGCAGCAAGGCTGCAGATGATCGGTGCTGCGAGTGTGAACAGAAGATGTGAGACACGAAACCGTCTCCGGGAAAGGTGGCAACAGCTCCGGCATCAGATGAGACAGGGGAGAAACCCATGGAAAAAAAGGAGAAGGGAGAACATGAAAGCCCAAGTTTGGTGTTGGTTCGTGGAGCCCCCGGGCTGGGAGGGTCTGTCCCTCCGGCAGCCCCGCGGCCGCGGTGGGGACGGCCGAGGCAGCGTCCTGCGGGGAGGGACCGGACACCGCTGCCGGGGCACCGCGGGGAGGATCATTTTATGCGTAGGTAACTCTGCCAGACACCTCTCTTGCTCTACTTAGCATTTAGCCTCCCCTGCCACCATTGCATGCGCGGTTGCAGATGTCAGCATTTATCTTTCATTCCCTCTTACACTGGCAGGTAAGGTGCTGTCTGCCGGGGGGGCGGGAGGTGCTCCCTCCACCCTGGCTGTGCTGCGCCCCATGTCCCTGCCTCGGATGTCCGTACCCATGTCCATGCCCACACCCGTGCCCAAGTCGTCAATTCCCCTTTTTCCATTTCCTGGGTGCGGCTGTGGTTTTGGAGGGGGGGGGAAGGAGGGATGCGCCGCTTGTGGACATGGGAGTGCCCATGGCACTGGCCAGCTAATGAGGGACAACGTTTTCTACACTAATGCTTTCAGGATCCCCGTCCCTCACCCGATACCATGCCTGTGCGGGACTGCTGAGACATAAATGAAGTTAAATATTGTAGATCAAGTATAAGGAGCGTGACTTTGCTGTTGCACAGGTAGCAAAGCTGGGGTTTACATGCCGGTGGAGAGCTTAAGTTCCCAGTCAAGGGTTTAAGTGGTCTTGTGGAAGTGTTGCTCATTCTTGGGTGCAAGGAATTCCAGCTCCAGTGAGCAATACCCTTGTAGCCAACTTTAAGTTTTGCTCTTGTGCCGTGCCTACCTAGTGATGAGGCTTGGAAGGGTAGAAGGGATAGTTTGCTTAAATATTTTTAAGTGGACTGATGACAGCTTGTGTATTCATGCTGCTTATCAGTGTCTGTTGTAAAAACTTCTTTGACTACATCTTTTTCTCATACCTTCCTGGTGCCTGATGGGAGATGATGCTCTTGAGCTAATGTAGAGCTGCTTCGTGATCCCTCTGGGGTTTGCTCAGCCTTGCCGTGGCATTAATCACGAGAAGTCTGTGATTGTCGCTCTTTGCTGGAAAACACGCTGCGAGAATTGTATGTGAGCCATGATAACGCAGGCAGGGATGGAGAGGCAGGGATCCGGGGAGAGCATCCGTCCCCAAAGGAGCGTGGGCACAGGGAGACGCATGCTGGCGCTGGGGACAACGCTGGGACCCCAACCCCTGGCTCCAGCTGTGGCGTAAAACCACAACCACTACAAAAAAAAGGCTTCAGAAATGGCGTACAAAGTCTATGTGCAAAGAACAGTGCACCAGCCACAAAGCCAGGCATTCCAGAGCTGGAAAACATCAGATTCAGGATTGTGCATGTAGCTCCCATTCCTGCCTCTCCTCTGCTTCCGCTATGACAGACTGCAGCCTCCTATTTTTGGACACAATTCAAACTGTCTTCCCTTAGAAAGGCCGTTTGATGCAGTGGAGGAAAGCGAAGCAGAAGAGGCGTTCTCCGGGGGTGGGAGGTACGAGTGTCCCACGGACCGCACCGGGGAGGTGCGCCTGGGCCAGGAGCAAGGGGGAACCCAGCCCACCCCTCCGGCATTCCTAGCGATTTATTACATGCCAGTGCATGTGTTTGTAGGTATACGTGTGTATATATGCATATAAACATGTATATATAGGTTTAATATGTGTATATATACACACAAATGCGTTAGGGGCAATAGGCTTTACATAAGGCACACATAAAATGAGAAGACACGCGTAGATAACTCCACACGCACACCCCCACTTAAGTTCAAGCAGGGCCGTAATTATACCATCTTGCAGACTTTTTAAAATAAAAAAGTAATTTCCTTACAAATGGACCCCTTCTTAGATAACTTCATGGAGGAATTTACCCAGTTTAATTAAAGAAGCAGCTCTGCCTTGTCCTCCAAGTGCGACGAAATAAGGCAAATAGTCTTAAAATATTACACTCAATTATACTTATAAATCTTGCACAGGTAATGAACATATTCTTTAGATTGCAGAAAGAGCTGGACACTTATCTTACTCTTTAAGATAAAATACCACATCCATATAATGCATTGCTAAGCTTTCCTTTTACCATACGCGTTGCCCAGAATCCCATTTTCTATTAAATAATAATCATTGTAATTAATAGACTAGTTATTTTATCTCCCTAATCTGGTTACAGTAATTTATCAAAGGTATGTAAATGAATGCAAAAAAAAAAAGCCGTTCATTATTATTTTCTAAAGGGTACATGTCTCTTGCTGAAGCATGTAAAATGTAATTCTCTTGAACTTAATAAGATACTTGACTTCGTGTAATTCTCGGAAAGAAAATCCATTCAATACTTTACTTTTTTATGTCACACTCAATTTGTTTTACTTACAATTCTCTGGCAGTTGAGGCTTGCTAATGGGCAGTTTTCCGCGTGCGCTGCTCGTGACCGTGGGAGATGCCACGGGTGGGGGGCCGGGATGTAAGTCCTGCCCGCGCTCCCGCCCCGGGGCTGGGAGAGGGGACGATGCCCTGCGGTGCTGGGGAATGGCCACGCGTCCCCTGTCCCTCGGCAGTGGCAGAGAGTTCCCGGGGGGCAGGCGGGGAGCGAGGGGCAGGTCAGGGTGCCTTGGCATCGCAGGGACTCCTGCGGCGTTACCGGACCCATCCCGCAAGCCTTGTTCCAGAGGAGGGATGCTCGGCGGGGCTGCTGCCCCGGTAAGGACCGCAGCCCTCCCTGCACGGGGTGTGTGCCTGGTTTCCAGGCCGTTAATTCAAAACCAGTACAGAAAAGAGACGGAAACCCTTCAAAGGGTATAAGGGAGCTGCTGACAGAGGCAGCGTGGGCACCCAGATGAAAGGGATCTGATTAATGATAGCACCTGAGATAAGTGGCACTTTAACCAACTTTAACTGTTGATGTATGATGACATAATGTCCCCTCCAATTAATGACAAGGATATAAAACACCTGTATTTAGCAGAGCAGATGTTGCTTTTATGGTTAAATGCACACAGAAATTGACTTTTAAAGGACCAACGTTAACTTCTCCATTATTTGTTTCTCTATTTGTTGCACTGTATTATGAGCAAGGGTGAAAGGTAACCCCAGGCGTGAGGAAGCAGAATACGTGCTCTTCCCTAACAGTCATTTACGGGTCACCTCAGGGCGCTTTATGGAGCACGGGGTTATCTTTGCTCTTATGTAGCTCTAGAGGCATCTCTCCCAAAGGATCTCAAAGCAACTTCCAAACGGAAGAGCAGTTTCTGAGATATGTAGAGGAATGGCGTTACCCGCATCTGAAGCAGAACAAAAGCATTATGCAGCCCTTATATTGCATTTTCTTCTCAGTCTTTGCCCACAAAGGGACAGCTGTCTTTGAATCCAGCTAACATCTCTCCTGGGGCTCCAGCGGCGGTTATTCATGCTTTGATCCTAAGGGAGCCAACTTATACTGTTAGTCGTTCATACGCTCACATCTATCTTATGGAATTCGCTCGCTGTTTTCTGAGGAAAAACCATTTGTTAAGAAAATACCCATTAAGGGCAAATAAGGATTGAGGACAATCTGTGTCTGGGGTGACCGAAGGATCCCACCTTTCTCCTTTGGCTTTGCAAAGCGTTTTGGAGTGTTCTTCACGTGGGGTGCACAAAGCAGGGAGAAGGTGTTGCGTTTCTCCCTTGCTTTTCATCCTGGGAGATATTCCCAGCTATGTGGTGTCCCACCGGGGCCGGGCGAGGGGCAGGCGGGTGAGGGGGGGTGCCGGCCTTGGGTGCTCATCAGGCAGAGAAGGTGGAAATCAGCGTTCCCCTCGGCTGCCGCGCTAATGAGCAGCTCCCGCTTCCCAGGACTGCCTTCCCTGGGTCTCCTGAGGTTTAAAATGCAGTAGCTGCATACGGGCTCTACGGAGGATTTATTTATAGAGCAGAAGCGTTTCCAACTCTTCCAAGTTGATTGCAAGCCTTACAGTATTAGGCACTGTTCCTAAAGTCCCAGCTTCTGTACGGCTGGTATTTCATGAGAATCTCAGCTTTGAGTGGGTAAATGAGAAGTGTCTGAGCCTCACGAGAATCCAGAAATGCTATCAAATATTTCCTAGATGTAAAAAGCCCCTGAACAGCCCTTTCCTCCTTCCGCTCCCCACAGGCGAGAGACAGAGCCGCTGACCGAAGCCACCCCTCAGCACGGCAAAGACTGCGGCGATGCCCTGTCTCTTCCCGTGTACCGACACTGCAGGTTTATACACTGGGCCTTTTGCAGCTGCTAAAACCTTCTGCCTGCCTGTGTGTCACTAAAAAATTAGCTAAGAAATCTCATCCCAGGGCAGCAGGAGCGCATCCGTGCAGTTCAGCACGCATCTCATCAGCGGGCCACGTAACCGCTCCTTTCACTCCTCGAGGGGCTCCTCTTCCCCGGCTGGGGAATGGGGCGAAAATTCGGCAGAGAAACAGGAGAAGAAGCTGAGGGAGAGCAGACTAGGGCTGTATCGTACGTGTCTCAGGAATTACCTTGTGTCAGGAACCAGGGTTGAAGTCAGGAGTGACTTGTGGTTTTCTGTTTACTGTAGATATTTATTTCACATCCATCACCCTGAACCGGCTTTGATTCTGCCACCAAGTTCTTCAAAGAGTGTTTTCAGATGTTAAAACATGGCTCAGTAAATGCTTATAGCTCAAATATGGTGAACAACCTTTCCTCTTAGAGAAAAGAGACCTAAAGCTTGATATCCATGTGGTGAAACTCCCTACAGCGCTTCCAAGGACTGTCTCCATGTGTGCTGAGCTCCTGTAGCTGATCTCCAGGCCAACAACTACCTTTTGGTGCCCAAAGATAAACCTCTGAGGGCAGGGGCTTTTCACACAGTCGGTCGTGGACGCAGGATCTTGGATCGCAAGTTTAGGAGTAGGGACCATCTCTTTCTTCACTTTGGCGTGGCGGTTGGTGTGACGAGAACGACAGCAAATCAATGCTTCGTTGACGTGCTGGGTGTAGAAGCTGGGTCTATTTAATGTAAAATATCAGGATTATTTGGGATGTTTTGTTTGCATGTGATCTCTGCTTTTGTTTGGCTCCTTTTTTATACGTCTCCTGGCAGGATCCAGGGACAGATTTGGTGTTAAAGAAGACAAGGAGGTAATGTGGCACTTCAGGGGTGACTTGCCATCCTTGACAAACAGCCCAGGACCATGTCCAGCAACAATACAGGGAAAAGGAGTTTCTTTTTTTTTTATTAAGGACATGAGAGCTGCACACAGTACTTACACATCCAAAATATTTCTGTAAATATTTATTGGCCAAATGAAGTCTTTGGAATTGCTTGCAATTCCTTGGGGAACTATGAGGACTTGTCCTGTGTATCGTCTTCTTCAAATTTTTCCCCATTAGTGTAACACCTAATATCCTGGTATGACCCGGCGTTGGCTTTGCCCCTTTAGCCACCTTCTCTCTCTAAAAAACAAATAGAAAAAGTAAAAATTTTTTTCCTTCGCTTCTCCCCCTTGCAAGCCGTAAGTAACTGTTTATTTTGCTTTTCCCACCTTTCTGCTGCACTACACCATTTGCAGAGCCCAGAGCTCCTCTACAGGAGCTGGGTGGCTGCGTTTGGCCCTCTGAGGGCAGACACCTACTATCTGCAGAGGCTATGAGATGGCACGAAAGCAAAGAAACGCTCAAGCTCACATAGAAGGAACGCAAAATCATGTCCAATTATCACAGCTTTCCTAAAGATCCTAAAATATTGCTTCCATAAGTCAGACTGAGACAGAGAATTACGTTCATTTCATCCTCCTGAGATTAGAGAAGAAGTTCAAGTTTCTGTTCTAGATAAATAAGATTTCCTTAAAGCAGTTCTTCTGCTGCAACAAAAAAAAAAAGAAAAAGAAAAAGAAAAAGTGAAGACATCCATTTTCCGCAATCAGTCGCACAGTGGCAGGTGCAAGTCAAGGGGCATGGCCTTTAGCAGGACCCAAGGGTTGGCCAGAGCATTGCCAATTAATCATCCAGCAAAATGCACTTGACAGCTTGGAGAAGTCTCCAATTCTTTTTCTCATGATTGCATTGCTAATTTGGTCTTTAAACTTACAGGCAGGCAAGACTTAAAGAAAAGCTGTCAAGTTTTCTAATATATATATTTTTTTTTAAGGGGAAGCTTTTCTAAGTTGGTTCAGTTAGTTCACGAGGCAGTTGGCTCGTGAGCGGCTAATATAGCTCAGTAAGAAAGCGTTTGAAGAAGTATTTCACCAGTGATGGTATTCTCCATGGTGTTAATGCACGTTTTCTTTTACGCATGACGTAAACCCCTCTTTTGTTTCATCCACCTGTTTTATTTTAGGCAAGGCTGGTGAGAGATGATGCCTGAAGGCACAACTTAGGTGCCAAAGACCATGTGGAAAGGGCACACAGGCATGTTTCAGAGAGGGGCTCAGATGTTCCGTGTTGCTTCATTGGATCCAAAACGCACTCAGGCTCCTCAAAATACCGCTGGTTTTCACAGGAGTATCTGTATTTCTGAGCTGTGACTCTGGTGTCCCTCATTTGCCTAGGACCACATAAGCCCATTGGCAACGACTGCGGTGGGCAGACCCACGCTGGTGTGTCCGGGGGGGCCTGGATCAGTGACCGTGGTCTCCATCCCCAGCACAGCCCACCCTGCTGCAAACTGATGTCCCCATCCCATCCCCATGGCCCTCCCCGACTATCCCGGGCTGTGTCTGACCCTGGGTGCCCTCCCCCGGCTGTGGTGGTCTTCCAGCACACGGTATTTGGGCATTGCTCTTCTGACTCGGGCCAACCCTCCGTGGTCTCTGATCCTTACAGGTCCCCATGCCATCTTCTCGTGGACAAAGAGGGGGTGAAATGCAAGAAATCGGTGGCAGGAGTCTCCTCGTGATGAGATGATCTCCAAGGCATCGGAGTCAACTGCAGACTCAATGGAGGTGCCAAGGTATCTTGTGTCCTTTAAGACTCATGAGAAAAAAGGAGGCAGTAGTCATTAGCGTATTAGAGCTGTCAGCATTATACTAGAGGTGAAGGGGGTGACTGAGAAAGTCCAGTTTAAGGGTAAAATCAGGATGAAATTACAATACGAGGGTAGAAGAGGGAACTAGGGTTATGGTGGTGGGTTCCACGGGGTGGTACCCACCTCTCCTGACCCACAGAGGTTCAGGCAAGAGCTGGCCTGGCCTGTGTCTCAATCCGTGTGAATAAAGAAGGCATAAAGGAGGGGTAAAGTTGTCCCCAGCTCCATTGTACCATCCGCACAGGGGTGTATTTGGGTCTTGCACGTGGCTGCTTAGAAATGCTGGTCACTACCAACAGGGGGACACTGAAACACTCTGTGGGGGTGTGGGTGTGCATGCATTTGTGTACGCGTGTGAGTGCACGTGGGTGTGCACTGGTCCCCATGTGCATGCAAGACTCCCACACCCCCCAAATACCACTTTATCATATTGGGAAAAATATGTGAAGGAAGGTCATGACCTTGTGCTCCAGACCGTAGGGAAAAGCACCAGAGTAGCTTTATACTGTGTTTTCCTATTTTCTCAAAATAGTCAACTTGTTTGTTTGATGCCAACCTCTCATAGACCGAAACAGCTCACTGGGGGATTTGGGCAGGAGTTGGCACGTGTTACTTCTGGTTTATGTAAGGTCTTACTGCAGTTTCTATTTTTAACCACGTTAATAAAAAGGATTGTTCATCATTATACCAGCTTAGCAGACACAAATGACATGCCTAGGCAAATCTTAAGGGGAAGTAAGGTGATTCATTCCATTAATCCTCTGCTGCACAAAGTCACAGTAAATCCCGGTTCCAATAAGTGGGCTGAAGGCTAAGACCTTAGGGTTCCTCTGTCTAGCGTTTGGCTCTGCTTGCTTTTGGGTTGTCAGATTTCCATTTCCAATGTACATTATTTTTTCTCTGGTAAAAAAAAGACCCAAAAAAACAAACCCAGAAACTGAGCCCTTCATCAACACATAAGACTGATCTTAAATGAGTAATAGTAATAGACAAACATTAATAACTTACAATCTAAACAAACATTGAAAAGTTTGAAAGCTTTTTTTTTTGAAAAAACTATAAAAATAAACATGACAAATGTTTTGTCCTGGAAACAGAGCCAGCAGTGTATTATCTCGGCAGACTGCAGCTGGACGGCAAATGACAGGAGACTGGATTTTGGTTCCTCTACTTGAAGTGAAAGACGATGGAGCCAAGTACACGCAGAAGCTGTGTTGGCAGAGAGAGGAGAGGAAATGCAAGTGTACGTGAAGTTAACAGGGTTACTCCGGTGCAGAGCAGGGAATCCGATGCTTCCCTGTAAACAGCTAGGCACCGGAATTTGCATGGACACAACTACTGTCAAAGACTGAGAAATTTTTCATCTGAATGAATTAAGAAAGATATAGTCTGTTTTCCATAGGCACCCACTCCCAATCCTGATCTATTTGTGGGGTGCTCTTTCCCCAAAAAAACTTGAGCTCTTCAGTGAAAAAGGCAGATGTAGTGGGTTATAAGGAGAATAAAAGTTCTTGGAATATTCAGAGTATGTCTAAACCCACGGGGACCTGATGATATTTGCTTTGGCATCCATGCAGATGAGCGATTAGATAACTGGCGTGTTGTCTCAAAGACTGAACTTGTTAATGACATCCAAGTTGTCCACTCACCTTCAGCGTCACAGGCAGATGTTGCCTCCTTGACATCGCTCATCAGGACCTCCTTCCACATGGAAGGCCGAGTAGCGCTGGATGATACGCAAAGACCATCTCATTACAACTATAACTTCCTTCCAGTCGTGGATCTGTTATATCCAGACACAGGGAAAGAGGAATAAAGTCTTCTGGTCATATGCATCTTTATGCTACTGAGAGAGGAACCTCATCTCTGTTTGGGTTCGGACCAGATTCTTGTGAACACAACACGAGAAAATTCAAAACCTACATGCTGACGATCTGAAAAGATTTTGGAAATATCTGGAGGACATCAAATGGTCTAAAAGCCCTTTCTCATAAGCGCTCACGAGCCATTTAAGAGCCAAAGGGCAAGTGGGAGATGCCCAAGCCAGGACCATGTGGCCACATCCCGCGGAAAGCCGTCACTTACAGTACTTCTAACCACGCCGGGGTGGTTTCGAGCCGTGAGCTTGTGTCTCAGCGCGGCCTTTCGCTGCCCACGTGGATGGGCAGCAGCCAGCTCGGGTGTCCCAGCACTGGTTCCCTTCCCTGCCGTGGCCACGTCCAAAGGGTGGCTGGAATGAAAATGCCCTGCAGGAATGATGGCGATGAAGGCGTGAGAAGGGGAGTGAGGAGCAGATGCTGGGGGTAGTTTAGGGGCTGCACTGTACACGAGAGGTCAGAGCAGGCAGGCACCTTCCCTGAGCTCTTCCGTCACTCCTCTGTAACGCCCACAGTGGGAGAGGAGAAGAAAAGCAAGAGTCGGGTTTCATTTTTTCTTAAAGAATTCTTACTAATTCCCCCTCTCATTCCATCACTCAAAATTTACCAAAAAAAAAAACCCCAACAAAATCACCGAGACTCAGACCCCTCAAACTGCTGTCTGTTCCAGTAACATGAAGGATTTTACATTCACAATTAATCCAATAAAGCACGGGAATTCAGAGTGAGGTCAGACACCCTGTCCTGCAATCATACTGTTGCACTAATGGAAAGGTACAATTACGTACGCTGAGGCCTGAATGTCAGTTTGGATTTTCGCTCATTCCTTCTCCCTTGCTCGTTGCTCTGGAGGCGTGAGCAGGGCGGTTTGGCTGCAGCGTGACCTTGCCCCTCTTCCCCTCTGCAGCCCGCTGGTGCTGGGGGAGTAAATCCAGCGATGACGGTCCCTCACATCTCCCGTGGCCTTGACCTCCCTGGCACACATCCACCCGCAGGGCTGTCAGGTGACGGGCTTCAGCGAACACAAGCGGAGTTTCTGGGAAAAGCCTTTTCTAATAAACGCAAGGGCTCTGCGAGGTTGGGGCTGGCACGAGGTGGAGAGTTTCCCATTTCTGACCTGTCCTTCGGGACCCTCCACGGTCCTCAGTGGTTTCCAGAGTCAGGATTAAATCAGGATTACATTTCTCAACCTCTGAAAAAAAAAACCCAACAAAACCGGGGAAAGGATGAAATGTGGCATTAACAGCTCTGGGCAACAATCTAGGAAAATCTGTCGGTTGCTCAAAGATCCTGAACTGGTAATATGGAGATTTTGTGAAATTAGTAGTTTGAAGTGCTGCTTGTAGTAACCTGCGCTGGGCATCCGGCTGAACCAACCCTAATCTCTCCGATACTCAAGTCCATATGAAGAGCTGGAAGATGCTGCAAGACATCTTTTTTCCCTTTTTTTCCCCATAGAAAGATATTGTTGAATGTGAAGAAATTCTATAAGTATCCCATAGTAAAATACCTGAGGGCAATAATAAATGATACTACATGGCCATCTCCAGCTAACTTTGGATGTCGTATTTCCCCATATGGTGGTTGTGCGTGCACTTGTGAGCCGTCAGGGTCTCGTGGTGAGGCACAGGAGGGTCTGATTTGGTGAAAAATGAAGGTTTTTTTGGGTCAAATTAGTTCTCAGCTGTTGAGTTCCTGCCACTGCGTGACCGAGGGTCTGCAGTGCCTCGGTGGTGGCTCAATCAGCAGAAAAACAGAAGGCGGAGGTGAAGTTTGATGGGAGCGTTGGCTGCGTTCCTGAGAAGGATCTGGCTGAGTGCTGGATGTCTGGAATTACCTTCCCTTGTTTCTGTCTCAGTGGATTTTTCCCCGCGGAACCATTTTCAAAGAATCTCAGAGCATCTCTTGACATTTTCCAGAAGTACGACCCAAGCAATTCTTTTCTCACAGAACACTTGGAAACGGGCCCAGGGATGCAAACTTTGGCCGGTTCAGACAGCAGCATGTGAGCTCCGTGGCTCGTGGGGGTTCACCCGCAGATAAGGGAGATGACGATGGTCATCTGCATCCCCTTGCTTGGGGAGGTCCGGACCCGAGTTCATTCCAGACCCACCGAACCCCCTTTGATGGGATGGGAATTGCACAACGACCGCTAAAGCACGGTGACCTCCAGGACCAAAAGCTTTTCCGTGAATTAACACTGTCCTCTCCAGGGTGCGGATGCGTGTAAGGCAGTTATTAGTATTTGCCGTGGATTCTTGTGATGGGGGTTACCCAAATCACAGATGAAAATGCAGTGAGATATTGCTTCCAGTTTCTAATAACATCTCACAGACGAGTTACACTTCCGTTGAGCCTGACAGTCAGGAAGCACCTCGTCGCTGCTGCAAAGATTATGATAACACACCAACCTGTTTTAAAATTGAGGAAAAGTGTCATTATCAAAATGTCGTTCCAGCGTGCATGCTGGCTGCTTTTAGGTCTTTATGCTGCCTTTTCTACCAGGGAAAAAAACCACTATGCATAAGCATAGTCTTTCCAACCTGTTTCCACTGACTGTTTCGAGCTGGTGCAGCCTAGGACATGTCCTTGCTCTCTAAATGTGCATGTGGGCCCACCAACACCCAAGAAAGCCGGGTTCTCGGCAGTGGGCAGCAGGGATCTTTAACCCGAGCCCATCCCCGATCCATGAAGGACGGAGCTGGGGTTGGTTAAAGGGTTCACACGTGTCTCCACGGAGGCATCACGCTGAGGGACAGGCTCCCTTGTTATGGACAACTCTTCTGAAAGCCGGGTGCTTTTACAGCATCCCACATTTGGGCGATCAGCTCTCATCTAAGCACGCAAACCCCCGTCTGCTCATTACCTCTGACAGGGAAGGTAACATATCGCATGACTCAACGCCATGATAGTGCAATAATAATAAATAATAAAATTGCACTCCTGCCGTCTTACTACGGAGGTCCAAGAAAAAGAGGGACATTTTACCCATATTAGTAATATATTGGGACATATTGGGAAATACTGGGAAATACCCTCATGCCTTACTACCGAGGTTCAAGAAAAAGAGGTAAATTTTACCCACATTGGTAAATATTTAATCCTTAAAAGTATTTACCAATAGTTTCAGGCATTGGTAAATATCGGGATGTCCCCATATTGCTGGGAAATGAAGCAGAAAGCGTTAACAGCAGAAGAGTTTTTCTTTTAATTCGGAAGTGACCGGCCCTGTACGATAATGTAGCAGGCACATTGTACAAGGAAATACAACATATACAAGGCAAATAAGGCTGCAAACAAAGGTGTGGTTGTCTTCCGAGTGCCTAACCTCCTGGAGCGGCGAGCGGGCTCGGCGGCGAGCAGGGATGCGTCCCAGCTGGATGACATAAAAGCCATGCATCTTTATTAGCAGGCGCGGTGCAGCATCTGGAAGCGGAGCGGGAAGGACCCAGCAATTATTTCGCAGTACCTGTCCCAGGGACAGGTGCGTTGCGCCAGGATGTGTCCGTGGCGCATTCCAGCCTCCTGGAGATGGATGAAAATCATTACAGTTCTGTGTAGTCAGCAGTCTGACACTGATGCCACATGATCTGGTGGATATTTTCTCCCGGGGGAATACAGACCAGAAACTCGGTGGAAAAACAAGGACACGGCTTTAGAAATCTATTACTTAAGGATTTGGGGAGGGGGCGGTAGCAGGTTTTTATATTTTATGATGATTTTCAAGAATTTCTGTACCAGGTCATGTGGGAAAGTTAATAGGAATTAGGAAAAGGTGTGAATTTATAATGAGTTAGTTCAATTAAGCCATTGTAGAAGCATGCCCGTGTGGAATTAAAGTGACCTTAATCCGAAATCGCTTGATTTTCTGTGACATGGGGTAAGTTAAACTCAATTAAGGCCATTCTAACTCTAAGTAGGGACATGGCCAGACATTAACTCTGTCAAACACTGTGGTTTGAGACGTTACTTTATAAAAACACATTCCCACACAGTTTGGCTTCCTAGCCCTTTATCTCCTGGCTGGAACAGGCAAAGGGGGATGCAGCCACCCCCTGACCAGGGTGTTGCCAAGCCCCGGTACCTCAACCGCTTTTGATCAGGTGCCCTTATTCTTAAGGGTGAGATATTAGTATTAATTATTGATATTAAAATTGAGAAGGGTTCTGTAAGCCACGCTCCAGAGGGACTGCGGGGTCTGGCAGCCCAGAGGATTTCATGCAACGACTGCTAAGAACACCGAGATTTTGCACTGATGTTCCTACTTACAGGAAGGTGTCTGTGACTTTATTAGCTTGATTTTTTTTAAAATGAATTGTATATATACACACGTATGTGTATAGATGTATTTTACTGCCCTGGCTAAGCATATGTGGGTGTGTCTGCCTGTTTTTAAACACTAAACACAAAATGAGCAAATATCTGTTCATTCTCACAAACATTAACTACCGATAGCAGCTACTATTTATCTATTAATTTTCAAATGCTGAGTTATTCCTAAATAGCTGCTGACGCTATTAATCAGTTTCAAACAAACTCTCACACTTTCTTCTGCGCCGTGGTGCCGTCGCCGGCTGGTGGCCGGCATGCCTTGGGAATGGCAGGGTGTCTGCCTCCGCCTTGCGCCTTCGCTCCTTAATGAAAACATATTGCTGGAGTCACCCGGTTACTGCGGTGTGAGCAGGCGGAAGGCTAATAAGGACATTATTGGGGAAAACATATATGATCCAGGAAGAAATGCTCCTTTCCCAACATATAAACATACCGGGATGATGAAGATGTCTGCCATCCCTCGATAACTACAGGCTGTGCATCAAATGCAGTGGCGTGGACAGTAATACCATTCCCATGACTAATGCCATAGGAATATCTAATAGAATCAGGTCCCAAAATATCTCTTTTTTACCTGCATTTTCTTTTTGGCCTCATATTTCTATTCTGTCATTCCAAGGTTCATTTTTCCTAATATAATTTAAAAACTTCCTGATATGATTATATTATTCATTGTATCCCATTAGTGAAAACAAAATTACTCAAATGAACCTATTAGGACATGACGGAAAACTGCTGACATGATGGAAAGTTTCTAGGGTTCTCCTATTTGGATTCGTGTAGCCATTCTTCTTTATTACTGCCGGTGCTGCCTATCACCCCTCCAGGCGTGCGGCCGCGCCGGGGGCTGCCGGGGCTCGGACGGGGTCAGCGCCGGGTTCTGCCGAGGATGGTGGCCGGTCGTAGCCCCTTGGTATGGATTGGTATGGTCGTATATCCTTGGTATGGTCGTAGCTCCTTGAGATGGATTCGTGGGGTGGGACACCAGCCCAGACAGGTCGTGGACCAGCTCCAGAGGGAGCATTGCCTCAACTTGCCGCTGTTTCAGGTGAATAAATGAAAGAGCAAGACAAGCGGGGAAGGGGTCCTAGCTGGCCTGCAGGTCAAGGGCAAACCAGCCCTATGCTACCCCTGCTCTGCAGAAAGCCCCCTCCTCAGGAGGAGAAAGCCCCACTTTCCTCCACCAAACGTCCTCCAGAAGACCTGCTTCGAACTGGTCCATCCTCGGGGCATCTCCCATGTTTCCAGCAGGTTCCTCCTGCCTCGCCAGAGCCCGAGCCCTCCCGGCTCCCCCCTGTCCCGCAGGGCCATCACCCGGCTCCTGGGGCTGCCCGGTTCCCGTAACACCTCCCTGTCCCTCGGGGACAGGCAGGAGGGGGCTTCCTCCAGCCCCCCCACCCCACGGTACAGACTGGCTATTTCTGACCCACATCTACGGATGCTGTCTGCTTGTACCAGTGTGCCTTAGCGCAGCCACGGCATTGCTGCTTCACTGAATCCCGGCCGACGAAGGGAATTAGAGGAATTTACCTAAGCACTACAAGTTTAAGGTCCCGCTTCCTTCGCCAGGTTCAAGGATTTAAAGCGAATGAGCGTAGATTGAAATGCTAGCCGGCCCCTGCGTGCAGGAGGGAGGTAAGTAATGTGACGCCCATTGCAGAGACGGGCTGAAGGTGACAAAGAAGGTGAGCCCAGCAAGACAACACACTTCTGGAAAGAGCTGATCAGCCTGAAAATCACCTGTGCCGGCTGAAACACCTGAGAGCTAAAGGCATAGGCTGTAAATGCTTGTGACCCCTTCGTTCCCGGTGATAATGGAGCAAACCTGTCTCCTCCCTGCCCTCTCTTGGTTGAGTATTTCAGAGACTGAAATCTGTATTTTATGCCGTAGCTAAAGGAAATGCACTCTGATTACAACAGAAAGGCGTATTATAGTTACAGAAAATAGCAGCCATTGTGCTTTCCTTGAAAGTTGCCTTAAAAGATTTAATTTATATTTTTGATGATGAGAGAAATTTTGTACTTTAAAAAAAAAAAAAAAAATTAATCAGCTGTCAGCGCTGGAAATTTTAATTCTCTATTCACTAATGTTTAATAATGCCATTATATAATAATACATTAAGAAGCAAAATAAGACAACCCACTTCATTTTGCTTTGGTCTGCCTTGAGGACTGGCACTTGAATCCCACAGATGAAAGGCTAATACTTTTATCCCTTAAACTACTCAGTCAGCCCCTGAAACTAAAGGACTTAAAGGAGAATAATTGGCTTTTTACAGAGGAAGAACAGAACAATGTGCTCTCTGCCTCTCAAGTTCTGTTTTGCATCTGGCTCCGTAGTCGTTTCTTTGTATAAATAAATTAAATAATCTTACCTAAAGAATTAGATCACAAAAATATTCGCTCTTTACACTTTGTTCAAAATTAATTTCCAGATGGCAGTTCTCTTATGTTCTGGCCAAGGAGAAGGAGAAGATCTTGGCCCGTGTGAACCGCAACCGAGGGTGGAGGGGGGAACTGTCACTTCATCTTTGTATGGATTAATTGTAAAGACATCGCAAGCTGATGTCCACGAAAAACAATGGGAGGACAGGGTAGCACTGGCTTTCCAATATTCTAAATTTGCGGTGCGCGCAGGGAGAGGGGAAGCATGAGAAAAATAGAGGCTTAGTTGCACGGCCGATTTTTATTCACGTCCTGAAACCCATAAAGGACGCTTTCGCCTGGGAGAGAGCACTTGTGCGCTCCATTTTGTTTCAGCGAGGGCAGGCGCAGGCTCCTGAACGCTGGCTGTAACTAGCGTACACTCGCCAAACCTTGAGCAAGGCTCAACGCCAAGAGGATTTCATCTAGTTGAAGCAAGAATGCAATGTTCACTTGAGCTGAAAACATCCCTGCGCCGTGGCCAGCACAAGGTTATGAACACTTATGTCCTACTTAAGCCCTATTTCGAGACTGTAAATGTGACTTAAATGTTCTGCAGGCTGAATAACAATCCTCACGACAAGGGTGAGTTTCAACCCAGGTCTTTAGGCATGCTGCATCTGGTTTTTCAGACTCTCTTTTTTAAGTCGCTGCATGCACTCGTTCGGCATTTGCTCTATTTACAAGGCTAGCTTTCCTCCCCTTGGAGTTGTTCCCGTCACTTCTGTGTCCACAGGCGTTGCAGCTCCCTCCTTACTCACCTGATGCACCTAACAAGCACCATCGCCTTTGCCAATGGAGCTTGCAAGTTCTTTCTTTTTTTCCACAGCTATTTGCAAACCCATCATGTAGATCTTGCATGCTTGGATTGTAACTTGGCCATCAGAGCTTGTAAAATCTTTCAGCCAACAAACACGCACACATGTGCAGTAACCTTGATTTAGGATTTTAATCTTAGGGATGTTTATGTAAGCAAAGACACATTGCACATTGGTTGCCAGTGAACTTTAAACATATGTGAAAGTATAAGGGCATGTGTAACTCCAAGTGTGTGAGTAGGCTGCTGAAACTAATCTCATTACGGAGTTCCCACCCGAGCTCCATGATAGCAGCACCGAACGGATTATATCCATCTTCACAAGTCATAACTGATTAAGGGGCAGACGGGGAGATAAGTAATGTTCTCGCAAGTCCATCTCTGACGGAGCAAAGGAGTCAAGAATGGGAAGTCATCACTGCTCGGACGCAGACAGCCAGGGAGGAAAAGGGGAAAATCTCTGCTCGGCACTCACAGCCCAGGGTCTGTCCCCGTGTTAATTAAGTGGGGGGATTGCCTCTTTTAATGCCCGGCTGAAAATACGCTGCATTTCTTTCTTAACAGGGCACTCCCCTGCGAAACTGGAGTCTCAGGTTCAAACCCCATCGCTGCCTTAAGAGCCGGGAATACAGCTCCAAATCCTTAGGAAAAAAATGGTAAAAATACAGGTGCAATGTCTGCACAGCACGGCTTTGTACGGATACTTGAGCAAAGCCTAAGGAGCTCAGCTAGGTGACAGAAGCTGCATGGTCCAGCTAATGGATGCTTCTCGTTGCGTGTGAGGGGGTCATCCGTGGCTGCACGGCAAAGCCCTGTGTGCACCCACGGCTTCCACAGCCGCGTGGGGACAGCCGGAGCCTCCTCCGCGAAAGCCGCCCCACTTTGCACAATTAATTGCCTGCCTTGAACACGGCGTGACCCCACCGCTTCACGCTTGCAAGGTGGGAAAACTGCATCCCATCGCGGCTCCCACAAATCGTTGCTGTATTTCACGCAACTGCCCAGGGGCTTCCACTCCCCCAGGGCAGAAGGGGGATGGGAGGCTGCCACATTGCGGACTCCCGGGGTGGGTTTGTGGCTTTTCAGGATGGTGGCATGTTCAGTACACATTTGCTCAACTGGGCTGCCTACGGGGCAGAACATCTGCTGCGGGGATCCCATCAAGGTGGAGGCACCATCCGAGACCCACCGAGGCTTTGGTAGCTCTCCAACAGATAAAATTTAATTGCCACAGCACTACCAGGGAAAACGAAGCACCGGGAAGGCTCCGGTGCTCCCAAGGCCAGGCTGCGGCTGAGCAGGAGGGTGTGATGCCCAACAGCTGGAGCGGGGCACGTCTAAGTCACTCGAGAGAAGCAGCTCATAATAGGAATTATTTTGGAAGCGCCGAGCCGGTGCCGCTGGCAGGATCCCTGACGTACACCGTCAGATAGGCGAGGCAGCGAGCCGGCTGGTGGGGGTGCCGGATTGCCTTTGCAATTGACCCCTCAGCTTCTCCATGAACTTTGTGCTCCGCACCTCATTTTCTACCCGGAGGCCATCCTTCAGCCACATAAACCCGTGTGCCTCCGGCTGAAGTCAATGCATGAAAAGGATTTGCACCCTCAGAAGGGCTGTTTCTGTCACCCAAAGCGGATAATTAAACAGTGCAGATTTTCAAACCGGCCTTAACCACTTTTTTCTGCTTTCTCTCCCGCTCACATCAGTTTAGCACTCGACTAATTATAGGCAATCGTTTCCGTGACTCTTCTTAAGCTTAGAAATGACCGAGGCCCCAAAGACAAGGGAGCGCAGTTCCCTTTTGACACCAAGAGGTCCTGGGGTTTTCGTGTGTCTGGTTTTGTTTCTTCGCTGGATGTGAAATGTAGCCGCTCTTTCTGGCAAAAGCTTTCCAAACAGGATGCTTGGATAATCCGAAAAGGATGCTTCTCCCCGCTTCCCCTCACGAATGAGGAGAAACAGAAAACAGGCTGTGGACCAGTGGGGAATCTTAATGGCTCCCAAATGTCTTGACAGCAAAAGCCCTTCGCACCTGGGGAGGGGACATCAAAGCTCTCGGCCGGGCTGGTGGGCACCCACGGCCAAGGGGCTGCGCCCGCTGGCGCTGCCTCGGGAGAGCTGCGGCACGGGATGCGCTCCGCTGCAGCTTCATAACATCTGTTACGGATTTCACTAAGTAAAACCTGTTTGTACCATAAAATGTTGAGCCCACGTTCACTTATTATTCACAGGGAAGCCATAAATATTCATGGTAATTTTCTGCCGCTCCTTTTGGGATTTCTTTATGATTCGTTTCTCCCATTCTCTTCAAGCATCCTGGACTGTTGCGTTCCCTCTCCCTCCCGTTGGGCTTTTTCCGCTGCTCGGGTGTATTTAGCAGCCCCCCTGGGTGCTGTGAGGAGCTCAGCCCAGGGGATGCGGTGCTGGGCTGCCGGGCTCTGCGGGAAGAGGTGGGCACCCCCTCCGGCAGCCCCGCAGAGCGGGACCTGGGGCCCCCTGGGAACACCGCGGCCAGGAGACCCCTCTCTCCCTGCAGAGCTGCCTGGGGCACGGGAGGCTGCAACTGTGGCAGGACCTTGGAGCCCCTCCCAGGCCCTCAAGGGGCTGCAGCTGGGGAGGGACTCGGGATCAGGGAGGGGAGCTCTGGGATGAGGGGGAATGGCTTTAAATTGAGAGGGGAGATTGAGATGAGATGTGAGGCAGAAATCCTTTGCTGTGAGGGGGGTGAGCCCCTGGCCCAGGTTGCCCAGAGAAGCTGTGGCTGCCCCATCCCTGGAGGGGTTCTTGGCTGTGAGGGGGGTGAGCCCCTGGCCCAGGCTGCCCAGAGAAGCTGTGGCTGCCCCATCCCTGGAGGGGTTCAAGGCCAGGTTGGACGGGGCTTGGAGCAGCCTGGGCTGGTGGGAGGTGTCCCTGCTCCCAGGGCAGGGGGGGAATAAGATGATCTTCAAGGAGACATCACAGGAGGCACCTGTGTCCTTCCTGCTCCTCTGCCACTGGTAAGTGACTGCTGGGTGTCCCTGGCAGCACGCTAAAATAGCGGTAAGCACGCACAAATGTAAGCGATGTAGCAATGAAATAATCAGGTAAATTATTAAATCAGAGGTTGGCAGTGGGACAGCCGTGCCTTCGGTGCCCACCACCTGCCACTCCCCACAGCCGGTGGTGAGGATGGTGAGGATGGCAATGGCTTCCCAGGGCAGCAGGGGTCCGGGCTGGGACCTTAGCCCCATCCTTAGCTGCAGCAGGACCAGCACCTCCCTGCTCTTTAAGGAATGTCGTGACCTGCTCTGTGCCCTTCGGTGCAGCCAGGCAGATCCCATCCAGGGTACACCCGAGCTCCCCAGCCAGACGGGGACACGCAGGCGGCTCCCGCTGGAGAAATGGAAGTTGCCTGGGTGTAAAAGCAAACAGGAGCACGGCGCTTTTCTGAGAGGCGTATATCTTTAAATTCAGCCCGTCATGAATGCAAGGATTTCTTTTTATATGAAAAAGAAGTAGAAATTCAGCTCTGAAACCCAGATTTCTAGAGGTCTAAATCTGAATTCCCTCTGCTCAAATGCTTCTATAATATTAGCTGATTTCTCCGAAGCAATCTGACGGCATGTGAAAGTTATTCTTATTTTTACCCTTCTTACCCATATGAAAAAGGAAACACAGTCCGTTTGCTGTAAGCCCCTAAGCATCTGCTGATTTGTCAGTTTTATTTAGTTAAAATGCATTCACTTTTGCTGCGTAGGGGACCATTTAGACAAGCTAGCTGGAGAAAATTAGTTCTACTTTACCAACATTAACTACCCTGATTGTACATTAATTAAGATATGCTTTGTGACATATGATATGTCCTCATATCAATATTTTGGGAGTTAGGGAGTTTTTGACAATTTGAAATCAGCCTGGCAGGGGTAGAAATAGTGTTTGGTGGCAAAAATATTTCTCCTCCTCGAGCATGTAGATGCTGCGGGTGTTTTGTGTGTGCGCAAATGTTTGATGTTGTTCCGTTGGTTTTAGTTTTGGCTCCGTAATGGAAATTTCAGTCCAATAACACTTAATGCGTAGTCACCCTACAGTCTCTGAGAGCAGCAGAACATGACTTTAAAACCCACCTCGCTCTTTCCAATCTTTCCCAAAGAGGCGGAGTAGCTACTAATTGGCCAGTTCTCTAATCTGGGAATATTTCCTGTGAAAGTGTCCTGGTGAAAGGCTTCCATCGGGGCACAGCTGCTGTTCAGGAGCAGGGACCAGCCGGATGAGGGGACCCAATGTCTCCCAACCACCAGAGGTGACCCCAGAGAGGGGCGGCGGATCAGAAGGTGTGCGCTCGGGAAAACCTGCTCCGGATCATTTTGGGAGGCAGGGATAGTACCCCCACAGCTGTCCTCATGTGGGGACCCGCACCAAAAGACGCTTGCTGTAGTGAAACAGGGACGAGGGCGGCACGTGGGGAAGGGAGCTATTCTGTGCAGCTCCAGTGCTGCGCAAGGAACTTTTATAGTGATCAAAGGGGTATTAATATTTGTTATAATCCTCCTCCTTATCGTCTGAAATGAAATGAGTGCATCTATCTGTTCATACGTTGAAACACCGAGGTGTACCCACACTAGCCTCTGCCAAAATATCCTTGTGTGAGAAATTGGATGGCATAAACTAGCCTCACCTAGCATTTCATCCACTGTTTTACTAATATTCAAGAACTAAAATGCAATTTTCCCCTAGCAAGTATCTACCCTGGCCATCCTTTTCAAAGCCTCTTTTTGCAGTGAAGGGGAGAGGACTGTGGGATGTCAGCATCCATCAGTAATTTAGGAGACCTGGCAGCTCTGGTCTCGAGATCAGCTCCCACAGCTCCTTCTCCCGTCAGTTTGGCCCTTTTCTCCGGCATCGCCTGACTGTGAACAAAGGCCTTCGAGGGTCTGGTGAGCCATGAGTTATTTGCAAGCAATATAAAAGTAGTGATAAACCTTTAAAAACAGCTGTAGAGCATTTACCACATAAAGCAAATAGATATAAAACATGTAGGGAGTTTTTTTCTCCTTTACATGCCTGCTTTTTAAAGCAGAAAAAGCCTGCCTAGGTAGCTGGCCTTTAAGCCTTCAATTAATTGAACAAAGATTTTAAAATTGTTCAATTGGTTTCATTAGGAAGTGTATAATAGAATAATAAAGTAAAACAAATGATATAAAGCAGACCCACTAATTAGCTCTACATGATTGATACAGCTTTGGACTAGGCATTTGATCTCAAACAAAATGCAGTTCCTTGTTAAGAGGATTTTTAATTGATGTGCAGAGAGGTATTAGATGATGTTGGAAAATAATTACTCAAAAGCTATTCATGCATTTGGCTGAACATAACAAATGAAGTTTGGGCTCTGGATCTGGCGGAGTGGACACATGCTAATTAATAACGAGAGGAACAAGAATCTTCCAGTAGTTTTTAACCCAGTGTTTACTAGGAGATTGCTTCGCAATTATGCACCATAATGAGGTTGTCATCTAAACAAAATCAACATTACTCAGATGTCATTTGAGATTGCTAAACGTTGCAGCCCATATATATGTTCAATTCTTTTTACAGATGGTAATATGTTATTAATCAACAGGAGCTGTTGCTAGCGATCCAGCTGCCACGGGCGTTCTGGTACGGGGCGACATCGACGCTCCTCGTTTCAGACTGTAAAACAACATTGCTGGAGCGGCAGAAATTCTAAAGTTTATTCTAAATATCCTAAGCCTAGGTGTCTGTTCGCCCGGGAAGCAAGAGGCATTTACAGGTTCCTCCTCTTCAAAGAGCTGGCAAGTGGGCGTCTGAGCCGCCCTTCCCATGGAAGAGCTGGCCACCTCCGCCCCGCTGGCTCCGGAGAGGAGCAGAGGGCCAGCCAGCCCCGAGGTTATCCTGGCTGGCTGCACGCAGTCCCTGCAGGTTAGACTGGAAATCCATTGGCAAGGGAAGCTGGAAATGCAGCGCGCCATGCGGTACCTATCCCCTGAGCTGCAGTCTCCGGGGCTACCAGCCTGGCACTGCCACCAGCGCTGAAAGCAGTTTCAAAAGAAAATAATGAACCTCGTAAGAGCCGGTTGCTTAGGGTTCGAGCAGTCTGGCTTTTTCCCTCTGCCACTCTTTGCTCTAATGTCTCCCTGCCTTTGCGGACTGAGGACGCAGCGGCGCGTCGTGAAGCTAAAGTTCTCCTCCCGCGGCGTGGCGAGGGTTGACTGTTCCTGCGTTGGGTGGTCCTCCCCATGCGTTGGTGGGAAGGCTGGTGTGAGCAGGCGGGTCTTTCATCCCATGCCGATGTCGGTGAGTGTCTGGTTCAGCTTCCGGCGGGTGATGAGGCTCCTTTGACTGGCACCCGGGGTACCAGGGCTGGCAAGGGCTGTGGCACTCCATGGCACATGAGGTTGGCGTTTAACTGCTGTCTTGCCATGTGAGTTTCTTCCATCGTCTCACTATTTAAGCGAAGGGATCTGATCGAAATGACGATGCCTTCCTTTACCTTTCTGCTGTGCCTAGCACAAGGAGGTGTTGATCTTGACTGGGGCTTTTACAGGATCACCAGACTGGCTACAACACCCTCCTCTTCTATGGAATATTTGGTGGTAAAGGTAGTATAAGCAACTGGGCAGGATCCACTTGTCTTTCATTCGTTGGTCCTTTGCCTCCTATTCCCTTTGGAAAGACAACGGTGTTGGTGTGTGCGCTGTAGAAGCACGCCGAGGTCTCTGGAAGAACAGCTGGAGGTGAGGGGCTGTGTTCAGGAGGGGCCACGGCGGCCGGGCTGGGCTGGACCCGGCTGCTCTTGAAGGGCTGCAAACAGGGTAAAAACATTCATCACGTTTCTCGAAAGCTCAATGTACCTCTGAATGTTGCGATGCCTGTTCTTTACCTCTTCCTTGGGAAAAAAGCTAGATTTTGGGAGTTAGGTTTTTTTAGTTTATTTATAGGAAACCCTCTAAAATACATTACATATTTTCAGATAGAGTGGCTTTTGTTAAAGTCAGTAGCCTCTTTTTGAATAGCTTTTTTCTGTTGATTTTTTTTCAGCAGCTTTTTCAAGTACATTTTCAAGTTGTGTTTTTATCTTATAGTACTTCCAAAATGAACCAATTACTTATTTTTAAAAATAATTTTTATGCCTTTATTCTTTAGAGACCAATACATTTCAGATACAGGCTTTCTACTTACACAACAGGTAGTACACAGTAGATGGCACAATGGGCTAGTGATATTTATTATCAGGTAGACCTCGGCCCTTTACAGTTCGGAAATGAGGAGAAGGGGATTTGTGTCCGTTGCTCGGTGGGTATCACCGAGGGGACCCCCTGAATTTCTCAGCTTGTGGCAATTCTCTTTTGTGATGAAAATGACTTCAGAATGACATAATAAATCTCTGCTATTTCTCACTTCCACATACATTTCAGGGACATCATCTTGCCAACAACAACATATTAATTCTCAAGTGTTCTTGATGCCTTCAGAGGATTCTCCTGAGATGCTGAGGTGATGCCTACCCATAATAAGGTATAATGAATAGATATTTGGAGGGTCATTTGTGTAGATACTGTCTTCAGTTTTTAAAATCCGCCTGGTTTGGGCCTTTGTCTAACTAATGCTGCCTAACATTTGACCCGTGTCTCGAAAACACCTTCCATCCCCCCAAAGATGAAATGGGACGCTTGGAGAAACTGAACAATAAATCGGCAGTATCTGATTTGAACTTCCACCAGTAGCAGTGTGTGGAAATATTTTCTTTCTCAGCTCTTCATTAGGAATGTCAACATTAAAAAAAAAGAAAAAAAGATGGCTATTTCATCTGAGACTCACTCCTTCATTTTTTTTATTGCTATTTTTGTGACTCAGAGGCCTGTTGCCACATCTAATGATAAAAACTGCTCAAAGGGCTCTTAAGATAATGCTAGCATTATGTGAAGTGCCCTGGACCTGAGCTGGTGAGCATAAGAAGCCCCATGAGAAGGTGAAGATCAGCGTACGTGGTGCTTGTGGACAGTAGATGTTGTGCCCGACGTGTGTGTGGTTTACAGAGACGTTAAATCAGTTGTGGCTTCTCCAAAAGCCGTGGAGTGGCTGTGGGTTTACGCCAAGGCTGAGACCTGGGTTTCGGTGCAAAGTGCAGGCACTAAACAACAGCCTGTTCCTGCAAAAAGGTGCTGGTTCTTTTGTGGTTGTGCAGTGTCACTTGGTGGTCGCGAGGAAATCCCCTGAGAATGGCTTCTCTTCCGCAGGTGCGGCAGCAGTAACAGCAACATGTACTTTTATCTCTGGAAACTCCTAAACCCTCCGTTGGCCCATATAAAACAAAGCAAGTCTTAAAACTTTGCTACTACTCTTCATATACAAAAGTCTATTTATCTTTTAATAACTTAGCTTTGGGTATAGAAGTATTGGATGAACAAAAATAGGCTGATTTCCAAAAAATGCTTCGTGTTTGGATGCTCCATTTCTAGTTGTCCAGTGTGAAACGCCCTGAGCAGGTTGGGCTTCCAGTCTTGGTGAATGGTCTTTCAAAACCTTTTATTCTGGCATCTGAGTTTGGGCACGGAGGGGCCGGGTCACCCCAGCTCTCGAGCCAGGTTTGGAAAAGGTGCACCTTGGGCATCATTTAGACGTAAACGCAAAGAGGATTTTTCCTGGGGCCACGTTTTATTTTCAGAGTACATTCAATTAGCGACTGTCAGGCAGCATGCTAAACGAAATTTCTTCCTTGCTATGTTTTTAATTGCTTTCCAGTTTGTACATTTGCCCCCCTCCCTGCTCAGTTCATGTATGTGTTTGTGTGTGTGCACCTAAATATACCATAAAAATAAAAAAAACCCCTTAATCCGAAGGTGCAACGGCCTGGCTGGCTGCACGGGGAAACATAAGCTGCGTTATAACCAGGAGCCTGTTCTTCACAGGCCTGATTATTTAAGACAACTGTTGTTCCTGCGTGCAATCCTGTATGCGCTGTGCAAATTACATTACTAATTTACTAGCTGGCCAAATGTCACTCTTTTGTAATGCGCCGCATTCCCTGTAGCTCCAGACAAGGCGCTCGGCAGCATCCCTCTTTGGGAGAGAGCTTCTCGGTTGATTTCGAGAGCGATGCCAAAAGTCTCACTTTTCTACTTCAAATAAATTACTCTGACACTTCGCAGCCATGGCTTTATATTTTTACTTAAATGCGTGTTTGGTGGGTGAGAGTGCGGCGTGGTT
The DNA here is from genome assembly GCA_013400135.1 of Rhinoptilus africanus. Classification (NCBI taxonomy): domain Eukaryota; kingdom Metazoa; phylum Chordata; class Aves; order Charadriiformes; family Glareolidae; genus Rhinoptilus; species Rhinoptilus africanus. The sequence goes on along the minus strand of VXBO01003888.1, from coordinate 132,954 downwards.
TGAACAGTTGTCAGAAGTTTTATTTTTGGAAAAAAGACAGATAGTATTTTGCGAGATAATTAAGAGTTTGTGAAGTTTCCTCGAGAAATGAAAAAGGCCCAAACCATCATCTTCTGCTCATATATGCGTTTTACACTCAATTCCTCATTTGCCACCTCCTCCTCCACTAGTTTATAAATCTGTTAATTAATGGTGTTTATTCTCCCCTCAGCCTTGCCTGAGAAATTGTTTTATGATTATATTATTAGGAAGTGATGATAACGTATGTGGGAAAAGGTATTATTTTTGTACGTGGGCTTACCGATCGCTATGGAAACAAGCAAATATTTGCAGACCTCAACTACTGATTACTACCTACTGGTTATTTTGGCTTTATAAAGTTACTGTCTGCAAGAGAAGAATTTCTTGTGAGCAGTTTTCTATGACAATTTATTTACATGTGTAATAGTCTCATCAGAAATGACTCCGGTAATTTGAGGCTCCATCACATTGTAGCAGTTCCTGAAACAGCCATTTTATCAGCGTGTGATTGAAACACAAGCACTAGGCATTATTTTTAAACCCTGTGGTTCACATTGCAGCGAAAGGAGCTTTATTGCAAAAATACTTCTCCCTGAAGGGAGGGATGCAGATACGGGTGCTGACTAATGGAGTGTTTCGGATGTGGTATTGACAGGGCTGCGGCTGCCAGGAGAACGGCTTGAGCAGAGAAGCTCAAGCAGAGCACTACGGGAGGACTTTGCCAGCAACGAGAGCCTGGTCCTTGCCCCCGTCTCCACTTCACGTGGCACGAGGAGCAGCCTGAACCAGACCTGGGTGCGATATTTAACGTCGAGGATGCGCCTGAGCATAGAGAACGCTTTGGCACCAAGTGATGAAGGTGAGAGGAAGGACAGGTTTATCTCCACGTGTGAAGCTCTTCACGCAAGTGATAGAGAACTTCCCAGAAGAAGGAAGGTTCTTCTGAACCAGCTGTTGGACTTCTCTATTGGAAGAAAATCTTTATGAGCTGGGCTTGCAGGTCATAAACCCCCCACAGGATTCTCTCAGGTAGCAAGGAAGTATAAAAAATGAAACTTTGGTAAGTAAGTTCTTTACTCTCCACACGTTTTGGTCTTTCTAGAGAATCCTAAATTCTCACCTCTACAGTCTTCAAAGGAAAATAAAAAACAGATTTGGGGTTGGATTAGAATGATTTTGATTCCCAGGGTGCTTTTGAAAATGGGATTTGAGCTCTTTAATCATGCAGGTACTAAAAATACTGTGGCAGGGGAACAAAATGGAGTGCAATGTGTTCCTCTTACTGAACTATTAACTTGGTCAATACAGAGTTACTCCTCTACTTTATATTCTTGCTTTTCGTAGCTCCACACCGACTCATGCCTTCCTGAAATCTTTTTCTTTGGTTCTGTATAAATTTATGGTTGGTGAAAAGAGCCGAGCGAGCAGCACCAGAAACTCAGCCCTGCTGCCTTTGTGTGAAGAGGGGATGTAGCAGAGAGACGTCCATTAGCTCAAGAGTGCCACCCTCTCTCCCTTCGATCTCCGTACCAAAACACCCACGTGGTGCTGAGCCGCTGGACACGTACCACAATCCTCCCAGACCCAAAGAGATGAGGCTCTCCTGGCGTGGATGAAGGATGCCAGGAGCTGGGTGGGAGAGCAGAAGCTCTGTGTGTTGTATGATGGCAACAGGCCGGTGTGCAACTGCTTCCACCGATGCCCACGGATGTCCTCTGTGGGTTCTTGCTGGCTCACTTCCCCCACAGTTGGACAACTGGGATTAATCAGCAGCTTCTCTGCACGAACTATCTCATTATAGCTTTGATATGAAAGCTGCCTTCAGACTGCTTGCGGCTTGGCCATGGCTCAAGAGCCAGGGGTTGGCCACCCATCAACTATTTCTTCAAGGCAGTCGGGCCTGGGAGCTACACGGGCTGCGGCGGAGGGCAGCCAGGCAGAAGGGAACGCAAAAGGTAGTAAGTGAAGCCATGGTGATCTGCAGGGCCTTGGGGCATCTCTCTGAACATCTGCAGTCACCTCGGGCAAAATCCTCTCCCTACTGAAGGAAGCGGAAAATTTGCCGCTGACCTCGAAACGGCCAGACTTTCGTCCGAGTGCTGTCGGGCGGTGTGGCGCGGTGTCGCGCGGTGTGGCGCGGTGTTAGGCGGTGCGCACACTGCTGCAAGATGGGGCTTTGTCCCACCACGGGCACCTCCCTGGGGCTTCTCCACCCGGGGCAGCTCGTAGAGGTTAGCAGGGCTTGGGGGTGTGAGCACCAACGAAAAGGGGGCAGAAACGCCGGAGGGAAGAGGGGCCAGAGGTCTGCAGTTCTCCCTGCTCTGTTGTTAGAGGGTGAAATTTTTCTCCAGGGAAAACTGTTTTTAATCCCGTTGGGTTTCACAAGCGAATGCTGTAATGGTTGTGGCCAAGGTCCTTAGTCAGTCTCCGTCTGCGTTACCAAATCAGCAAAGGTGCCATCCTACCGGAGGTCTGTCTGGGGGAGGCTCGCAGCTGAAACCAGAGAGGCAGCTCTTCGGCGCTGCGCCGGGACGGGCCGTGTGTGCTGTTAGCCCCCCAGACCCTTCAGCCTGCCGTGGGGGAGCAATCCAGCAACTCGGGTACGGCTCAGCCAGGTTGAATGTACGGAGCACGTACGTGCCAGGGCATGGTTTGGATTCCTTCCCGGTCCTGGCTCCTCTCTCTCTGCAGGGCTTGTGAACAGCTTATGTAGTCACTGAGGTGGTGGCTTGAGGGCAACTCCTTGAGAAGGTCTTGGGCTTATCTCACGTGGTGAATATTTCCATTTTGCTGTGAATATAGTGATGCTTTGCCTCTTCCTCTCTTTCTGTGGATCTTGAGCTGTTTTCTAAGTAATAAATTAGGTCTTCAAATAGCCCTGTGAGGAAGCAGATACCCTCCTCTCTGCACAGAGGAGAAAACCACAGCAAAGGAAGGATAAAGCCAAGCCGTGTTGTCGGTACACCGGATGCTGGATGTTTCTGCAGCTGAACTGTAAGTTCAGAAACCAAACTACGTGGGTAAACGTCTAAATCTAAATCATGCTTGCAAGAATAGAATGAGTAACTTTAACCATACAGTTATTTATTACGTAAATAATACTGTAACAGTATATCTGATGATTTATCCCTTCACGCTGACAAATTACCCCTAAATGACTTGCCTGAAGACACTCATGAAGTCCATCTGCCGGGGAAGAGCGCAGCCTGGGTCTCCCGAGTCCCAGGCCCGTGGATTGACTGTAAGACTACCTTCTTCCAGCCAACAGCTTCATCAATCATCATTTAAGTCAGCTTGATGGTTGGCTTTCCAGGGCCATCCCTGGTGATTTATTCCTACCCTTCTCCCTTCAAAAGCTTGCAGCCTGCGACGTGTCAGATGCTTGTCGAGATGTGCTCTGTGCCCATCGGTACCTTCCCTGACGCCCACCCTAGGAGCAGCCTGACGCTTGCACCGCGGCTCTCAGGCACGCGGGTGGCAAGAGCTCTCCTGGAGTGACCTGTGCTCAGATGTGTCCCTACCATTTATCCCTGGATGACGGCAGTAAGTAGAGCTCCGGCCATGAAACATGTGATGGGGCAGGACCGGTGGAGGGAGAGGAGAGGATGCAGGAGCATGCAGAGGGCACCAGGCTCCTCCTGGTGGGTGCGAGCCCCCACGGCTCCGCCTGCGGAGGGGCCTGCAGCACAGGAGGGCATGCCACCAGCTCCTCAAATGGATTTGGGGAAAATCAATGCCAGTTCTCTATTTCCATCGTCGGTCCCACCGCTTTATTCCTTTTCCTGCTGCTTTATCTGGTGTCAGTCTGGCATTCTGCTTGTCAAACACCGCTTGCCTCATGCATCATCTTCTGCTACGCCAACACTCATAATTCATCTTTATTCTCCAGTTTTCTGTCTCCTTTCTTGTCCTTTCTCCCCAGGATCGCTTTTGATGTGGTAATTTTATTTATTTCCACACTTGGGCTTACTTTTATTTATTAGTCCTTTGTTAAAAATCACTTGTGTTAATTTTTCCCATACTACTGCTTTTAAAAGATGACATCTCTGTGCATGCCCTTGTTAAAAAAAAGTAATATAAAGCTGAAGTCAAAGCATTGATGGCAGGATTTTCTCAGCATTGATCTCGTTCTCCTCCTTCTGAAATCAGTGAGACTGGGTTAGGCTAATGCTGAGCAATTCTTGGGGAAAAAGCGCCTCTGTTGCAGTCATACCACACGGTTTGCTTAGCGTGTTATTAACAGCCCCAGCTCCTGAAGACAACTGATGAGAAAAGCATACGGGATTTTAAGAATTGTGGGGTAGAGCTTCAACACAGGACCTCAGGAGACCTTGGAGAAAGGAGGAAAATTCAAATAACCCAATATCGTTCTGCCTGGGATCCTGCAAGTGTGTGGATAAGATACCCAGATTTTTGGCAACACCAAAATCCCAGCCAAACCCCTGGGTGTGCAGGCTCCCTCCTGCTCTTTGGGCTGCAGGATCAATTGGGAAGAGCCAGACAGGGATTTTTTTCCCAATAGAAACCGGTCCTCTTCCCTTTCATTCCCCCCATCAGACCTACAGCATCCCAAAGAAGGGACAAATTCTTTCCATAGGAGGTATCTAGCTTGTGGCTTTCTTTTTTTCAGACTTCTCATGGAAAATAGCGTACATTTGTGGCAAGGAGGAACCTGGAGATGTATCCCAGGGATGCTGAGTAGCTGTAGCAGCGGCATCCTGGAAAACTCACCTATTCCCGAATGCCGCCCTGGGCTCCCAGCGAGGGCAGAACAAGCCCTGCTGAGGTAGGAAACCTTTCCCTGGGTTAATGCTCTTTTCAGTCTTCACAATTATGATTTTGATTGCCAAATGCAGCCCTGAAGGGGCGTCGGTTATACCTCCCGCTTGCCTCTGCCGCATGAATCTGCGTACGCGCGTCACAATATCGATAATACATCAGCTTGGTGTTTTCCTTCGCAATGGCCTGGTTCCCTTAATGAAGCAGTCTCCAGCTTCTTCATTTCCTCTTCTTCGCAACCAGATTATTGACTTGTAATTTGTCACAATGATATAGCTTGGTTACTAAATGGGAAATGTTTAAATCAAGCAGCAATTAATGCATTGTAAAGCACTTCAGGTAATTGTGTAATAAGCAGCACATTACCTAGAGTAGTAACACATTTTACAGCTAAACCAGCAGGAAAAATAATGTTTTTTGCCAGGTTATTTTAGGGTGTGAAACATGCTGTTGTGGAAAGGCAGTGTGAATCCATATTATGCAGAAATCAATGGATACCCATCTTTGCAGGCTACAGTAGGAGCTGCGTGACAAGGGCACAGCATTTCTCCTAATCAAGCAGGTTATGTGAAAGCTCAGAGTCAAGCTGAGCTTGCTATATCCAGCTGTACTTTGTTTGCTACTTAATGGAGCAGGTCATAGTTATAACACCCCAAAGAAATCAGCTCGTCTCAGCCTGAGGAGCACAGAGAAAGTGTTGGAACTCCAGCGGCTCCGCATTAAATCACTCCTATAGGTCATCTGCGGAGAGCGGACTCGGGGAAATAATAAACCAGCGTCGTTCTGCTGCTGGCACTTCAGGCTGGTCCCCAGGGGAGGCAGCATCTGAGTTTAGGCTGGGAAAAGCAATATGGCTAAAGAAACAGTTATTTATGGACTGTACAGCCCTTGGCAAACCATCCGACAGCAGGCTGGCAGCTCCCCCTCCTCTGGAGAGGAGGAAGAGGAGCTTCTCGAGCAGGTTCCTGTGGATAAAGGAGGTTGTGCGGCTTCTGCCGTTAGAGGACCTGGGGCCAAGGGGTTCTGCAGGGCTGGGCACGTCGGCCACGGGGCTGAGTTTCCCGTTGCGGGGCAATGTCAGGCTGTGGTAATCCCCGTCCTCCAGGAGCCGGGGGTGACAGGGAGCAAAGCGCCTGCAGCGGGGTCCCCGCAGCTTCGCCCCCACATCGGTGGCTCCACACAGCAGCCGCCTTCTGCTGGCCTCCGGGTGCTCCCTGAGATCCAAGGTGGACCCAGTTTCACGTGGCGGCAGAGGTGGTGGCAGAGAGGGAATCCTCAACTCCTTCCCAGTAGTCAGTGGCTTTGTGGGTAGGTAAAGCACAAGCCCATCCTTTGCTTTTTCAAGGAAAATCTTCCCTGCTTTGAAAAAATGGGATTTCAAATAAATGCCCCTGCAATATATCATCTTTGGCCTTCCCGAAGCATCGTTCCAGTTCTGGGACTTTAAGAGGAAAGAATAACACGTACATCGCGTTCACTCCTTTTCACGGTGCTCCCGGGGAGCTGCTGCCCAAAGAAAGTGCTAACCATCATGTTTTCCCCTTTAACTTTGAAACATGCTGATCGCATTTTCTCCTTCAGCCTTTCTCTCTCAGGTGCTCATGTATATAGTTTATTCAATTCGTGGCAGTGTACAATAAAAATCAATAAAAAGCATTTATTATAAAGTGCCAGAGATTAAAATAACTGACTTGGCTGTGCTATTAAAACATGGGTTGCTCAAAGCGAGGATGCACGCTTCAACAAAATATGATTTATGCTCTGCAGAGGGGAAAAAAATCCAGTAAGCAGAAAAGGAAGTTTTATTGTCTTGCCAATGAATCACTGTCCTGCTTTAAAAAAAGTTAACAGACACGAAAATATTATTTAATAGAACTAATTTAGCATTTTATTATAAATATAGCTATTGTAAATAATTACCTTTTCGCCTGCTAGCAATAGTACCTTCAAAACTCTAAGCAGGTCAGCAAAGTAGCTGCCTCAGTTTCCAAGATTTACATAAAATTAATTTCATTTTGCCTATCAGCTTTACATCTCCACACATTTCCAAGTGCATCGGCACACTTTGGTTTGGGAGCTGGAGTGACACCGGGGCTGCGCGTGCAGCATAGGGGGACCCATGTCACAAAAACCGTCTGGCGCAATTAATCTGCCTCTCGTTTGCCCAGGGGGGAGCCCAGCACCTGACCTGAGTAAAGAACTTCTTTGGATTGAAGAAGACTCATCTGACATGGCAACGTTTCCCGGGATGTGGCAGACGACAGGCAGGCTGTGCCCCACTGCTTTCAACCCCCAAGCCCCCACACTCCCGCTCCTCGCTCCCACCCGTGTTCAGTCCTGTGCGGCCATGGGAAAAAGGGCTGGTCTTCAAAGCCATCCCCACAAAGCCGGTGGGAGCCGGGGGTGCCGGGAGGACCTCTGGGTGCTGCATCCCCGTAGATGCAGCCCCACGTCTCTGCGGCACTGATGACTTACACCCGGCTAAGGAGGCGGCGAGGGTGGAGGATGACGTCCCGGTGTCTCGCATCTCCCACTGGTGGCAAATTAGCAGCTCCCCAAAGGAGAAGGCAGTGCGGCCCGTCGCGCAGCCGCCCCCCGCGCGCGCCGCCGTGCGACGGTGCGGAGCTGCGGGAAGCTGAAGTCCTGGCAGGAGCAGCAAGACGTCTCGGCTGCGTTGTTAGCTGCTCGGTGGAGAATTTCACAGGCGGGTTTGGAGTTTACTCAGCTCGGTAAAAAGACGAGGAGAAAAAGCTACTGTAGTTTGTCGCAACAGGCAAACTGAAATTCATTTAATTTGTTACTTGCCGTTTTGTCCTATAAACTCAAATACTTATTAACACTGTAAATATGCCTTTTTACTGGCTCGCTGACAGCTCACATGCTTTCTGTGCTGTCTCCTTAAACATTTATGAGCGCTCATGAATATGCAAATTCACAATCTAATGTCTGCAAAATGGTTGCAAGTACAAATGCTGTGTTAATATTTCATACAATGATGGGAGCAAATCAACAATCATAAATTTTGAACAAATATGTTGCTTCATTAATAACTAATGAGGCAGTGCATGGAGCTCTAGATTTGGCATTTAATAGTAGAAGTGGTGTTTAAAAAGAGCTTATCAGGCAGTAGTTTCATTTGAAAGAGGGTTTGGAGCCTCTGTGGCTTCCAGGAAGCTTCCAGGATGAGAAACGTTGGAGGTGCGCTCACAGAATTATGGATGCACCTCCTAGAGTGACTCCTCTTTCCCAAGCCTTTCCTGGTTTTGGAAGACCAAGAGAGTTGTCCAGCTGTAGAGCAGTCAACTCAAAGCCCTGGTGGTCTGCGTGTCTTCTTGAAACTTGGTTCATATCCTGGGCTTTGTTTAAAGACTCCCACATGGGATTTCAGCAAGCCTTTGGTGGAGGGCTTCCTTTTCCGACCCTAAGGCGAGGTGGGTGCCCTGCGCTGGCAGCCTTTCCCCAAGGAACTCGCGCAGGCTGCTCTGGCCAGCCGGGTCCCCATGTCCGCAGGGGACACGGCAGCGTCTGAAGGTGTCAGGCCCATCCCGGGCACCATCTCTTTGCTTGTGCCGACTGGAGCCCATCCCTGAGCCGTGCATCCTCGGCACCGAGCTGCAGCTCCTCCTCCGGCCGCTTGGGAATGCCACAACGATCTGCAAGCTGCGGGGTGGAAATGCCTGTGGCATTCTCCCTGGAGATCGTGGGATACCTGATGCCCTATCAGGCTGCCAAAACGCCAAACTGACCACAGCAGTCCGGTGGTTTTCCTGGGAGAGAGACTGCCATTGGGAGAGGGGTCTTGAGGGGTGCCATCACCCACACCCCGACCGAACGCCCAGCTCTGCTGTCACCGAAGTGCCCGACGGCGCCGCGGCACGGGTGACGTTATGGGACAGGACGGCAGCCCACCGCATGAGGGTCACTGAGAAGGCAGAACAAGTCCTTTGAGTTAAATCCTAAGAAATTAGACCCTTTGGGGTTTTAACGGTTATTAAAAACCACAGGATATTTTCATAAGTGGTGAGCCGGGCTAGAGCAGGGATCATCCCCCTGTACTGGGCACTGGTGAGGCCCCCCCTCGAGTGCTGCCTTCAGTTTTGGGCCCCTCACTCCAAGAAGGACATTGAGGTGTTGGAGCGTGTCCAGAGAAGGGCTACGAAGCTGGTGAGGGGTCTGGAGGACAAACCTTACGAGGAACGACTGAGGGAACTGGGGATGTTCAGCCTGGAGAAGAGGAGGCTGAGGGGAGCCCTCATCCCCCTCTACAGCTCNGATGTGGGACTGAGGGACAGGGTTTAGAAGGGGTTTTTTGTCAGGGGGGGTTAATGGTTGGACTTGATGGTCTTAAAGGTCCCTTCCAACCTCACCCATTCCATGATTCCAAGTGTCCTGGTTGGGGGGCTCCTGCGCCCACCCGTTGCCGTGGCAACCAGGGCCCCTGGCGGGGGGTGTGCCCCATGGAGGGTGGCACCTGTGGGGAGGTGGGAGAGGTCAGGTGACCCAGGCCCACCAATGGGGCGCTCCGTCCCAGCTGCCCGGCTCAGAGAAAAGCTGAGGGAGCCAGGGGCTGGGTTGGCTCCTGGTCTTCAGCTCTCTGTCTTCTTTGGGTCCTCTCCGCGGGGCTGCTTCTCCCATGGACCACTTTCTTCGGCGACTGAGGAGGACCCCGTCAGCTCGTCCGCCTCTCATCCCGGTCAGTGTGCTCCTGTGGTCACTGTGTCCAGTCTGGAACTTCCCCACTGCCTCCCTGGGAGCTTGATAGGGCTTTGTGTATGTTTGCATATAGCGTATCTATTTCATTATTTCCTTTTTTATATTATTATTAATGTTTCATTAGAGTAGTTTAGTTTTTGCTAAACTCATAAATCTTTTTATCTCTCTTCTTCCGCTCCTTGGAGCGGGAGGTGGGGGACAGCATCTGTTGGCATCGTTGGCCAACTTGGCCTAAACCATGACACCAAGTCACCCTACGCTTGAGCGTGCTCTTCCAGCATCGTTTGCTTTATACAGAGCTACTCTGATTGGGATCTAATTAAAGCCTGTCTTTAGTGTATCCCTACATGGAACCTACTCTAGTCCTCCAATGAGGCTACCAAAATGGCATTTTTGGGTTTTCCTGGTAGCATTGTTTTCTCTTTGCGTTGATGGAAGGTGGCCCTACATGGAACCTACTCTAGTCCTCCAATGAGGCTACCAAAATGGCATTTTTGGGTTTTCCTGGTAGCATTGTTTTCTCTTTGCGTTGATGGAAGGTGGATTCCTGTGCTTCTTCCAAAAGCTCTCCTTAATTTGACTCAATTTGCGTGGCCAGGCAGCACCAGCGTCTTGTGGAGCTGCTGCCTGAGCGGGAGAACATACCCGTGCTTCGTATGTTTATTTTTTCTCTCCTCTTTCCTTCCAGTTTGGCTTCTGAGGTCTGTGTAGCTGGAGCCGCTGGGCGAGCGCTGGAGATGAGATGCATTCCGGCAGCGACGCTGGCGCTGCAGATGCAAAATCACCTCCCGAAACACCCACCTTGTTTCTTTTCATGTCCGTGTCCTTTCTCCAAAAGATTGTGTAAACTATTTGACAGCCAAGTGAGAGGGGGCAGTAAATGTCAAGGGAAATGGATGGGGGTCAGGAGGATCGCTTCTTTAGGAACCTGTTGATTTGTTCTAGCTCGGCCAAAGCACAAACAGCTCCGCCGTTTATCTTGGGGAGGGGAGGGCTGCAGAGCCGAGCAGCAAGAACTTGTTAAAAGTCTCCAGATCCTGTCAAAATGCCTCCGTTTTATGGCTTTCAGTCGAAGGTTGAAGTTTTTGATGAGGTGCATGAACAGTGACCTCATAAATTGCTCTATAAAGTGTAAACATGATTTCTAAAAATTCTTTTTGAAGCCCAACTTTAATAATAAGCCAAACTTGTTGGAACTGCCTTAAATATTTATGTGTGTAGCGTGCTCTCTGCACAGCTTGTAATTATAGAATATTATTTCTCTTTTTGTACATTTTTAGGCTGTGCTGCCACTAGCTTTTGACACTTTAATTTAAGCATAGTTAAAAAAAAAAAGGATAATTTCTTTTTCCACCTTAGTATAAAGATAAACGGGCGAAATCATTCCTGCATTTGCTGGTACAATTTCAGTTTTTAGCTATGTTGATAATTTACTTTTGATGCTAATTAATTACAAGTAATCATAAAAACAAATTAAAAGCACTATACTTGCAGCAGGTTTTTTTATGCTTATGAAATAATGCATCTTTATGCATCTGTTTACTTGCTATGTAAAAAAATGTAATCTATATTCATAGGAAAACAACTTTAGCACTCAGCACTGGTGCTGTAAACCATTACCACTCACATGTTTTTAACTCTCTTTCCTTTTGCTAGAAAGAGGGCAGTTTGGTACAAAACCCCTAAGTCCGTCACTTTTGAAATATGTGTTGAAAGTAAAAGCCTGGGATTTGGTGATCAACTGTATTTATAGACAGGCTTGGGAATATGGATTTAAAAGAAAGTGATATTTATTTATAAACAAATATCCACCCCGAATGACTTAAAATCAATTATTAGGTTAAAAATAGCTCACGCTTGAAATAAATTATGGTATGTCAACAGTGAAGGGCAGGGATACCTGGGTCCAGGGCTCTGCTTGCAGCAGAAGGTGGGGCCAGAGCCCAGGGGTCCTTTTCCACCTGGGCTTTTCTGTGCCGCAGACTGTTTTTCAGCTGTGGAGATGTAAAACTTGCAGGATTTTCTACTTGGTTTTGCCTCTTGCCTCTTTTGCATGTATGCAAGGAACCCAGCTCACACCCTGGCAGTCCCTTGTCTGTCTGGTCCCTGTTGAAGGCACGTTGGGCTCCTTCAACAGGAGGAAAGTGGTCTCAGAGGTGGGGGGAGCCCAGAGGTGGTCCCCTCTGGCCCCTATAGCCTGCAGGAGGCATCTCTCAGAGACACGTGTTTGGGCTTTGGGATCAAACATGCACTGAGTTGGTGCTGCTCTATAACGGGAAATGTGACCTGGTATCATGTCACGGTGCTTCTTCATTCATCAAAACACTCTGTTTGCTGTGAAATCATCCCTATCTTCAAGGTTTTATGAGGGAATGGCCCCATTTTTCATCTGGGCTTCTGTCTTGAATAGCCACGGAGATGGCTTTGAGGTTGTGCTCTTTGTATGTGTCAGGGAGACGGAGACGTGGATGTCATCTGCATCCTGATGGCACTTGGCTCCGTGAAGGCTCCTGATCTTCTCATGTGGTTTTCAGTATGTGTTAAATAGTTTGTGGGAGAAGGCAGAGACTCGCAGATAACCCACGGGTTTTGGGTCGATGCAGCTGGTCATTATGACCCTCTGGGATCTCGCAGGGAGGAAGGATCAGAGCCAGTTCAGAAAACTTCCTCCCGCCCTCGCCAAGTCTCAGAGCTGAGTCACCAGCAACTCATTATCAAGACTTTGTGTATTGACCTAATTTCTGGAAGAAGGCCTTGAATTCCTTGGCAACTTCCAATACTGAGAAACAGAAGCTTTTACAGGATTAGATGTGAAAATGAATAAAACAATGCCATACAGTCATCTCTGCAGTACGGAACTCAGTATTAAATTAAATATTTTTGTAATACTGCCCCATATTTTTTTTTAAGTTTTCAACTTGGTGCAAAATTTTGGTGTTCAAAGTTCTGTAAAGAAAAGCATGGAAAGGTCTGGAGAGAGTGCCCTCCACTCCGGCATCTGGGACATCCTTTGTCTTCACCAAACCCAGCCAGACCAGGGCACTTTCCCAGCAGAAGGAAAGCTCTTGTTCCACACCAGAACTGCTGGTGGGCATCACGCCGTGGGGGCTGCTCTCATGGTGGCTGGGGAGCTGGGAGAGGTATCCATCTCGGGCATGGACAGAAGATCGTCCACCAGCATCAGCAGAGTGATAGGAGCGCTGGTGTTGGGTCTTGGAGGGCCCTCTTAAGGATTTCTGCAGTGTTATTCCCTTGAGTAGGAAATACTGTTGGTTTGGATGTGTTCTCTGGCACTGACTTCACAAAGGGGCTGAACCCTTGGACCTCTCTCGTTTCGGTGGTGTCTGGTGTTTTTCAGCAAGCGGGGCAATCAGGCTACCAGCACTGGTGAGGATATAAATGTCTCCCATGGCAGCTTACTGTATCTGCTGATGGAGACAAAAAAGACATTTAGAAAAAAAAAGCTGGTAGCACTTCACATTAGATGTTGAGAATAAAATGCCTTAATTTCGCACGTGCTTGAGGTGTTCAGGGTTTTTATTACATGTAAAACAAATGTAGAGGGCAGTATGTATAACACACGCAGTACTCGTATTAGCCACATGCTTGCTGGACCGCTATATAGTCTTTGCTTTTAATAATCACCTGCCATACAACAAATATCCAACATCTGTCCTAACAAATCTAGAAAGGTGCATTTACATGCGTGCTTATTGTATGTTAATCATTAGGCTGGGTATGCCAGAGTGGTGTAACTATGCAGTAGATATAGATCTGACTAAATACCATAGGTGTTAAAGCTCAAGCAACATGTTTTTGTTAATCAAATGATACTGAATTAACATACTGTACAATAATTGCCTTGTTAAATTTAAATTAAAACCTTATTTGAGACACATAATCTGGAGTGTGACTCACTGTTCTAACCACATTTAGATTGTTGTCAGTACAATTAGGATTTTGAATTTACAAGTGGGGTGGTTTTTTTAATTTAATCAATCACTATAGCAACAGCAAAATTAAACAGGAGATGTTCCCTTTTCCAAGTCCAGTTTGTTGTGACTTACTTCTTTTGGTGGTGGAAAGGCAAACTAGGAACTTTGTGAAAGCCAGCCATTTCGGAAGCTCATCCAGGTCTCTGAGCCTGGGCTCCTGAAAGGCAGGTCTGGGAGATGCAGGGCCTGTGAAATCCATCACTCGCCCCCTAGGAAACCCCCTCCCGTGCCAGGTGGTGCGGCACAGCACCGTATAAAATAGCCGCAGCACACCCCAAGCACGCATTTGCCCGCTGTGCGAATCCCAGCCCTCACCGGTGCTGCTGCTGGTACTTCTTCAGCCGACCAGACCCTTTTCCCTTGCTCCCTGGAGCAAACAATAAGGGCATCCTCAACTCCCCCAACTCGGGGCACTCTCAGAAGCCCCATCTCAGGATGCTCTCCCTGATAACAAGTTTCTCTCTGTTTGAGTTCAGATTTAATTTCCCCTGGCCAGGGAGAGGATGGTGTCCCTGATGAAGGCGACAGGGTGAAGGGCCCAAGCCACAGGACAGCAGCGGGCTCTGCCAGGCTTTCGGCTCTTTTCCAACTGGAGGTACAGATAAAAAACCCCCAGTTTTTGCCATATTCAAAAGCGTACGGGCACACCGGGTGCTGCTGACCCCAGCTCTGCAGGGCAGAAAATGCCTCCTGAACTGTTTATTAATTCTGCCTATGGGCATAGGAGAAAGGGTAAAATTAACAAAGGAATTGATTTTCCAGAGATGGTTTTCTTAAGCAAGCAAACAAACAAAAACCCTCAGAGAAATAACAAGAGGAGTTCTCTGTGCTGTAATTCCCAGTCGTGAAAAACGACTCCCTCCCTTCCAGAGGGAGCTGCAGAGGCCGGGAGAGGTGTGACTGCATGTGCAGATAGCCCTGTACCCCGGAAAATCTGGCCTTGAGAGAACACTTTCACAAACGCCTATAATTGTTTGGCTGTTTTCAGCAATTCTGCCTCCCTCCTTGGCTTTGTCCTTGTCATGTAGCTGTGCTCTCCCTCTGGGCTGGCTGTGAAATCCCCTGCGCCTTGGCGCCTGTGACCTTTTTCCTTGACTTTTCACCTGGCCGGCCATTCCGCGCCGGCTTACGGCTTGTGCTGGAAAAGCTGTGAGAAAGTGGCTGGAAGAGAGGAAAAATTCCCCTCCTTGCTGGTGCTCAAGGGCTGGGAAGGCTCCCACACCAGCACTTGCGCTCTGCTCGATTGCGTTATGTATTTACTCGGTTTGTCCAAGAGTGGAACATGCCAAGGGGGAAAAAAAGCAAGTGAATTTTTCATCCAGAATAAAAAGTGTTTGGGCTGGCTTTGAACCTTAACCAAACATTCAGGCTGGTTTATGCAACGTGCAGCTTAGTTTGCTTGTGTGAGCGAAGTGAAATATTATAGAATTACACGAGGTTCGTTATTTTACCCCGGCGCAGTTGGATAAAGCCGTTTTGAAGGCTGCAGAGAAAACACATTCTGTGTGTAAGTGCCTTAGCGGCGATTAACACCGCTCCTGCTTCCTGACACACGACACCGGTGCTGCCGGAGCCGGGGCAATTACCCGCTGCCTTGCCCGGGCCCGAGCGGAGCCCGGCGCCTGCGCCCCCCGCACCTGGCACCATTAATAATCCCATTCATTGGACTCTTTATTTGTCCCCGTCCGGGTTTAGACGTTGACCTCAGATTTACAGGTGTAACTTAACGAGGCACATGTTGCAGCCAGATGTCCCGCAAAGAGACACCACATATATATATCTGGGTTCACGAATAATCCTGAAATATTCATTATGAGGCAGGCTCGTGAGATCTGCCTTGTTATTAGAGTACCAGTCTTGCACGTCAGCCGGAACAGATGGAAAAAAACTGGAAAATGTATTTAACATTCCTGCTAGTTTCTTAAAAATAATTATCTGATTAAAAGTGCCAAATGCGATTTTCGTTTTTCCTTATTCATCGTACTGGTAAAAGTGTAGTTAAGTTGGCAGTGATGCAACACCACGGAGTTATGACAGGAATCATAAAAGGAGCAGGCCAGCGAGTGAATTTTAACTCCAGAATACAGGATTTAAGTACCGTCCAACCTCATTAATTTACAACTGGGGCTTTGTGCAATAATCATAACATATAAATTATACATTAGGCACCTTTCAATCATAGTACATGTGTTCTGTGAGGAACAGCTAGAGAAACAGCGCGGTGCACGGCATGGGAATGGCCCACGGGGGCTTCTCCTGCAGCGTGTGGGCTGGGGGCTCACCAGGGGCGCACTGGGAGCTCGCCAAGGCTTCACTGGGGGCCCTCCAGGAGCTCACCGGCCCCAGGATGGGTTGGTGTCCTCCTTAGGAAGATGGTGGATGGTGTCGGACAGTGGCTGGTGTAGGACGGAGAGAGCGGGATCATGTCCTGGGCAGGGAGATTGATTGGTGTCCCCTGCCCTGGGGCACCGACTGCCTTGTCTGTAAGTGCAGTGGTATTTCAGTGGCTATGAACTTAGTGAAAACTGTGTTCTTTCCCTACTAGTAAAGAGTCAGTGGTGTCCGTTAGCATGTCAGAAACCTCTGAAGACAAGAAAGTGTGTACTTTAATTGAAATAAAAAGACTTGAGAAGCCTGGTTTGAAGTGCACACAGCAAAGGTGGGATTAATTTCACTGACTATTGGGCGACTTCTGCATCTGAATCTGCTCTAATCACCCCATGTCTGTTGCGGCCAGTGGAGTGAACCCAGTCCTTTGGAGCGAGGTTTGGGTGGTCTCCATCTGGCACCTCCTTGGGATGAAGGGAAGGTTCCCAAGGATGCTGCCGAGGATAGCGGGGCGGATGGAGGTGACTCTGCAGGATAGAAACCCAACAACTGGGCAGATGCCATCCTTGCTGTCAATGGTCTTTGCAAGAAGAAAGAGAATTCCCAGGTGAACACGGAATGTGGGTGAGTCGTGGCTGAATGAGATTTGATCTTATTTTTGTCACCGCAGCAGCCAAATTGCGATTCAGGACCGCGTGTTACGCGGGCTGCCTTTTGCCTTTGACTTCAACTTACGTTTAACCCAACGAAGATCATTGTCTTTCTCAATAAACACCTGTTTAGAGTTTTTTAAATGTCTGGTTCCCAAGAGTTGTGTTATAATAAGGCACGGGTTTAATTGCATTGAAAGGAGGGGAAAAAAAGGTATGATTTCTAAAAGGACAGAATACTTATGATATTTATGGACCCATTTAACACACTGCTTTGGTTTAAAGAGGTGGGGATTTACATGTGTTAAGTGCTCCTACAAATCTCCTTTACCCTTTCTTGGAAAAGGGCAACACAATAATAATTGTTAAATTTATGTGTTAAGACGTCTGTACTGTAGAGCTCTGCACATCAGTAAGCTAAGCACAATAGACTATCTGCCTCTACTTTTTATCCTTTAACTATCTTTGCTGAAATAAATGCCTGATTATCCCGTTACCTGCCTAATGGAACGACTGCTGGCTGGCTCCGTCTCTGCTGCTTGTACCTGGCAAGGGCCTTCCATGAAGTTTGAATATATGCCTGTTGTTTACAGTTAACAAAATTTACCGAGGTTGCCGGCATGTGAGGTTTTGATCTGGTAGCCCAGCAGGGCAGGAGTGGCCACCAGGGCTGATGTGGAGCCTGCAGGGGGGGCGATCAGCAGCGGTGCCGGGCTCCCTCCTTACAGCTGCGGCATCAAAAATGGGGGTTTTCCATCTAGTGGTCCATCAGGGACCGCCTAGTTCAAGCTACTCCAAACCCAAGAGCGGTGCTGAGCCTCTGCTGCCCCGTCACACCCCCGGGTGACGCAGCCCCGTCGTGGGGGGGACGTGCCACCTCCTGCGCGGCGAGTTTCTCGAGGCAGATGCGTAACGGTTGCGCTGAAATACCCGCGAGCCGCTCGAGCAGCTCTGCCTCTCCCAGTGATAGAAATAGGCTGCACAAAATGTCAGGGATGTTAAATATGGTGCTAATTGCTGTTTGTTTATTCTTCTCCTTAAAAACCTTCAAACCAACTGAAACGAACCCTCAATGAACTTTTATCACTGATAACACAATCTCTTAATTTAGATGCCTGTAGATGAGCAGGCTGGGAAAAGGCACTCGTGTTTATCTTACCCTGCACGCAGTGCAGGGCCCTGGAGAAAGTGTGTTTCTAAAGGCATCGATAGTCAGACAGTCTCCTCTGGGAGAGCGGTGTGTTCCCAAATGAGGCTTGTTATGCTGATATTTATCACAGTTTGATTTTTAGAACTCCTGAACATGCTTGCTTTTCGTATTTTTCCATATTCTGCTGCCTGCGCCGCTATTTCGAGCGATGTTTCGCCGCTGAGTGCCTGCTGGGGTGAGGGCATGACGTGCACATACCTGTGAATTTCAGGATGCTGGAAGCAGTGGGGTCCCCACAGGGGATGCTGCTGCCAGGTGTGATCCACCAGGGTCCTGCTCTGCCACCAGGGAGGGACAGGGCAGCCGCGGACGGACCGGATGGGCTTGGAAAGGGACCACGGCTGCGGGAAGGGCTGGTCTGAGCAGAGCTGATCACTCTTTCCTGAGGCCTTGCTGCGAGGCTGAATTAATTGTTATCTGGAGTCCTTATGTCTTGATAAGAGATCTCACCAGGATATTTCACTGGTCTTATATATATATATGTCCATTGTGTGCACATATACGCATATATCCTATGTAAACATATATTAAATTTTTAGATATGTAATTATTTATATATTTTTTAACTATTTGGGCGCATTATCGCCAAGCTTGCCAATGTTATTTAGGCTGCTGTGGTGCAGAATCTGGGCTGCCCAGGGCACGAGACTGGTAGGGCTGTGCTGTTAAGGGCCCCACCTCGTGCCTCTGCTATAGTTTAGTATCCCACTCATGTTGAATGACGGTACTGCCAGGGCCGTAATACCCGTATATGGCCCATTACGACACGAGGATGCCCTTCCACATCCGCTGTGCTGCTCTCCATTTCCCTCTGGTTCAGTTTGGACCATGTGGAGATTACTGTGGGCACCTGAGAGAGCATGAAACAGGGAGGGAGGTATTCCCACTTTTAATTTAAACGATCAATAGCAAGATTCGGAGTGCAAACCACCTGCAGGCACAGCTTTTGGTGGAGGATGTATGCATTTACTTAAGAGCAATGGATGGTAGCATTTCAGATTTGAACTCGAACGACTGTAAACCAGCTGGAAGTCGGAAAAATCGGGTAAGTTGTTATTAATTCCGTCACTTAGGCAGCCTCCAGGTCTCGCACCAGCTGCGGTAAGACCTGTGTGTGTAACCTCAGGTTGGAGGTTGCTTTGATTCCCTCCCGAGCTTGGCAGCCGCCGACGGGAAGCTGGGAGTACCCGGTTTCTGCTCCCTCCTTTGACTCAGACTGCTCCCGGTTGAGGCCGTTTACTGGCACAAATGTTTAAAGCAAAGGAATGATGAATATTTAATCCCGTGTCAGACACTAGGTTAAGTTAATATAACAAAACAATTATTGTCCCTCGTCTATAACCCTTTCCAACTCTTAATAGAAATGATACGCTTAGTAAAGAAAACATTGCCTGATATTTAACTTCTTCCAGGGTATTTGTACGTAGGACTAAGGTGTTTATCCAGGGACCCGGAGAGCCCGACTCCCCGTGCATGTGTGCAACCTGGGCAGCCCAGCAAGCTCCAGGACCCAGCACCTTCCGCGGTTATTTTGGCACTTGCTCGTGCTGAATTTTTTCCCAAACTCCAAGCAGTATTTTTCAGCGCTGAGCTCATGCGGGGCTTGTTTACCTGTTGTTGAGGCAGGCTTTCCAGCCTCTCCCTGCAAGCCAAGGGCTGGAAACTTCCTTTATCCAGAGATAAGAGCGGAAATTCCCCTGTAATCCCAGGGCTCCAGAGGCTGTGTCTCTGAGAAAATGCTCTGCCTTGCAAAGACCTGTGAGAAAACTTAGGGAAAGCGGAGAGGCTGCCCTTCTGCCGAGGAGAGCGGCTCGGCGGCGTCCCTGCGCGCCCCACTGCCCCCCCCACAGCAGAGAGAAAAACGAGGGGAGGGATGAGCCTGCAAACGCGGCAGGGGCAAGCACAACAATAAACGACACTAAATCAACTTACCCTGAAAACTAGGAGAAATTCCCTAGCTCTTACCGATGGTAATGGTGTCTCTCTCAGCCTGGAAGTGACCCGCACCGAGCCCCCGAGCTGTGCAGGACAAGTGACAGGCACCAGGAATATTTATCTATGCTTCATCCGTATCAGCAAAAGTCAGGAATAAGATTATGGAGTTTTTTCCCCCCCAGGACATGCCCTCTTTTCACATGCATTGAATCTGAGCTGAACTGGAGGACATTTGTCCATGGCTGCTGGACCTTGGTAGCTTGGGGATGTGACAAACCCCTGGAGACCCTGTCCATGGCATCCACGCTGTGCCGGTCCCATCTCCGAGGCACGCACAGCCACGGGGCATGGCTGCCTTTTGGGGAGATGTGTGGCCTCATCCCCTGCCAAAGGTCTCTCCAAAGCCCTGCGTGCCGGACCTGACCTTCCCAGCCCTGCTGTGCTCCTCTGGCCACCACCCGCACTTTGTGCCCTTCAGCCTCCGCTGTGCACCGGGGAACTGGGGCTCCAGCATCGGCAATCCGTCACAGCTGGTACCACCGGGTCTGTATCATCCCGTGTAACAGTGGAGCTCAGATTTAAAGGCAAAATCATGGCAAGGATGTTGAAATAATCTGCCTGACCTCGTTGTCTGTTGGCAGCATTTCCCCAGTGAGGAAGACCCCGGATCGATGGTGGCTTTGAATGTCAGCCCAGCCTGGGCCGTTGGGGCCATGGTTGTGCCATGCTGGTTGTCCTGGGACCGTCACCCACTCACAGGGACACAGAGCTAGGGACACCCTTGGGGTTTTGGAGTGCAGCCTCTCCGTGTGGTAAAAACAGGGCGTAAAACACGGCTAGAAAAAGTGTTTGAAATGCTTTAAACTGTATTATTGCACCACAGCAAGAGCAGAGACCGTTAGCAGATTGTGGCCGGGATGGTCATGCAGCAGAGCCCGGGATGATCGGAGCGATGGGCAGCACCCATGGGTGCTGTGTGCCCAGAGGGCCAGGACGGGGCTGGGGTGCGTCTGGGACCCCCTCCTCCTGCTGCCCATGGCTGCCCCCTTAACTTTGTGTCTGCAGGGGACAGACACATCCCGTCTGGTGCTGGGATCCCCAGCGCTTAATGGGCTTCCTGGGAGCCTTTGGGGTTCATCAGTTCCCATTCCCACTCTCTCCTCTAGTTGGCTTGCCTGTTTATCTACAATCTGTCTATTTAAATTCCTTCTAAACAAGATGGGAATATCTTTATGCCTGTTTGTAAGAATATTCTGCATCCATCTGTTATTTACATCATTCATTTTCCTGAGGTGTCTCCAACAAATCCTGGCTGGATGCTCTGTATGTGTTATTAATAAAACAGCTGTAAAAATATTAACTGTACGGCCTAATTGTCAGCCCTGATTAAGAGCCAGGTTTATCCCCGAACGGATGCCGAGCCACAGCCTGTGGCTGTTATCCAGGCCTGACCCTTGCAGCTCGCTCTCCGCTTTGCTCTTCGAACGCTGGAGATGCAGGGCTGCAGCGCGAGCCCTCACCCCCCTGCGTTCCCCTTTGTTTCTCTGCGCCGAGTCGCCGCCGCTCATTTTAGCTCATTTTATTCTCTTAATTTGCCGCTTCTCCCGCGCTGTGGCACAGTATTGCCAGCGCCGTGTAACCTCCGCCTCGCTTCAGCCGGGGTGAGATCCCAGCGCTCCAGCAGCCTCTTGCTTTAAACATCTGTCGGCGCAAAGAGGGAGCTCCGAGTGTTTCCTCCCTGCCCGGGGGGAACCTAACTCCATTTTCACTGACTCCCAACCTCCACATCCCCCTCGGAGGGCCTCCGCTTCTCCGCAGGGGAAAACTGGGTGGTGCTGCCTGAAAAGTACATTTTGCTGCTCTTTTGGGGGAGCTTCACCTTCAGGGAGCAACCTGCACCATCGGGCTTTTTTGCTCTTGACTCTTTTCTAGCAGTTTTTGAGCATAAAAGGATGCTTCTCCCTGCCCTCTCCTGCCTCTGCGCTGGCTGAGCCTGCCACGGTTTGCCGGAGAAATCTAAAAATACCTCCTGGTGGCAGAAATACCAGGGGTTTGTCCTCAAAGGGCTGTGCCACGCAGCTGAGAGACAGACCAGAGCTCGGTGGAGCAAACTCTGAAGAGGTTTATGGAGAGGGAGGGAGCCCTGGAAGGCGGCGTTAACCCACAGTCCCTTTGGGGACACTCACCCCAAGATTTCCGGGGTTGCCGGGCCGGGTCTCGGCGCCGGGTAATGCAGGTTCACATCATAATGTGCCGAATTTCAGTTAGAGGTGCCCAGTGGGGTTCTAACTGCTTTGCTGCTTCAGAAGTATTCGCCCACCGCTGGTTTAAAGGAGCATAAAATTCGTCAGAGTCCATAGGAATGTGTTTGCTTTCACCTGTGATGAAGCTGGTGCGTGTATCTTCCAGAACAGCACATAAAAACCGGGGTAGGACAACCAGAGGCACGAAACCATTGCTCCACCTCACTCAGGCCGATGGTATTTAATTCATTGGGCAGTTCTCCTAAAGCAAGAACCTTATTTTTACAGGAAAATATCAGGAATTAGCCCAGAATAGCTATTTTCATTAATTCGTAGTCTGAGTACTCTTTCGCCAGGTGTCTTTTAATTTCACCCTGTGGTCAAAACTTGTCTTTGCCTCTTCCTCCACCTCTTGAAGGGTGACCTCTGGTGAGAGCTGAACAGCCCCAGCACCTTCTCCTTGCACAAGAGAGGGGTTGTGCAAACCCCGCCGAGAGCCGCCACGGCCCCAGCACAGCACTGGTTCCGCGCCAGGGAACGAGGCATCCCCATTGCGACGCTGCTTTCAGCCCAGAAACACTTTCTGCAGCAATGGGCTCGCTAGGATTTGATGAGATAAAGGGCGTTTGGGTTTTTTTTTCCCCCGAGATCTGCGGAGGTTCGAGATAGTCCGCTTTTTTGGAAGCCGTTAACTTTTCCTGAGTGTAATTTGAAAGTAAACTGAAATTTTGCTAATTTTAGTATCGCCGAGATGAAGAGCCATCCCTGCCTTTCACTCCGCGTTGTGCTCTCCCAGGAGCTGTAGTCTGAAGATGAGTGTTTGTGGCATTTTTTATGTTACCATGGGGATTGCTATAGTAACAATGC
Source organism: Rhinoptilus africanus (assembly GCA_013400135.1). Taxonomy (NCBI): domain Eukaryota; kingdom Metazoa; phylum Chordata; class Aves; order Charadriiformes; family Glareolidae; genus Rhinoptilus; species Rhinoptilus africanus. Next base: position 110,213 of record VXBO01003888.1, on the reverse strand, counting down.
TCCTAACCCTTCATTTATTAATTTACTTTGTTGTAAAACTAAAGGTAAACCAAATATCCAAAGAAACAATAGCTTTAAAGAGATTTCGCCCTCCCCGCCATCCATGTTTAATGTTCCAGTGAAAGGGCCTTGAGTCTGTCTTTAAAGGACAACATTTGCGGATAATTTAATACAGTCAAAGGAATGAGATTCCACAAGGTTTCCTCCGAGACTGGAAAACAACAGCTGATCTATGTCATAACACATTACGGCGCGCGGCAGTTTAGCAATCCTCCAGCAGAGCATCCCTGGGCAGAGGGGAGCCCCAGCCCTCCCCGCATCCCGCCACGGATGCTCCGAACCATCCTTGCTGCCGCCACAGAGGCAGGGGACGCCGGGCATCGGCGGTGTGGCGCGGTGGTGGCATCTCTGCCCAGCATCCCAGTCCCACCATGGCCAGGAGCAGGGTGGGACACCGGCCCCGAGGGCTACCAGCTCTCCCCTTGGCTCTTGTGCCGGTCCTGGGGGTGCAGGGGGGGGAAGGAAACAGGCGGCAGCGCTGTGCCATGGGGAAAAACGCAGGCGGAGACACAAAGGAAAAGCCAGAAAGTATTAAATATTTTTAAATGCCTGTTTTATTTTACAAGGTGCAAATATTACACTTTGCAGTTACGTAGTAAATACCAGATTACTAGGTAATTATGCTTAAACATTACCAAGTACTGTACCTGCAAAAATAATTGCTGTATTAAGGGCAGTTATTCAGTCCCTCGATAACCCTATAGTTTAACGGTTAGAAACAAGTATATCATTTATTCTCTTCACATAAAAGCTACCGGCCGTTCAGGTATTGCATATGATCAATAGAGGGTTTTAATGGAAGTGCTGCTGATCTAACCTAATAACCAGAGTATCATAAAAGGCAATAAGCAGCTTAAACCAACACGTGAAGCACAGAGTATATAGCAAGAGCGGGAGCTGTTCCAGGGCCCCAAAGGGTCTTCAAATCACTTTATTTTTATGGGGTAAACGTAACCACGTCAAAACCAAACTTGACATTTTAAAGTGGTTTAAAACTCACTGTAAAACTCTACTCCGGGCACAAGCTTTCTTTACAAGGTCTCGGCCCTGCAGCTATTGTTGTGTCTCTGCAGTTCAGCTCTCTCGGCTTCCTTTTCCATGAGTGGCTTGTTGTGTTGGGTTTTTTTAACTACGAGTTTTATCGATGTGCCTTTTTTTTTAAAGAAAAAAACTCAATTTCCTCTTTCTATTCCATGTTGTGTGTTAGGTCTCTTTGAAAGATAGCTCGGCCATACCGGGATGGATGCTTTGTTACCCCACAGAGCTACGTTTGCACCCCACTAGGCCAAATTAAAGACTGAAGCTGGAGTTTAAAACCCGGGATTTCTAAAGCAGGGTCAGGCAGGCTGGTCGCCAACAGCCACTGCTTTTCAGTGACATCTCCATCCCGTAGGTACCTTTGCAGGTCCCCCCGTGGAGAGGGTATAGGAGAGGCTCTGCCACCCACCACCCTCACCCTGGATGGGTGAGGACGGTGCGTGCAGGGACAACGGCCAGGTGACCCATGGATGAGGATGGTGGGTGCAGGGGCGATGGCCAGGCACCTTGAGGGGTGATCCAGCAGCAGGACGCCCCCCTTGACCTTCTCGTCCCCTCCCTGCACGTGTGTGGTGTCACTAAGTGCACGTAGCTGCGCCCAGAAGTGGTCTAAAAAAAGAAGGAAAAAAAGGAACCGGTCAACTAAAAGGTGAACTTTCTGCCAGCGCAGCAAAGGAGGCTTTCCAGCTTGATTTAGGTAATACAGCTTTTTACGTGGCTCCAATGTGAGCACACTGTGTCCGTGCACTAAAACGTGTATCTGTGCCAGCAAGGGAGAGCCCCAAATAAATCACAGAGACGCAGAATTACCTGGGTTGGAAGGGACCTTTCAGATCAGCTAGCCCAACCGTCAAATCTGATTCCCTGCAGGATAAAACCAGGGTGCTTGAAAAAATCTTGGATGAAAACTAAGCGAGAGTAGAACCCTCAGCGGAGTATTGATACCCCACATAGATTTTAATTATACCAATTAAGCTGACCAGTTTCTGTAATCAGAAGTGGGAGGGAAGCAGAAGTGACAAGACACGGTGCCACGTGCTGCACGCCAAGCAGCCACGGTGCGTAAGGACTTACCAATACATTATAACCACTCTATAATTATAGCGTGGGAAACAGATATCTCACAGATACCGAGGCATCTTCCTCCTCGTGCTGGTGAGGCCCTTCCACCGCCCGTCCTCCCGCTGAGGAGCTGCTGCAGCGCTCCCGGGCTGTGCTCCGTCAGCCGCGGTGGCTTCTCCTTCCCCCTGCACCCTCCCAGCACCACGCACCAACCCATCTCCTCCTCCTGAACGGGGAAGCACTGAGTTCTTACCAGACTTAGGAACTTTCTTGGGGAAAAACTCCTTACCTAAACTGGGGCTGAGGTTACCCCTTGCATCTGCATGGTGACTTGAGACTTCATCTTCATCCTGAAAGCCAGGGATGCCTTCTGCTGGGGCACAGCGGGGAAGGACCGTGGTGGTGTGTCAGGGTGTGCATCCAAGCAGCACCCTGCTTAGCTATCTGCGCCCAGTTTTCCTTGCCCTCGTTGTAGCCTTGCCCTGTGTAATGCCCGGAGGGTGCTGGGGGGGGTGAAGGAGGGCTCAGCACCTCTCTGATCTCTGGTGACCAAGCGTAGTGCTTGGCCAAGGAGGCTCCTGGTGATGCCAGAAGTTCCTTGGTCACCCTCATTAAAGTGTGACCTTCTGCTGGGACAGACGTCCCCGCGGCAGCAGCTGGCAGCAGCAGCCCATCACCGTGGTTTCTCCGGGTGGGTACCAGCATCTTCTTCCCCCACCTGCACACCCGCCCTGCCGCGCTGCTGGGGCCACACAGCTACAAGGAGCTGCCCAGGGGGCTTGCTCACGGGCTGCCGGATTTTGGCAGAAAACCGCAATCATTCCGGTTATAGATAATACCTGCCCTCCCGGAGGCAAGGAGCCCAGCAGGTGCCTCCTCCCAGCACTTTAGATCTGGGGCGATGCTCCCAGCGCGGACACAGCTTCCTGCCTTCGTGGAATGTCCTGCCCAGCGCCTGAGGGGTCCAGGACCCACATGCCGCTGGGTCCACGCCAGCCTCCTCCTGCAGGCAGACCACCTCAGGGGCTGGGAGAAGCGAGGTCCCCGTGTGCCGGGGGGTAACGGTGACGGCACCCTTCTTGGCTGTGCTGAGCCTGCTCGGTGCGAGTGACGCGATGCGGAGATAGCTACGCGTAAAGCCAGCACAAGGAAATCTGTCTCTTTGTGAGGGAGAAAATGTCATTCTCTACTTAGTGCTGCTTTGCATATTCTTTTGTGAACACAAACCCGTTGTTGGCAGCAAAAATTGCTTTTCGGTGAAAGTTGCAGGGTCACAGCGCAGGTGGAACCGCACGGAGGGGACAAACAAGGGCGGCTGGGCTCCTCTGCGTTCCGCGTGGTCCTTCCATCACCTGGGGGTCAAACACGTATCCAAGCCGTTCAGCCATCAGGGATGGGTTCCTACCGGGTGCTTTGCGTGGGCACAGCCCCTGCATCTCCGGTTGTCAGGTTTTTCGGTACCTCTGGGGACTCCGAGGGGTGTCCCGAGCAGGCAGAGGCACGGCCGGCTCAGACCCGCTCTCAGCTCCGCTCCTCTCCCATGGCAAGAGCTCAGCATCCCGTGGCGCCGCTCTGCATCCTCCGGGAGTGGTACCATGCTGGTGCTGAGCCAAAGCCAAAGTAAAGATAACGAGAAAAATTGATAAAAATCGCTAATAATCATGCTGGACCGGTGGAGGCAGCAGAGAGGGTGCGTGGGGCTGCAGCGAGCGATGGGGAAGGGTGGTCCCTGCGGTGGGGTGGCCGCAGGAGATGACCGAGGAGCCGGGTCCATGGGGGGATGCCGCCCCCGCCCCACCGCAGCGCTGCGTCACCGGGCAGAAGTGGCTAACGAATCTCCATATGGCAGCCGGCTTCTGTTGGTGGCCCCAAATCGGGTTAGGATGAGTAAGTGGAATTATATTTCGTTGTTATTTTTCATATTTGAAATTTAGCCTGTATCGGAGGCACGGCGTGGCTCGGTTTGTGAAGCAGACATAAAATAGCAGCTCGTGACATGATCTCCATTTCGGAGGAACCCAGGGAAATGTCACACAGAGAAGCACATTCCAGAAAGGATTTTCAGTGGCTCTCATACCGATTGAAATGTTGTAAATCCAAGGTAGCAAATTCTATTAGTGTCTCGTTTGCAAGAGTCTTAACTGTGAAGAACGAACTCGATTATTTTGAAGGGACGGGAAAGGTTCACAAGCTGTGGCGCCAAATCGGAGGGAGATCCAAGTGTCCTGATGGAGGTGCCCTCCCGCTGAGCACCTCATTCTGCAGTGAGAAGGATTTATCATAGAATGGTTGGAGTTGGGGGGGGACATTTAAAGACCATCTAGTCCAACCCCCTGCCATGGGCAGGGACACCTTCAACCAGACTCAAGGCTCCTCCAACCTGGCCTGGAATGTTTCCAGGGATGGGGCATCTCCCACCTCTCTAGGCAACCTGGGCCAGGGTTTCACTGCCCTCATTGTAAAAAATGTCTTCCTTATACCTAGTCTGAATCTCCCCTCTTTTATTTTAAAGCCGTTACCCCTCGTCGTATCGCAACAGGCCCTGCTAAAAAGTTTTTCCCCGTGTGCAAAGGTGGGATGCAAGCCACAGCCTTGCTTAAATAGGGCTGTGGAATATGGATCATATGGTGCCTTTGGAAAGTTTGCTCCTTGTCTAGAGAAACCATTTACAGCTCTTTCAGATTAGAAGACATTTTCTGCCCTACTTAGAATTGGGGCAGATTTCCAAAAATGTTTGGGTATTAAAAGACATGTCGAAGCTCTCACCGGGTCCTTCGGAAGCACTGACACCTGTGACAGCGAGCAGCCTAGTTTCCAGCCACCGATCAGGGGGCTGTCTGGAAACTTTACTTTTGAAGGAGCGATCCCCACGTGTCGCAGTGCCGAGCAGATCAGCCCCCAAGCCCCACATCCTCAGAAGGCATCTTGGCACCCCTGAAGGCAACTTCTTTGGCCACGGGTGTTTGCACAACCCATAGGTGTGTGCCTGGGGCCAGCGGAGGGGAGTGAGTGGCTCCGGAGGAATACTCGGAGCATCCACGGGGAATGAGATGTGGCTCTGGGGGTGCTGCAGGGGCAGGAGCTGAGCGAGGCGGCGGCGGCGGGTAGGGCTGCTGTCCTGTGGGCACTGCTGAGCCCCTGGGGAGGACTTCTGTGGGGACAGGCTGGGAGAGCTGGGGGGGGTCAGCCTGGAGAAGAGAAGGCTGCGGGGAGACCTTCCAGCCCCTTCCAGTCCCTCCAGGAGAGCTGGGGAGGGACTCTGGAGCAGGGAGGGGAGCAATGGGACGAGGGGTGATGGTTTTAAATTGAAAGAGGGGAGATTGAGATGGGATATTGGGAAGAAATTCTTGGCTGTGAGGGGGGTGAGCCCCTGGCCCAGGTTGCCCAGAGAAGCTGTGGCTGCCCCATCCCTGGAGGGGTTCAAGGCCAGGTTGGACGGGGCTTGGAGCAGCCTGGGCTGGTGGGAGGTGTCCCTGCCCAGGGCAGGGGGCACTGGGGGGGCTTTAAGGTCCCTCGTCCCCTGGAATCCCAGAGCACAGTTAAACCATGTTGGCTTCGTCCGAGCAAACAGGAGCAAGGGGAAAAGTGGGAATGAAATGGTGAAGGAGAACCTGGAGCAGAGGCTGCCGTGCCAAGGTGTCCGGGTGGAGGTCCCCTCAGAGCAATGCTTTCTCAGAACTTCTGAAAAACTCCATTAGCTCTCCCCGCTTGAAGGTGACATTTATTTTCAATTCTCCCCACAATATGATGATGAAATTACATGAACTTTAAATCAAACTTTAGTGCGACAGGATAAATAAGCCTCACAGCTGACTGCACCGAACTGGCATCAGAACAATCGCGGCGGCGCTGCAATTTTATCATCTTAACAAATGTTTGTTTTCCATTCGCGTTTGACAATGGAATTAATAAACTCTTTCACCAATTTAAGTTTTGTGGAAAGTGTATCCCACGGCTCGGCTCCTGACCCCACTTACTTATCTCATTTATAGAATTTGTGGTCCTTACAGAATGGTAAATGAGGGACTCCCATTGCATGGTTTCAAACACCTCCGCTTCCAATTTCCGTGGTAATCGTAAGGGCGCTTAACAACAATGGTCCATTGATCTGGTTCGTCTCTTACCTGCCCTGCAGCCACCGGGCAATTGTTAAATGCAAAAGCCACAAAAGCAGATAACAAAATAGACCATCAGGGTATAGGCTTTGGCCACAATGGTTTCAATAATAATTAATATGCAGGATAGCTAGCCGTGTCACACACCATTTCAGACTCGAATTGCATCTGTCAGTCCAAATTCTGCCTACATGCGAGGCATCCAGCTCCGAATCTAGTTAGACAGCTAACTGAATTAAAACAAAAATCTACAGATGCATGATAAATGCACAGGATGCTATGTCACACATGAATGACTTCTGTGCAGGCCAAATGACAGATGTATTTCCTCGACTCCAGGCCAGACTCCAGCACAAACCACTCTTCATTTATCAATAATTGGGCCTTAATTTCATTTGGCAGTGCTAGAGCAGCATGCTCAGCTTCCTCTCCAATAGACTAACACTAATTAGACTTTTTTTTGGGCATCAATCTTTTTATTTTATCCTCTAATAATCAACCATAAGCATAGCTATATCTTGCCTTTTTCAAGGGACATGGTAGGCTTTACCCATAACTCATTATTAGCGATAATGGAATGGGAATGGGAACCGTTCTATTATTTATGTCTGAGAGAGCGAGCGGCACCGAGGCAGGAGCAGGGGATCATATTCTGCCTATTCACATTGAATCAATGTCTCGATTCGTTTGCCACCTCTTTTGAATGATAAATGTCATGTTCTATTAGTCCTTCTATGCCAAAAAGGGGATTTTAGTTAAATGGACTCTATTTATCAGGGAGATCTGGGGGTAGAGTTAAACACAGGCACAGCAGTTGGGAAGTAAACACGGCACACGGTATCCAGGCACTGGGACCGTTAGGGTTCAATCCTGGGGGCCGCTGAGTACTTCAGGGTGGTGCTGGGCGACTCGACACCACTTTAAAAAGTCCATCTCCACGGGAATTGTGGGCACCAGGCAACACCTGGTGTCTTAACTTCCAGGGTTAGTGATGGCAAACTGTAAGATCCAAAAGCAATGGATCTTATATATGGGTTTTTTCCCTATATGCCATCACACGCGTGTACAAGTGTGTGGGCATATGTATACACATGCAGAGATACACACACATATATTTATAGGGAAATGAAAGAATGTTTGTGAGAGCATCCATATGCATAAAGGCAGAGATCGGATAATGGTATAGCTTATTTACGCCGCACATTATGCCATCAAAGGATTTATCCCTGCCGAGTTGCGCTTTGCAGCTGAATTCCCCGCAGTTTCCAATGCAGCGATTGAACTGACCTTGGTTTACATAAGTTTTGATGGTATCACCCGTCTTCCCCGTAAGCTCAGAGACGAGCATGATCTCTCCGAAGCCTTTTCCTGCCTCCGAGTGACAGACTGAAAAGGCTGTTCCCGTTTGCCGAGAAGCCCTCCGCTTTAGGTAAGTGTTAAGCCCTAGTGATTTGCTCCAGGGATCGGTGCTGTTCGGCGCCGCTCGCGCTCCCCTCGGTGCTTTCGCGCAGAGCGCTGTGTTTATTGGCACAGAGTAAATCAGTGATGTGGTCCTCGGGGCTGATTGCTATGCCCAGATGATCTGTTGGAGTTTGCTGCATGATCCAATCTATGGCATAATTGAAGAGGATGAGGAACAAAATTCATCCTTGTTTCACCCCAGTAACTACGCCAAATTCAACAGAGAGCTCTCCATATGGTCCAACACAAGTTAGGTAATGTGTATATTATGCCATAATAAATGAAGTCTCATAGGTCTTAGTGGCTAGTTATTATCAAAGATCTTTCCCAGCAATTCATTGTGATTGGAACAGAATGCAGCAACTGGAAAAATGATAAATAGTGCTGCCGTGCGGTTATGATAGCCATGGAAAAATCTGGGCTTGCAGTCTTTTGCTAAATAACAATGTGCCCACATGTGTTCGCTCTCCACTTTTGGAAAAGTCTAACCATTCCGAATTCAAATTCATTTATTTCCAGGATGAATGCAGATGTATTTCAAGGGCCTCTTCCCAAATAAGCTGTGTAAGGCTGGGGAGACATCTTATCCCGGAGGATAAGAAACCTGGGAGCGCTCATAGCTCTGGTGGTGTTCCAGCAAGTGAGCGAAGGCAGCGCGTGCCTGGGACTCAGGCTCCCCTTTTACTCGGTGCCACCCAAGTAAGTGCAGTATTTAGGCACTTCCTTAAAGTTTCAAGCGGTTCCTCAAACGTTTTCCCAGTTGGGAATGCACTCAGATTCACATCCTCCTTCTCCTTCTTTGTTGTTGCTATTTTCTCATTATTACTATAATTAAACCTTTTATGTAATAATACAGTTGTCTCTAAAAAAAATGTTCGGATGGGAATATCAGATAATGGAACCATGTTCCATGGGGGCAGCAGAAGTGCCACCCAGGATGGCTTTAACTGCATGACAAAGTCCCTGGGAAAAGTTGGTTTCCTCTCCAGCTCCATTTCCATGACCCTAAGTGCGTTAAGTGGCCGTATATTATGTTGAAGTTCTGATAACTTATAGAATTATTTGTCACTGCTACCCTCTACCGCAGAGAACTTTATTGTCGGTGTGATGCCTGCCCTGCGCATTTATTTATTTCACTTTGTGAGAGCAATAAGGAGGCTCCTTCCTCCTGGGCCAGGCGCTCCTGGCTGTTACACGCACCTCTCTGCAGGCAGAGAATAACCTGGAGGAGGTGCAGCTCGGCTGCTGCCCCTAAGTGGAGTTTCTTACCCCAAAAGCCCTTTTTTCCCTTTCTCATTATTTTATTACACGTGGGTTTCAAAACAGGGTTTTTCTTCCCAACCGCACCTTTGCTGTTTAAGTAACCCCAGAGAACAAAATGCTGTTGTTTTTGTCATTCTGGACATGAAAGCGTGAAAGACCAAATCCTCACGGGGGTCTCCCCCAACTCAATAGACTGATTACCCAATTCACTTCCCGATTATTTGAAGATGTGCAACTCCTTCTACTGTCCATTTACTCAAGCTGCAAGCCTGCCACTTAAAAAAGATTTGTTAATAAGGTTTCAGTGCCACCGGCCCCTTAACATTTCTTTTTGCCTATAAACGAATTTTATTGTTTTGGCTGCAGTGAGGAAAATTGCTACGATAGTCTTGGAACGAAAAGTGTTACCCTATTAAAGATAAATAGCTGATTAACAACATCAAGATTTTTAATAGTACTATTCTGGAGTAAACAAGAGGTTGCTACGCTTTGTATTGTCACGGAGCTTTTACTTTCCTTCGTGCTTCTTGATGTCCAACTTCTCCCCCTAAAACTCGGCGCGGCAGCTGGAGCGGGGAGGCGCGGGCTGCGGGGCCCCCGTGCTGTCCCAGAGGGACGTGCCAGGGAGCTCCGGCCCTGCCCAGGCCGGGAACGCGGAGCCGGATGGCTCACGGCAGAGGACCCTGCTGTAGGAATGTGATATTCCCTGGGGAGTCAGAGAGCTGAAGACCCCTGACCCGCTCCACAGGCTGCTCCCAAGCCTCACCCGCAGGGTGTCATTCCTGTGTGCTGAGCCCAGGAAAGCTCAGTGCTCCGACCGATGGCATCTCTGCGGAGAGTGGGACAAGGCGGGTGGCACGATGGGGGCAGAGCCCGTGGTCCCTTTCACCTGACATCCCGCAGCCAGACCCGTGGGACGGGAGCGTCCTCGGAGCACCCACCGCACCTTCCCTCCCGCTGCCCCCACTTATCGATACCTTCCTCCTTCCCAGACTTTTCTGGTCTGTTACCATGGCAATCCCTTGCCTCAATAGGGTCCTTGTGAACTTGTTTACCATCCCAATTATAACATTTTCAAATCCAGGCTGATTATGACAGCTCTGTGTCGCCCATCTGTGCCTGATCCGATCAGCACTTCCACAACAATGCATTGGCAGGTCACCACCGCCCCGCAGCACGCACCCCCCCACGCTCCCCGCAGCCGGGAAGCAGCACATTTAGAGGTTTGCGGAAAGTGGAGGATTCGCCGCTCGACGCCCAGCCTGCGAGGCAGACTGGGAGGGCAGAGGCACCCCGAGGGGGCATTCGCCATGCTGGCAGCTCCTGAATTTCCTGTAAAGAAAGGAAAATGTAAAAAAGAGCTTTTCTCTTGACTTTGGGATCAGTGAATCTTAGAATGGGTTGGGTTGGAAGGGACCTTAAAGATCACCCAGTGCCCCCCCTTCCCAGGGCAGGGACACCTCCCACCAGCCCAGGCTGCTCCAAGCCCCGTCCAACCTGGCCTTGAACCCCTCCAGGGATGGGGCAGCCACAGCTTCTCTGGGCAACCTGGGCCAGGGGCTCACCCCCCTCACAGCAAACAATTTCTTCCCAATATCCCATCTCAATCTCCCCTCTACCAGTTTAAAACCCTTCCCCCTCGTCCCACGGCTCCCCTCCCTGCTCCAGAGTCCCTCCCCAGCTTTCCTGGAGCCCCTTGAGGGCTGGAAGGGGCTGGAAGGTCTCCCTGGAGCCTTATCCCGGCTGAACCCCCCCCCAGCTCTCTCAGCCTGTCCTCATGTCCGTGCTTGTGTCCCAGTGGGATTTGACGGCACAGAAGGGGCCTGCCACATCTGGCCGGCACTGCCCAGCCCTGGGACACAGCTTGTGCCATCGGACTGTGCGGCTGTTAGAGGAATTTTGACCATCTGAAAATGGTCAAATAGAGAACATGCTGGTATAGACCCAGTAAGTCCTGCAGGAGCAATCAAACTCCCGCTGTAATAACTACAGTGCGCCTACTCCTTCCCTCCCTGTACAGCTCGCATGAGGCAGCCTGATATTAACAGTCAGTAATTGTTGACGGTGTTCAGGTGGGTACAAGAAAATTGATTTTTTACAGAGCTTGGGTTTCAGTAATAGAAGTGTTCCCCGGCACTGCTTGGGAAGTCCCGGACTGCCTTGGCCACGGTGTCGGCACGAGGGGACCACGGCTGCCGTGGAGAAGACAGGTCTGACCCTGTGTTGGTGCAGTTATATCAAGGATATATTTGGCCATTATTAAAATATGGGTAAGATACAGACATTGAGAAAAAAGCGAACCCATATTCCTTTTCCTTTGCTTCTTTTTACAACTACTGTTCAAAAAACAAGTGTGGTTTCACATCCTTTGGAAATAACCCACTTTTTTGCTAGCAAAAATGCAGTTTGTCCAAGGCACTGGACATTGTCTAGCCAAGGAAAGGTTCAAGGGATAGGTGGTGTCTCTTACAGTCGGCAAAATCCAGACCAGCTTTGAGGCACACAAGGCCTTCTTGAAACCCTGCATATTCACAGCTAAATTTCAAAAGAGAAACCTGTTAATTTAACAAAGAGAAGAGGAAAAGGTATGAGAAACCAGAGGCTTTCCCATACCTGCCAAGAATAGATTGGAATGGGTCTCTTAATCCTACAGGCAGGAAGGTACTGAGATCCGTGGAGGGAATTACAGCCAAATCATTTCAGGCTAGAGATAAGCAGGTTTTGGTACAAATTTTCAACAGGGATGAAAATGTAGCCATTGGAAGCATCTAGCAAGGGCTATAATGGAAAGGCCGTCCCTTCAAGTCTTCAAATCAAGACAGACATCCTTCTGGAAGGGTTCCTCTAGCTCCGCGGCAGGACTGTGCTGGGTGCAGCTATTCTGGGGCTCAGATTAAATTAAAGGATGATAATGGTCCCTTGTCTCTGAATCCGTAAAAGAAAAGTGCACTTAAAAAAAAAAAAAATATGTGCTGGTGTCACTTGTGCCAACTTGTGACTCAACTGCAACATGCGCATATTTCTCACAGTTCGGGATTTTTCCAAATAACTCGGTGTTCTCAATGGGTTCATTATGAGCCTCTGAAAGAGCATTGTTAGCATCAGCCCGGGATGGAGCCTCCGCTCCCTCCGCTTCCGTCCCCTCCCCGAGCCCCGGCCATCCCAGGGAACGCTGCTTCCACTGGGTTTTCCCTATGAAGATAAAACAAATCTGTCTGTCAGCATGTGTCTGATTAAGTATTTTCTTACTGTGCTTAAAAAAAATTTTAAAAAAGGGGCTTTGGTGGATAGCTGGAAAAGCGCAATGGTACGGATGTCCGAAAGAAGTTCCCAAGACACCGCATAAAAACAATATTTCTCTGGAAAAGAACAAAACAAAACACAACGCAACAGGAATTTGAGGTCCCTCAATGAAATCATTATAGGCTTCCGCAAGTATCGCATTAACTGTGTGACCACTTTCTCCACGTCTGTGGATGCCTGCCTCTACAGGCATCGCTTTCCCGTCTCCAGAGAAATCCCTTGCTGTGTAGGTTGATTTTCAGGTGGAAGAGCGTTACCCTCTGCCTTTCCCAAGCACAGCGCAGGAACCATGAAAACACCCTCCGGCGGCCCGGGGGCGGGAGGTGGGGGCAGAGCCCCAGCGCCTCTCCCTCAGCGCAACTCGGAGGCAACCGCACCGCTGGGACTGCAGGGAATTCCACAGTTTTCCAGCAAAGCATAATATGGGCATAATTTTTATCAACCAGGTGAGCTTTGGTTTCAGAATGACTACTCAGTTATGGCCGTTTTGTTCTTTGCTGTGCATAGAGTCGCAGACTGGTTTGGGTTGGGAGGGAGGTTAAAGCCCCCCCAGTGCCCCCCCTGCCCTGGGCAGGGACACCTCCCACCAGCCCAGGCTGCTCCAAGCCCCGTCCAACCTGGCCTTGAACCCCTCCAGGGATGGGGCAGCCACAGCTTCTCTGGGCAACCTGGCCAGGGGCTCACCCCCCTCACAGCCAAAGATTTCTTCCCAATATCCCATCTCAATCTCCCCTCTTTCAGTTTAAACCCCTTCCCCCTCATCCCACAGCTCCCCTCCCTGCTCCAGAGTCCTCTCCATCTCTTCTGTACCCTTTAGGGACTGCCCAGGGGCAGCTCCATGAGCAGAGCAGGGATTTGTTCTCTCAGTACGAACATCACAGGAGATTATAGGCTTGAACGGGCTTCCAAAGCACCAGTTCCCTCTCTTTTTTCCCCTCATCTCATTTTCATCCCATTTCTGTTTCTCCGATTCCAATTTCAAATTCTGGAACGGCAATTGAGAGACTTTTGCTTATGAGCAAGCAGGAAAAGCTCCCAGGAACCTACTGAGCGGCCGGCCCTGGCGCGCCAGCAGCCGCGCAGCAGCTTTCGAGGAGCGCATCCCCATCCTCCCCCTGCCCGCGGCCAGGCCGCCGCTCCGCGGGCTGGAGGGAGAACTCCCGTCTCGGCTGCACCGGGCGGCCGCGGGGCTCTTTCCGTCCATTTGCAACACTAGAAAAATGATGGGGTTTGGGGCGGCTGGGGCGTCGTTTGGTGGGGTTTGTTGGTTTTTTTAATTCAGATCCATTTTCTGGTTTTGTTTGCCGTTAAATCCTAACTTCATTTCAGATGTGCCTGTGGCAGACAATTTCAGTTAAACGCTGCCGTGACTGCCAGAATACTTCTGCCGTACTTTGTTTTTTTTAATCCCGCTAAACTGAGAACATCTTTCACTCGGTTTGGAGAGACACAGCTGAAAAAAAAAAAAAAAGTGCACAGAAGGCCCGTTTTTAAAAATGGATGTGTCTGTGCATGAGGGATGGGGCTGTGTCGGTAGCGCCAGCCGAGACACTGCCGCCGCCCGCGGCTGGAGAAGGACACGGAGGAGTCTTTCATCCCAGCATGCTTCCCCTGCCTAGGCGTTACCCCTGCAGAAATCCTCACCAAGCACAAATTGCCTTCACAGTTTCCCCTCCGCAGCCCTGGCTTTGTGCCTGGGATGGGTTCTCCTGCCGTGGCCTGTGTTGTGGGAACACCGTGTCCAGCAGTGCACCGTCTTTCGCCGTGAGCTTTGGCTTTACCCGTCCTTGAAGGACACTTAAAATGGCTTAACTTCTGCCCAACTAATCCTTTCCCTGGGGGGCTCTGCTCCAAGCCTTGCCGCACCTCCCATGGGCCGGGTTCGACACCGGGCAGAGCTTGGATGGAGGGAGGGGGGAGCCCTAAGCCTGTCCCTCAGCCAGGGAGCTTGGGGCTCTCCATTTCTGGCCAAACCCTGCGTGTTTCTGCAGAAGCCTGTGCTCTCCCCCTCCCCGGCAGAGCCGGCTCCGCTCCGGTGGCCACCGTGCTGCCCGGCCAGCTGCTGCGGGGGCACCTTCCAGGTGTGGCCACTGGTTTTCCTTTAATTTTTTTAAAATTAATTTTGTCTTTTAATAAGTATTTATGCTGCTATTATTAGGTAGTGAGCTGCTGAGTTACGCTAATATTAGAAGTTCCAGGCAAAAAAAAAATAGTAATTATTTAAATTCCTCCTGGTCCGAATCTCAGACTAATGGAAGGCGACCCGGGCTCGGGGTCCCTCCCGAGGGCTTAACGTCGGGTTTCTGCCTTGGGGGGCAGAGACACGGGACCCACATGCAGGGGTTTGCCGAGAGGGGGTGGGCTCCGCCTGGCGGGGGTCGGGGTGAGCGGAAGCCACGGGCTCGGGCGCTGCAGAGAGGGCTGGGGCTTCATTTGTTGGTCAGATGGTTCCTCCTCCTTCTTGCATCTTTCGCTTAGATCCAGTTCCCAGGGCGTTTGAAAAACAAGCCAGAGTCGGTTCGGTTTCCCGAGTTGATTACTCTGTTTGTTATTTCAAACAGAAAACTTCTATTAATGCAGGGCAGGGCAAGCGCCTGGGCCCCCTCCAAGGGCCGCAGCTGTGTCCTTCAGCCCAGCCCTGGCCCCGGCTCCTGCTCCTTTGGTCGCTTCCTCCTCCTCCTCCTCCTCCTCCTCGCCCCTCGGCGAGCTGAGCACCGAGTCCCCTTCCAGCCGAGCATCCCCCCAGCCGCCACCTCGCTCCCGAGCATCTCCCTCCAACTCCAGGGCTCCTTCGGACACCTCCGGCTCCGCTTGTGGAGGTGGAGCCACTGTTTGCTTAAATACAGCCTCTTTGATTGCCGTCTGCCCCGTGCAAATCTCGGCAATGCCGCCACCTTTCCAGTAATCTCTTAATTCCCTTGACTCGCCGGGAAGATGCTGCCGCTGGATTTCAGGCGCATTCTGCAGCGCCGGGCTTTGCACGCAAGTGTCTTGCTGCCCGCTTGGCTTTAGGCCCAGGGCTGGATTTAGTCATACAGTGTTAATTTTAAATTCTTTAAAAAAAAAAAACCACAAAAAAACCCAACCCAGAACCCG
>VXBO01003888.1:66381-84593 GCA_013400135.1 Rhinoptilus africanus | reverse complement strand
CTCTTCAGTCGGCAGCAGAGAAACCTCTTTGCCACAGATGCCGTCTCTTTGCTGGCGCAGGAGCTGGGTTGTCCACGGATTGCCCTGTCGCAGTCTCACCCACTCCAGAGTCGGCCAACCTTGGAGAGTGTGTGTGTGTGTATATATAATTTATTTTAATTTTTATTTATTTTTTATATGTAACATAATTTTTTTAATACATATCTATCTAATAGGACTGGGTTTGTGCAGCCCTGCGAGGCAGCACGAGCTCCCGCAGCATAGGCAGGGCCTGGACACGTGCTCGGGAGCGCAAAAGGTGAAAGGAGTTAGGAAAACTGGCCGGAAGAAGGCATAAAATAGCACGGTGGCTCAGCACAATCCGTCANTAACATAATTTTTTTAATACATATCTATCTAATAGGACTGGGTTTGTGCGGCCCTGCGAGGCAGCACGAGCTCCCGCAGCATAGGCAGGGCCTGGACACGTGCTCGGGAGCGCAAAAGGTGAAAGGAGTTAGGAAAACTGGCCGGAAGAAGCCATAAAATAGCACGGTGGCTCAGCACAATCCGTCAGACACCAGGATTTAAGAGGGAGCTGCTGCCCGTCCAGGTGCCCGCTGCCCCTGCAGAGACGCTGCGGTGGTGCCACGCGTGACGGGACAGGAGGGGACAAGGAGAAAAGGATGACAAAGGAGACAAAGAGCAGGGTGAGGAGGGGACGAGCGATTCCCTGGCTGAGCCCCCCCGGCACCACTCGCTTCTTGGAGGAGAGGTCCTCCGGAGATGGGATAACCTTGTCTCCTCCGGGGATAAAAGCTCTAAGCTTTTGCTGCAGTGATGCTGCGGCTGTGGCTTTCAGAGCAGTCATGGCTGGCCGGCTGGGCCAGGGCCACCTCGGGAGGTCCCCTTCCTCCCAGACCTGTCACCTTGCGGCACCGCGGCCCCTCACGGCGCCAGCCGTACTGTTGCTCCTGGAAACAGCCGCAGACGGCAGCGCATCCCGCAGCTGAGCTCGTAGCAATCGCGGTGAGGTGCTCCCTGGGGCGGGTTTGCCCCACGACATGTGCCACCACCGTGCCATCGCAGGGGACAAAGGCAGAGCATCGCCTGCGCCCGGCTCCCAGCCTGCCATCGCAGGGGGCGAAGGCACCCAGCTCCCCACGTGCCATCGCGAGGGATGAAGGCGCAGCATCGCCCGTGCCTGGCGTGCCGGGGTGACCTGACGGCTGCCAGCTGGAAATTCGAAGGCCAGGGCCCACGGGACGGCGGCAAAGCAAGAGAAGGGCTGGTGAAATGAAGGCAGAGGCCACGCGGGAGAAGTGGTCCAAAACAGGAGCCCAGCAGTATTGCGGTGTGGGGGAACCCTGGCTTTGGCAGAGCACGTTGTGGCGGCCGGGCACCCTCCTTCTGCCGGGGTGCTCCCCTGTGCCGTGGGCACAGAGCGGCTGCGATGGCTTTCCTGCTGCTTCTGAAAGAAAAACACCCAAAAAAGTTGAAGAATACATCATCAGGAAATGCTTGATTAAGTACAGCCTGCCCATGTCGTCCGAATCACTGAAATAAATACGATAAAAAGCAAATAAACAAACAAAGGGGAAGAATTTCCTGGGCGGCGAAAGGCGTTTGGGGGCTTCTGGAGGAGTTTGGGGGTGCCCGGGATGGAGGGCAGCACCCTGTGGGGCAACACGGGCCGGGGGGGGGGGAAGTCGAGGGGGGCTTGACCCCTCCCTGGTCACTTGTTACCCAAAAACTGAACAAAAAGGGGCTTTCAGGCGGCGCAGCTGACAGCGACTAATATTACACCGCAAAAATGTATTTTCAAACCAGCTGCAAACTTCAAAAGCCTCAAGTGAAATATTTTCTTTCCTATTTTAAGCAAGCTCCGAGCGCACGACGCTTCGGGGCCGGGGCTGGTGGGGAAAACCTCGGCTGGAACTCTTCCTCGCGGGAAAAAGCCGGTTGAATGAACCCAAATATGTCAAGAGAGACCATCTCGCGCTTGGCACAAAAGAAATGACACGGAAAAACACTTGGAAACGAAAGGCGCGCCTTCGAAGTTTTCATTAGTTGTTTTAAACGGTTTCCATTTTTAATAATGTTTTTATTTTATCTTCCTATTATCTTAACGGTATGACGTATTGCCACTTATTATGTCAGAATAGGGTAGAGCACAATGTTATTTTCATCCTGCTTATTAACCATTAAGGAAATTTGCAATTATCAACTGAAACATTTTATCCTCCCTAGAACGCAGTACTTTGCCTTCCTGTAACATGATTTGAAAGCCTGATTTACGCCTTTATCTGAGGACCCACAGTTGATTACAGCAGCCTTCAGCATCTTATTTGCTCTCCGCAAAATGCCGAACCCTCCCAAACGCGAGCCGCTGGCTTTGCAAACGCACGGGCAGAGAGGGGCCGTTAACGCGCCGACACGCGCTCCGCTCCCGACGTCAATAATCTCGGAGAAATGATACATCCATCGGCTGGGAGAATTTCAAACATCTGAGAGGAAATTTTGCAAAACAGATCAGAGAGTCCAAAAATAGGAACAGGCGGGGAAATCCCATTTCCTGAGAAATTTTAAACACATTCATACATTTTTTTAATTTTTTTTTTTTTTTTTTCCAGCTGGGAGCAAGTGTCAAAGTGTCCCCCTTTCTCGCAACGCGTAGATCGAGAGTTTGGGCTAGTCCTGGCTCCGACCTGCCGTGACACAGACAGTCTGTTAAGAAGGGGGGGGAAAAAAAGTGGTTGTACTTAAAATATTCATACCTCGGCTGGCAGACTGACATGTGTAGCGCTTCGGAGGAAAACATTCCTCGGGGCTTCAGCCGCCTGATTTTAGCTTTTGTAGGAATTACTCATTGAATAATAAGTTTCTATGAATTATTTACGGCTTTTCCGTGTCGTACACCGGCAGACAATTCCCGCCTTGCTGGGCAGGTTGCTGGGCGCGCTCCGTGGCCGGGGGTTCGGGGGCGACGCTGCCCCTCGTCACCTGGCACCTTCTCCTGGCACCGCGCTGGGGCGGCGGGTTGGAATCCCGATGGAGACCAGCTATGAATCCGGGATGGAGCAGCCCTGCAGCGCTGGCAAAGCCTGGCTGTGCCCTACCTGAGCTGGGGACGCGCCGGGAGGCGGCGAGGGCGGCCGGGGGACACGAGCATCCTCGCCCTCCCCCTGGCCCTGCCTGTAGGCGCGTGCCTGGGAATGGCGCAGGGCTAGAGCACAATCATGTCCTGCAGGTGCTGCAAAAGCAGCCGATGGCGTTAATCACAAGAAAAGTTTGACTCAAACTGCTCATCCTTCCCCACTCATCAGAGGTGTCTCCCACTCGGGCAGGGTGCCAGCCGGGTCTGGGGACGTGCCGCGGAGGTTCCAGCCCTGCCGTCAGCCTGGTGGCACCACCAGGGCCTGGGGCAGGCAGCCGGAGAAGGCTGGGCTGGGCTTCAGGCACCAAACGCCAATGGAAAGGGCATGGATGGGATTGTACTCCTCGGCAAAGGCTCTGGAATGGCACCGGGGATGGAGCCGGGCCGTTAATTAGGGGCGGAGGAGCCGTTCCCGTGCGGGAGGAGCGGAGGCAGCTCCTTGCGAGGCCAGCTCACCCCCAGGCTGGACCTCTGGAGCTGGACAGGCACCTTCCCGACACACTTACAAATAATACGCAGAGGGATTATTTCATTTTTTTTCCCAAACGTGTGCAATATCATGTTGTCCTAATTTAGGAGCTTTTCTATCTCGTCATAAAGAGCCCCAGAACAAGAGGATTAAGGGAAAAACTCTTTGAAAAGCAGAGCCCATGTTATTGCTTCTTGATGGACTAACAATTCAGATCTAATTGATCACGGCATTAATTATACATAATCTCTATGTACTCGGGTAGCCTTGTGGGATATTTCTAATCAAATTAAAACTAATTCAAAGCAATCTGACATTACAGAATGTTTTGTCTCTATTTTAGGACAGGGAGTCAGGGGATATGAAATGCATATTACATCTTGATCTGAGTGCAGGCACTGTAAAAAGGCCTCTAATATAATCACTTCCACGCAGCAGTGATTATGAGCGCGGTAGTCGTGTGGCTCCCAGAAATGATTTAAAAAAAAAAATAATAAAAAAAAAAATAAATTAAACTGGCAACATGCAAAAGCCAGGGCCGGCGGGGCGGGTAGGTGAGTCGATGCTTGAAGCGGGAGCTCGGGAGGAGAGCGGGCGGGCATCCGGCACCCGGCACCCCTCCGCCCAGCACAGAAAACTGGGGGAAAAGGCTTTCCTGAGCAGGGCTAGACTGTTTAATCGAAGCCCTCCTAATATATATACATTTGCGGATTAGAGGGCTTTTCAGCATTTCAAACTGAAAGCACGGGTAGATATGTTTTGATTTCTTTTTATGAAAACACTCGGAGGAGTTGGGAGGATGTATTTAAGTTAAAAATAGTGGGTTTAATTGCGAGTAAAAAGGCGGCGTGCTTACCTCACAGCTTGAATGGAGCCCATCCAAAAACACCCAGCGAGAAGAAAGGAGCGGGATGCGATGCTCATCTGGTGTAAATCAGTGCGGCTTTATGGCCTTCATCCCATTGCCGAGGCTCCGGCCCCGCTCCGGGGACCGGCCGGGGGCTCTGGGGTGCCGGGGGGGCTGCCGGGGGCTCCCGGCCCAGGTGCTGTGGCTCCCTGCTCCCCTTTGACCCAAACCTGTTAAAAAATCTTTGAAGGTTTCACGTCAGCGGCTTTCTGTATGTTTAGAATAACAGAACACGTTGGAAACTTCAATAAAAAGTGCTTTATTGATTCTAATTAAATCTTTTTTTTTTTTTTTAAAAAAAAAGGTATGGCAGACACCGATCCCAGTTAACTTTAATTTAGGACTGACATTTACATGCTGCCTAAGAAGTGGGAATTCAGAGTGGACAATTCATTTTCATTTTGGTGAAAAATATCATTTAAATGCCAGAAAACTGCATATTTAACATTTGCAGTAATTAAGTGACTTTAATTTAATAATAAATCTCTCTTGTCTCTAGCTATTTACACTCATTCCTCTATCCTGGCCTGGCACATTCCATGGTGATTGAACAACTACTAATTACTTCTTTTCAAGTGTAAATATGTTTTAATACTTTTTTCTGGCCAGGTAGCACGTTTACTATTTATCCCATAATAACTTTTTGTGATGAAATTCTTAATTCAGGGGCTTCTTTCGTCCAACAAGTTTTTGCGTCTATCCCGCATCAGAAGCACGTCCAGACTAACCAGCCTGCATCTGGTCCGGGCGTAAATTCCTCCCAGCCGCCATCTGGAATGGTTTTCATATAAATACAAAGAAAATTCTACAATAGCTCCCCCCGCCCCCGCCAGCCTCCACCCTTAGACATCCTCGAACCATTAAAAAATTCACTTTTTCCACTTTCCTCCTTCGTAGCGCTTTGTTTTACAGGGCGGGACATGCAAATACAGAGCCCTGATTTTAATTTTTCTGATCAGAGATGGGGATCCGAGTAATTTCTCATCACTCTGCATCAAGACCTGAATAGTCCCTGTCCCCCCACCCCGACCCTGGTTTCTCCTCTATTTTCTACCAAAAGCGCCGAAGGAGAGAAATTCTGCTTTCCTTCGGCAATTTCTCCTTTGCTGCCAACACCACGCTGCAGGAGGAGCTAAACCTGTGCAATTCGGTCTGGAAGAATCCACGCTCATGCTCAAACGTTAAAAAACCCACCCTCGCCCTTGCCAGCTTCTGATGCGAAACCAGCTGACGCGTCAAAAATATTAAAACTTTTTCTGCGCCACGGCGGGGCTGGAAGTGGATGTGAGCAGATGTGGGGAGAAGCTGCAGGGGAGGGGGGCATGGCGCTGCCTGGCAGCCCCCACCCCCCTGTCGGTGCCCGTCGCCGTCCCGTGCCGCGTCTCCTGCTTGGTGCGGCCCCGTGGCCGCCCGCCCCCACCAGAGCCCACCCAAACCGGCCGCTGCCCTTCAGCCAGCCCTTCTCCCGTCCTTCCGAACACAGCGAGCACCGGAGCTCTCTGCTCCGCAAGGTGCCCTTCACCCCGGGTCGCTCTGCTCCCGCGCATCCATACATCTTGCGGGGCTTTGATGTCCAACGCCGAGCCGCCGCCGCGCCTCTTTGCTGACTGCTGAGGATTTTGCTCCATATGTTCCGGCTAGAAGTGTACATGTGTCAAAGCCCTTTTTGAGCAGAGTTAGCTTAATGATACCTATTATTTAGGAACCGTAAATCAGTTTAATATTCTAATTAAGCCATTCCGTACCTTCAGACACACGGTGTACCGGAGTCCTCACGACCATATGGAGATGCGGCGGGAATCGCGCAGCTCGGCGCACTGGGATTTAGCCATATGACTCCCATTAATAAATAGGAGGTGCAGGAAAAGCACCTATGGACACCCTGCAGACCCAGCAGCCAATGGAGGGGTTCAGGCACCTGACGCGGCTGAGGGTCAGAGGCAAAGGCCATCGTAAAGTGCTGAGGTGCAGGGAAAGCATCCTGCACCCCATCGCCTTGGGTGGCAAAATGCTGAGGTCCCGGGAAAGCATCCTGCAGCCCATCGTCCCAGTGGGAGGCAGGGGATGAGCAGCTGGAGCAGAAGAAGCCGGGGGGGGCTCCGACACCAGCCCCAGCTTTGCTCCTTACAGCACGGGTTCCCAGCAGAGCTCCATGCCATAGGGGTACATCCCGAGCCCGGAGCCCCACCGCAGGATGTGGGGAGCCCTCCTTGGGCAGCCCCCGCAGGGACCCCGCGCTCTTCCCCGTCCTTCCCTCTGATCAGTCGACAGCAATTTGTGCCGGCGGAAAGGCTGAACGTTGGGTCTACCCTGCCTTAGCCCAACAGATTCACTTGCAGGCAAGCTATTCTGTTAAATGGCTCCGATTATTTACAACTTGGTGGTTAGTCCCAATTAATATTTGAAATGCGGTTGTGCCCAGAATCCAGCAGGAAGGTTGGAATGGCAGGACACCACCCGGGCAGCTGAGTGAGGAATACAAACACCCACCATGTTGGGCTGCACCTGACCAAGAGATTTCAAAATAAAGGATTTCAGTGGTTTTTCTTTTCCTTTTTTTTTTTTTTTAAGAAGGGGAATGGGATGCG
Organism: Rhinoptilus africanus; assembly: GCA_013400135.1. NCBI lineage: Eukaryota > Metazoa > Chordata > Aves > Charadriiformes > Glareolidae > Rhinoptilus > Rhinoptilus africanus. The sequence continues at coordinate 77,493 of VXBO01003888.1, read as the reverse complement.
GTGGTTTTGCCCCGAGGATCTGGGTCCCTTCTTCTCCCGTGGGGCTGCAGCATCCCCCCTGCATCTCCAGCCACCGCTGAGTCCCCGGGGAACTTTAAAATACATATCCATATTAAGAGATGAGCGAGGAAGAGTGCGGCTGCTTCCATGGCAGCACCGGAGACAGCCCACCCCCGGCACCGGGATGTGCAGAGAAAACCGCGTGGATCGCTCCTCTTTTTTATGGGATGCAACCCCTCGCAGATCGCTGGGGCCGGACTGCGTCAAAGAAATCCTGTGCTTCACAGCAGATGTTTCTAAATGTTTGGATTTATTTTTTATGAAGGTTTTACAAGAATCAATTCCAGTTTATAAGGCTCTTTTTGCTATTCTTTTTTTTTTTTTTTTTAAATTTTTTCCGAGGACAGAAGAGGATTTGGAGAGTGTTTTCTTCTGTTCTGGTTGAAGTTTAACTTATTGCTTTTAAAACTCTACAACTTTATGTGAGCTGCAGCCTCTACAGACAGAGCTGCTATCGCATGTCACAAATCACTGCTCCTCATACCGCCTAACACGTGAAATACCGGGGCTGCGGGGCTGGGAGCTGATAGATTTACTGGGCACAAGATGCAGAAGGAGAAATTAGCTCTGCGCATGGCAGTAAACGTTTTTTTAAATCTATTTTTAGGGGAAAAATGGCTGCTGGTGGAGCTGATCCCCTGATCCCGCGGGAAGGGAGCGAGCTGGGGCTTCAGCCCTGACACCCCCCCATCCCGGGCGAAGAGGATGGAGAGGCCCCCAAAATCCCCAGTCCCTGGGGACACATGGGCCCCTCCTGTGCAAAACATCTTAGAGAGGGAGAATGCCGAGAGAGAAACTTTGGACATTTGGTCAGGTCTTTATAAAATAATCATTTTATACGTTATATATATAGAATCACAGAATCATCGAATCACAGAATGGTTCGGGTTGGAAGGGACGTTAAAGATCATCCAGTTCCAACCCCCTGCCCTGGGCAGGGACACCTCCCGCTAGACCATAGTATATAAAATATAATAATATATAAATCTCACAGTGATATAGCTGGTCAGAGCAGGAACAGAGAAAACCATCTACGGCTGAAGGAAAGGGCAAAGCCTGGTCTGGGGTGAGTTGTCCTTGCAGCCGCCTGGCACCGCCAGCCAACACGTCCCGTTTTCAGCTGCTTCGAAGTTTGCCAAATTTCCCACCATGTGGCAGTCTCCAGGTGACCTTTGGGTTTCGGTTGGTTTTTTTCCCCGTGAAAGTAAATCCAGTGTTTTCCGAGAACGTAGCTACGTAAAAATACATCCTTCCCCTTTTAACATACGAAGTCCGGCTTTTCTTTTAGAATAACGTCGTGTCGCAGGTCTCGTGCTCATCTGTAGCATTTGGCACAGCCTCTCTGCTGCACTGGTATGTATCTATAGAGAGAGAAAGTAAATATCATTTACAAGCAAAGGTCTCAGCCGAGATATTTGTTGAACAATCTTCCTAAGGTGACTAGAAATTGATTTTTCTAGTAATGTCAAAGCCTGTTGACAGAACAAGATAAAAGGACAAAATATTTGTTACGAGAACGTGCCCGAGTTTAAGCGGAGCCCTGCCTCCCGCTGCCGCTCGGCAGCCCCCATCTCCCACATGAGTTTTTTAATAGCACAAAACCAGAGCGCGTGGACCCGACTGGGGACACCGGTACGCGATGCTGGGGCTCACAGCCCCCGGTGGGGACCAGGACCAGAAACCCCAGTAAGGTTTCCCCCACCCACCGCATCCCCCGGCAGCCGCGAGATGGGACCTTCTCTATCAGTTTTCAACCCTTGATCAAGTTTCCAGGCATTTCATATTACATTTGATTTAGCTTTGCTAGACTAAGCACATTATTAATTGGTTCTCTTTTTATTTACAATACTATTGCTTGAAATATATACTACACTCGGTAATTGAATTTTTGGAATACAGTAATTAAAAAAGTCAAAAGAGCAATAAACAGAAGCGTTAGTAAATAATTGCATCTGAGAACAAGCATAAATCATCCAGATTAAATGATTTTATATCATATTTGAACTCTTTAATTTTAATTTATGGTTTCCAGACAATTTACAACCGCTGCTGACTTTGTTTTCCTCTGCCTGCCTTGTAGCCTTAGTGCCGATAAAAAGCTTTTCAAGAATTCTTAGTGGGTTTTTTTTTTAATGTCCTTTTCCCAGAGGGTGACTCCCACCCTGGCGATGCAAGGTGCCCCCTCCATAGCCCGTCTGGGGGTGTATTCCCAGGTCGGACATGGGGAACGCGACTGTCTCAGCAGCATCAAGGATGAAGGCCACAAGGACTGACACAGTGGCCCGTTGTTGGCCCCTCGGGAGGATGCCCCGCGCCCTGGCTGAGCCCAGCCTGGCTCCCAGCCCCGTGCCGTGATGAGGGGCACCCAACAGGCCGAATTCCCAGCCCAGACCCCATGCGAGCTGGGAGCGGGGATTATTCGTGCCTGCTGCCGGGCTGACATCCCTGCCCAGGGCGTCAAACAGCTCGTGGGGCTGAGCTGGGTCCCAGACAAGGAGCTTGGCTTTCCTGGGGTTGCAAATCCAGGGGTTTGGCACGGGCATCTTCCCTCGTAGGGAGGGGAAGGAGCAGATTGAGCCAAGATCTTTATTTAAAAATAATGATTTCCTACCTGGACATGGACCGGGCAACTCTGCCTGGGGCAGCAGGCGGGCCGGGGCCACCGTCCCTCAGGTGCACGACGAGGTGGAGTCTGTAAAATATTTATCAAACATTTAACTTGGCGTTTTCTCTTTGAAACGGTACGTCATTCAACTTGTACGGCCTTCATTTCATTTAAAATTCCTGCAAGTCAGGCTAATAGAAGAGGAGCGTGGCTTAGCACGGTATTAGAAGGAAATTCATGGGCTGCTAACGCTACTTCTGTTTGAAGTTTGTTTACTTTTTTCCAGTGAGCTGAACTTTATTCATTGTCACTTTTGAAATATGCCATCTTTCTGGATTACACTTGATAAGCACTTGCTGAGGATATAAGCTATCAGTTTTGGAGTTTTGATCTCCCAGAATTCAATTTTTTCTGGCTTAAGATCAAAAGATGACAAATATCTTGAAAGAAGACAGAAGCTTTATTGTTGCTATTTGAGGATATCAGCATGTCAAAAGTAGAGACGGGTTGTAAACTATCCTGTTATTTGGGACAAGTATTTCCAACCTACACATTAACTTCGGCTTGATAATTTTACACATCTTTATTGGGAATAAAAGATGTTCTGTTGTGCTGCTGATGCCGTCCACTCGCTGAAATCTGACAGTCGGCACGGTTACTCTTCCTGAGGCATTTGAAAATGTCACTGGGGAAGCGCTGCTGCCAGAGGCACATTTTAACTGGCACCGGGAGGAATCAGCGTATCTCAAAGCATCTCTCGGAAAAAAAAAAAAAAAAAAAGAAGAAGAAATAAGAGACTTACAATGCCGGCATCCACAAAAGCCTTCGACAGGCAGCGGAGGAAGCAGAGAAATGATGTGAAAATGCTGAATGCGATGGGAGGGTGACAACGCACACACACTCTGTATGAGGTGGGCAGCCAGCCTTCCCCAGGGCCACCGTCCCCCAGCATCTCCCCCCTCCCAGCAGCACGGCGTGCCCTGCCCGGACCCTCACCGCGTTGGGTCCGGGTTACACGGGGGCTGTGTGGGACAGTGGCCACGGGGGAGGCTCTATGGGATGCTGGGCCCGACGGTGACCAGGAGGCTGCCTGGGGGGGCTGTCTGGGAATGGGGATGGTGTATGGGATGCTGAGTAGGGATGGTGTACGGGGTGCTGAGTGGGAATGGCGTATGGGGTGCTGAATGGAGATGGTGTACAGGGTGCTGATCAAGGATGGTGTATGGGATGCTGAGCTGGAATGATGTACGGGATGCTGAGCGGGGATGGTGTACGGGATGCTGAGCGGGGATGGTGTATGAGATGCTGAGCAGGGCTAGTGCATGGGATGCTGAGCCAGGGTAGTGTGTCGGGTAGTGTCTGGGACGCTGAGCAGGTTGCTGGCTGCGCAGGGGCATAATTTGGGTGGCACAGTCTGGCAGAAAGGTCCCTGGCAGTTTCCTCTTTTCCATCTTTCTCGGTGGCCTTCATGGCAGCCAGCAGCAGGGAGGGTGCCACATGCCGGCTGCTGGGCTCCGACAGCGGGCACCCGCCTGCGGCCACCACGATGCTCGCCCAAGCAGTGGGACCATGTGGATCCTGCTCAAGTCCCTGTTTTCCAGGGGGAGAAGCACATAGCTTTTGGGGGGACGGGCCAGCGGGGCTAGAGAGGAGAGGGGGAAGCGAGCAAACCTCTGTTCAGCCCCACGATGCTCCCACGGCCGCGCACAGCACCGTCGCCCCGTGGCACGGCTGTGCCCCAGGCAGGCGGGGGGTGACGTGGCAGCCAGTCCAGGGCCCTGGGGGGGGCACGGCTTCGCCTCCCCGGGGCCGTTCGCCCTGCGGTCAGGCACTGCGGGCTGGAACCGCTGCAGAGCCGCGTCCCCCCCAGATCGCCGCAGTGCCGCACGCGACAGAAGTGCTTTTAACCACCGCAGCATTAATTATTCTGCAGCATTAATTATTAATTTTCTTCATAGCAACCCAGTGCCAGGGGAATCACCTGCTTTTCTGGCTACCGTAGAGTGGGAAGCAAACTTCCCCCCCCCCGGTGCCCGCGGTCCCACCCCTCCTCTCCATATTCCTCTGCTGCAGGCAATGCCAAAATCATATTCCCAAAGCCAGGTCTGAGTGCGGCAGGACCTATAATCTACAGCCCACAAAAAGCAGAGCAAAATAACAGGCTTTGCATACCCAACCGATTTTCTCTAAGTGCCTTGGCGCGTTTCAGAGGCTTGCCTGACACATCACTGACTTCCACGGGGTGCAGAGTCCGGCTGGATTCGTATCACCGGAGCAGCACGGCGGAAGGGAGCAAGTTGGTGTAACAGCAGCATCCCCTCGGGTGGGTAAGAGGAGGGGGCAGGAAGGATTTGTGACCTGCCTGGCGCTGGCAGAGGTGCCGGAGCATCGCTTCAGCACGGCCCCTCCAGGCACTATCCTTATCTGTGGGCACCTGCTTTTTGCAGGATTGGGTCTTTAAGCCCTCGCCAATATTACTTGGGTTGGATGTTTTATCTACGGCCATCAGAAAGGTCTTTAGGACTCCTAAGCTTGTGTCAAATTACTCTTTCATGACATATTCTGCGGCTTTCATAATATGCTTTAGCACCTGGTAGAGCAGCGGCTATTTGCAGTAGTTCTGCCTTGTGGGGCGAGATTTGAATCACACCTCTGTATTTATAAAGAAAAAACCCGCATGATTCATCAGGGAAAAATATGAGAAAGATGTGGACTCAATACGTCTTCAGATCTCCTCTCGCCAGAGAAGAGGCGTTGTCATATTAGTGTGCTGTTGTATTAAACAGCGATGCTAATTAAAGATGTATCAAATTACTCAAAGGTAATTCAATTTTTTAGCCCACAAGACAGTGGCAAAATACATGCTGAAGTACCACCTCAATTGGCACATTATTCAGAGATGTCTTAGCAGTGCCATCTGAATGTAAAAAGGCAACGCTCACCCAGTCCTTCCAACATTTCCCTCCCTATAAAAAGAAATCCCAAGCCATAGGAGTCATTTTGATGAGTGAAAAAAAAAAGCTATGTTATTCCAGGGTAGAAACATTTGGGGGTTTTTTGTTGGAAGTCCTAAATAGCAATGAAATACCTTTGGGAACACTTGTGCTGCTGCTGGCTGGGGTCAGGGCTGCTGTGGATCACACATCCAGACCCCTTCCCCCGGCTCACACCAGCCGGTGCTGCCTCCTGCCTGACAGAAACACTCGCAAAGCTCTTCCCCCCAGAAAAATCGGCATGTAAGGAACACCTTGCGCATTCGGAGAAATTGGGCACATTTGAAAATAGCTGTGAAGAAAAAATAAAAATAAAAAATTGGTCAAGGGGTTCCGGTGGGGAAATAGCTGCTGAGGTGTGAAGGCAGGACGGGCTGGAGGATACCGGGTCAACCATAAGGGCAAACAAAGGAAAAATCAACTTTTTTGGTATATACTCAAAGTATTGATATACCCAGAAAAAAACCCATAAAATAGCCTAAGAATCTGGTATCACTAAGAGAAAAACAGGTTTAGTGGGGGGGGTTTGGTTTCCATTTTTTAAATCCAGTAATTTGCCCTCCAAACCAAGCGATGACTATCATTTGGTTCTGTGAAAGCCAAGATACAGAGAGTGTCTTCCTTTTGCTCATTAACCCTTACCCTTTTGCAGTTCCAAAGGGTGGAAGCCCGGGCTCGGAGGCAGCGTGTTCCCAGCCAAGGGGCACGATGCTGCCGAGCATCCCGGGGAGCGCCCGGGGCGAGGGCAGCACCCTGTGTCTGGGGGGTGCGAGGGCAGCACCCTGCCTTTGCCCGGGAACAGTGCTCCTGTGCTGGACACTAGCCCAGGGAGGATGTAGACAAGCCACCGAGGTGTCTGGTGGCCAAGGGTGGGCTCGGCGCAGCAGCCAGGCACCCCCCAGCTCCCGGCTGCAGGCAGGGATCCTGCCAGGGCTTACACAAAGAGGGCTTTTGTGCAGCACAGGGCGCTATTAAAAGCAAAAAAAAAAAACCCAAACAAACAAAAAAACCCCCCAAACCGAAAATGGAGCCTATTGTTTGGAGTGCTCCGGCAATTTGATTGTCAGGCAAATTGATGGGGGAAGGATGGTTGGGTTTCTGCGCAAGCTGGCAAGAGATGGGTCCGCAACCAGGCTCTGCTCGCCGCGGGAAAGGCTGGCTCTGCGGGTGAGCAAGATTCTGAGAGCACCGTAATACCGCGACTCGAAACGAAACGTGCCCTGTGCCCGCCTGTCCCTAGATCCCTCGGTGCCGACACTGCCATGACCGTACTGTTAATGCTCTGCCCCATTTTGGCCCTTTGGGCACGTCCCCTGCCACAGCCAGAACGACAGCGCTCGGGTACCAGGCGTTTTTTCTCCACAGCGGAGCCATACAATGCAGTGTGGTGAAGGACTGGTCCAGAAATAGACCCTAAAGTCCATATTAAGACTTTTCTTCCCAACATGGAGGAAAGGACGGCTGGGAACAGCATCCTTTCCCCGGAAGAGCGAGGAGACATGTCCTCGTACCCCAGCAGAGCGTTTGCACTACTGTTCCATGATGCTGCGTTTCAACAGAAACTGGAATTATTTGGGTGCAACAAAACCAGTTACTAAGATTTTGACCTGCACACACAGAGCCACCAGGCATTATAAAGGAGCACCACCCTTCTAAATAAATGAAGTTTCCCCTGATTTTTTTTCCCTCTACTTTTGTCTTCCTGCTGTCTGACGGGTCCCATCCTCATTTCACAACTATCACTCTGGGAACGCGGAGAGGGCACTGATTTTACAAGGCACCGCAGCAAGGGCCACAAGTCAAACAAAGCAGAAGTTGGGGAGAAGGAAAACCTCCTGGGCAGAATGCTGTAGGGAGAGGAGGTTGAAAAAGGCAGCAGCATTTCAGGTGTCCTAAAGGTGGAGGCGGGGATGGATTGAAGCTCTTCCAGTCTCCTCATTTTTCCGCTTCCTAGAGCAAATATTCCTGACAGCTCTGCACACCCAGACCAGGAATGGCTCCCTCCGGCTCGCGGTGGCGGAGACTTTTCCCGTTTTCCGAAGGCTGAGAGCTGTTGGAAGCGGCTGAGCCGGAGCCTGCCAGCTCCGGGTACAGCCTGCGATCCTTCTGCGTGAGACCCATTGGGTTTAATGGCTCAGATGCAAGAACAAGCTGATGCACTCTGCTTTTGAGCTTGGCATTGTGATGTGCTTGACAGTTACATATGAATATTAGCCATCTGCAGGATATGAAGATATAGCTATGATTTCTCTCTTTCTCTATCTCCTCCTTTCTTTTTTTTCCTTTTTTTTTTTTTCTTTTTTAATTTTTGGTGGAGCAAATTATTGCAGAACTGCGTTTACCAGTGGTCTCTTTGGTCCTGGATTGCAATGAGCACTTCGGAGGGCTATTTGGCAAGGCCTACTGAGAGTAAGATAATCATTTAAAAAAAAAAAATAGGAAAAAGAAAACTGTTTTCAAACTATGTTGAGAGAAATGGGCTGTGGATAATTGCAGTTCTGATACGAAGAGTTTATCCGAACTTTGGATTATCCAGCATTTGAATGGGAGTTTGTCACTTGTGTTGAAACAGAGGTCATTTATCTGGATGTTCTGGATGACTAAATGCATTTGTGGAACAAGCCTGACTTGCAGGGCATTAGTCATGTCTTTTTAGGTTACTAAAATTAATGATTTTTGCATGGATGGAACTCTCCGTACCTGCTCTTGCTCTGCAGCCCTTCTCCACGGCAGGGCTGGCAGCCTGCATGAAGGAGCCGGAGCTGAAGGACGCTCCGGGAGCAAAGGCAGGGGAGTTCCTGCAGTGCCCATCCCATTCCCAGGGGAGCAGAGACTGAAAGGGGGGTGTGGCACGCAGCAAAACCCAATATTTTAAAATATCATTTCATCTGACGCCTGATTTTCCCAGCCATGGGTCTGCCACCCATCGCCACAGAGGGCGCATCCCATGGCTGAAAGCTGCCTCCACAAGCGGCAGTCAACCGCCGGCGGCACACCAGCCCCGGGAAATGATAACCAGCGGCTGAAAAGGTCCTGCAAAGAGGGGAGAATCCCTTTGACTTTGACCCCAGCACAGCAAAGGGCATCCCACGGCTCAGCCCTTCTCCGGCCACCCTCAGCAGAAGCCTCCCCAGCCCAGGGATGGGTGTCCCCAGCCCAGGGATGGGTGTCCCCCGCGGGCTTGCCAGTGACAGAAGAGAACGAGTGTAATTGCTTTCAAAAGCACAATTAAAAAATCACTTACTTGGGCTTTGTGTGATTTTGCCACAAATCATTTTAGCATGATGGGATGTGGATTCTGCGCCTTGAAAACATATGCTGGGGCATACTGGCATGTGGAGAAATTTAATCCAGCGCATTGATGTGCATCTAAACACGGGAATAGAAAACATCTTGATTGCCCATGGAAGGAATAGCCTTCTCTGGGCAAAGCTCATGCTCCAAGGAAACACTTCTTCCCGTAATTCTGTTGACTTCGCGGGGACACGGAGCGAGAGGAGGAAAACTGGTTACTGGCTTGTGCCTCCCCTGTTTATAAGATCAGAAATCTTACCAGGAGGAATTTGGGAGAATTCCTGAGAAATTCCTGGGGCTGGGGGACGGGTGACATGGTGACTGCAGTGAGGGGAAACGACGGCTTGTCCCATACCAGAAGCGGGGCAGAGCTGGGGAGAGCCCTGGCAGGAACGGGACAGCACCGGCAGCTCTCGGGCAGGATAAAATACAAAGAAATACCAATATATCAATAAAAATACAAAAAACCAAAGCAAGCCAGCACAAAAATAGTAAGAGAAGCCTGGTGATCAAACCAATACAACCTATCGTGAGGCTTTTGTCCTCCTCCAGCTCCCTCTCGCAGGGTCCCAGCCAGAAAGGCAGGCACATCAGAGACCCGCAGCTCATTAGCGAGAGCCCGCGATGCCCTAACGAGCTGGCCTGCCCCTTGCAACGCCCAGGCTAAACGCGCCTCACTTAATTAAACACTCCGGGCAGCTCCTCGGGGCGGGGGTGAGATGCTTTGCATGAAGGAAACAAAAAAAAAACCCCCAAAATCCCAGCGACAGCCAGGCACAGCCCTGAGCGGTGGCAGGAGGAAACCGTGCCCACCTCCGGCAGCGTCGCCCCCGCCAGCCCCTCTCCGGGCTCTGCCCCACGGCCCCCAGCCCGCATCCCGGGGTGTGCTCGGAGGGCTCGTCCCCCATCCCTGGGCGCGGGAAGGGCCGTCGCCCCCCGGCCGGCGCGGGAACGGGCGCCCCACTAACTTTGTAACTTCATCATTAACAAAGGTTGCATTTAAGATTCCTGTGTCTACCGCTTAATAACACCCAAATTAGTCTCGATGGAATTAGCTGTAATTAAGGACATTGTGAAATATGGTGGGGGCAAACAGAATTACACTGTATTACTTTATTAATAATATTCTTTAACTACACTGTAAATTGCTATTAGGCCTGCATATTACTGCCTGGATATGGAAATAGTCTTTTGCTATGCTAATCTAACACAATTTTCTTTTAAATGTAAACAAATTATACTCTATTAATATGCTGTTCTACTTGCATAGTTAATTATTGTAACAGTAAGGAATAAAATTGTTCTGCTTTCTCTGTTTCTGATGGAAAAAGGGCTACATAAATAGTTTAATAGGGAACTAATTATGCAAAAAATTTAGATGCCTAAAATGTGTTTGTAATTGCATTAAAATGGTCTTCTGTTCAAATATTGGAAAGCCTGCTAATTGGAGGCTAGCTGGAAATTTAAATATTGTGAATCAATGATTTTAATACAGTACATGTTTGGTTGTGTTTCTGTTCATATTTGTCTTTGGAAATGAAGAGAATATTTAACGGTGCTTAATAAAAGGAGTTCTGGATTTCATACCGATGAGGCTCCTCAGTGGAAGACGGGAATTTCGGACGCAGATACCACGGCGTTAACTTCCCTGTGGCAGGGGCACGGCGGTGGCACCATCCCCGGGCGAGGGATGCTCGCCAGGGCGGCGCGTGGGATGATGCCATGTGGCCACCTAACGAGCTGCTGTGGCTACGAGTTGCCTAATCGCCCTGGGCATGTGAAGGTGTGTGCCAGCAGCCATCCCGTGGGGAGGGGGACCCGGCCTTTGGAGCTGTGCCACCTCCGCCCGGCATGGCGTGGCGCGGTGCGCAGCCGGCGGAGCCTCCGGCACGGCGAGAGGATGCTGTGGTGGCTGCTGCGGTGTCACCCAGCAGCGGGGACACCGGCATTAACGTGCCCGTCACTGCGGCACACCGAAGGCGAGCCTGGGGCTCGGCACGCTAGCACCCCGGTATAGCGATTTGGAGTGGAAACACGCAAACAGCTTGCGGTACAAAGAAAAGGATAGATTTCCAAATGGCTAATCTCCAGCCACCCACACAAGTTTTGTCTCTCTTTAGCACCTTTCTCTGTTGCTAAGTCTCGCATCCAAAAAAAAAA
>VXBO01003888.1:0-57782 GCA_013400135.1 Rhinoptilus africanus | reverse complement strand
TCTTTTCTTTTCTTCTTTTTTTTTTTTTTTTCTTTTTTTAATTGCTTCGCTATACGGGCAAAACAGGTGCTGAAATGTGAAACCCTACTGAGGGATTTCCTCTGCAGAACAGCTTGGTGCTAGCGTGGACCTAAAGTTAGCCCTGCTCCCGACGCTGCATGCTAAAACGGCTGCCTCGCCGATGGAAAGGGGCTCCATACCGCTGACTGTCAACAAAACAGCACACTGTCACTTTAAGAAAAAATAAACTAAAATATGAACTACCAAAAACCCTGCCATTTCCAGCCTGGGCTTGATTAATGATTTTTCTATCTAATAAAAGGTTCACAAACCATCTGTTTTTCTCCCTAATGCCTTGCCCAAAGGTTTTTCGTTCCTATTTCAGGCTTGGGGCCAACTGACATTCCCCTCTTTTTTTTTCCCAGCCTTGTAAACAAACCCTTCTCTCTTTTTAATCTTCCAGTGCTGTTTCCTACCCATCGTTATGCATATTCATTGCGAGTAAACATTTTTAGTGTCTACACTTAATCTCTTCCACTGGCAATTACTGTTCTATGCTGTTTTGTAATGCAGAAGGGCCAACGCTTTCCCTTCTAATAACAGCTGGGTCGCAGATGGGGCCTGCAGTCATTGTAGAAAATAAAAATTTACAAGATGCCAGTGGAATTTATTTCAGTTTTATGGAGTCACAGGAGGAACCTTTCTGTTATCCGCCTTCAGTGAAATCTGCAGGCACAAGGCAAGCTTTTGACATTTAATCAAAGGGGGGTTCAGGTAGGGTCTGGAAGCGCAGGAGGAAGAAAGCAGGTGGATCGTATTAGGCAATGCCATGGTTAATTTATTTAGAAGTGATTGGCTTGGATGTGTGCAGCCAATATTTGACATCGTGTATATATCTTGTTTAGCATCCCGCTTCTAAATTGTTACCGCTGTCGAGGCGCTGAGCTGTCGCTGTGGACCGAGCCAGGTGTTGGGGCTGGTTGCGGCGCCGAGGTACCGGTGGCGATGGCGGCGGCGGCGAGAGCGCGGCTGCCTCCCCGTCCCCCCCGCGCTCCCTGCCACGGCACCGGCTCCTCCGGCACAGCCCCGCGCCTGCCGCCGGGATGCTGCGCGCAGGCGGCAGCCCCGCGTTCGGCAAAGGACCGTCATGAGAAATGAAAATGACTTTCCTCGCAATGTCTTTTAAAATCTCGTGTTCAGGTGATAGCGGAGACCTCGCGCGGGATTAGTCTCTCCGTTACATGCCGGTAAGTCGCTCTGCAGCGCTCAAGAGCTAAATGCAAATATATAAATGAAAAATGAGTCTCTTTAAACTTGCCAGGCCACGCTCTGCTTTCACCAGCCCCGTGAAGCCGGGGAAATTGTGACCTCAGCGCAGCTCACTTGGGATTTACACTGGGGGAAATGACAGTCAGACCAGCTCGGCGCCACTGTAGGAGACGTTTAAGATGGAGGGGCTGGCAGCTGCTCGCAGTAGCTCAGTGGGCTTCGCTCTTTCCCAGCTGGAGAAACCAGCTCAGGAAGAAATGTGGGACAGCAAGGGACCGTGGCATGGGGGTACTTGGGACTCCAGCAGTGACTCCTGAGCTGTGCATGGGGCTCCCACGTGGGCATGGCCAGGACATCTCATGGCCACTGCATGGCCACGGCACCCCCATGGCATGGCCATGGCACCACCCGGAAGTACAGCATGGCCATGGCATGCGATAGTCATGGCACAGCCATGGCATGGCCAAGGCACTGCATGGAAATGGCACAGCCACAGCATGAACACTATGTGGCCACGGACATGGCCACGGCATGGCCACAGCACAGGCATGGCATGGCATAGCCCCGGCATGACATTGACGTGGTGTGACCCATGGTATGGCCATGGCACAGCAACAGCACGGTGTGGCCATGGCATGGTCACAGCATGGCCACAGAATGGTGACAGCACAGCCATGGCACAGCTTGGCACGGCCACAGCATGGAATGGCCATGGTTTGCCACAGCCATGGCACGGCACAGCACACCTCGCCTTCTCCCACGTCCCCCACCCTGCTGCCACCTTTGCTGGCATTCTGCGCCATTCCCAAGTCCGTACCCAAGGCAGGAGGTTTCCCCTGGGACGCCGGCGCTGGGGCTGCCTGTCGCCACCCGCTGCCTTCCACAACCAGGGCGATTCCTCAGCTTTCCTGATGGGCACATATGTGGATGCACATAATGAGATGAGGAGCAGAAGTAGTTTAGAGGAAACTCATAATAAATTAAGGACATATTTCTATTTAGTGTGTATTGCATAAACAATTTTTCCAGATTTTTTTAAATTAGTTGAATGAGAAGGAGATAAATGGAAAGTCTTACATCCTTTTTTTTTTTTCCCCCTTCCACCTCTGTTACCAGCATCCAGAAACACAAACTTATTGACTCACTCAAATTAATTAGATTTTAGGTGGTGTGTTTTTTATTATTCATGCATTTCCTTCATTTATAAACCCAAGGTTTTCAAGGCTCTCTCTCTACTTAGGGCAACAGATCTTTTCCTTTTCCTAAAGATTCATAATTTTTACTTCTCAGGCCGTCCTGCTTCATGTAGAAGGAAAACACAACTTTCATGGGGAGAAAAATGGAAGAAAAGCCTTCAGTTATTGCAAAGAGTTTATACTTCCCAGGGCTTGGATTTATTGGGAAAAAAAAAAAAAGCTATTAAAGTGTGTGGCTTAGTTAAAATTTTCCCCCCTCTCCCATTTTTAAAAATATGATATTGCTATTTTTATATGCAAACTATGTTCAGAATATTGAATTTGGTACATTAAATACCAGAGATGAGGATCTTAGTAGCTTTTAATGAAGAGGATGAATTCTCATAACTAGATTTCCCTGTATATCATCCCCTTTTCCCAACCCTTTCCTTCATTTACAAATTCCAGAGCTGCAAATAAGCCACTGTGAAGTTTGCTAATCTCAGCGAAATGCTGTTTCTATTGCAAATATTAGTACAGATTACTAGTACTAAGTCGCGGACTGGTAGGTGGCTCGGCAGGAACCTCGGGGGTTATCCAGTTTGCCGATCCCAGCAGTTCAAACTGGATCTGGGTAATCCCAGCGTGAGCGAGGCTTCCCTGCGGGTACAAGCTACTGGGAACCACCCTCCTTCTCCAGCTGGTGGGACGGCCCTGGGGTCTGCGCTGGCACTGGGGGCTTCCAGGCAGCCGGGGCTCTGAGCACCGCAAAACCCCGCAGCCCCATCTCCATCCCCATCACATCCCCAGCATCCCAGCTCCTGGCTCTCTGGGGAGCGGAGGTGCTGTCCCAGCGCTGCCCCCCACCGCGACGCAATCCAGCCCCTACCCTGAAAGGAAAGCCTTTTTTGTTGTTGTTAATTGCGCCGTACAGAGTGGAAGCCAATAAAAAATAAACAACAGGCAGTCTTGATACATAACCTAAAATTATTTTTGCTCTGTTACTGCAGGAACAGCCAGAAGAGGGACCATAGATTAATTAGCATACTCTGAGCTGACATCACCAGTGATGTTGCCGAGGTTGCTTATAAACCCAAGCACTGGTCTGGGCATTTCAGCTCTGTTATTAACAAAAAAGAAGGGTAATCATTCCTGACAAATGAAAAGCAGCATTGGTGGGAGAGGAGAGCGGGCTTCAGAAGGAGCTGCGGAAAATGGAGCATTGCAGATCACTCTACTCCAAACGGCTTGTGCAAGCCATGAAATATTCAGGAGCTGATATGGGCTGCTTGGGGCTCCGTCTCTCTCTGCATCCTCTTGGTTTATGGTACGGTCTCAGGCTCACTCTCTGCCGCGCTGATCATTACTTGCCTTTGCAGCAGGCGCAGCGTGCGGCGCCTGGTGCCGTTTGCCATGATGAGAGGCTCCTCAGCTCCCCAGCTTTTCCCTTGCTCTTTATGGCAGGACTAACAGGTGGCTGCCCGCAGGAGCCTGCTCCCTGCCTGCTCCTGCCTGTGATGGACCCCATGCCGGCTGGATGGAAGTGGTTCTGCACAGAGCACACCAGCCTTCTCCCACAAAAAGCACCCCGCGGGCTTGCAGCCATCACTCCTGGCTGCGAATTCCAGTGTAACTTTGAAAGGCATAGTCTTTAGGGTGTTGGAGCATGGCCATAGTCATTGCTGTAGAAGGGATGTGGGGTGGAAGGAGAGGCGGCGACGGTCCTTGGGTGGCTAAAGGAAATCTCCAGGTCTCTGGGGATGCAGCAAGGCACAGGCAGCATTGGCTGCAGGAGGACAAGTCACTTAAGAGTCATTTCGGTGTGGTGTTGGGGGATATGGTGCAGGGGAGAACTTTGTAGAGTGGGGCTGATGGTCGGACTTGATGATCCCAAGGGTCTTTTCCAACCTGAATGATTCTATGATGACCCTGCCTGAGATCCTCTCGGCCATCTCTCCCAGCTTGTCTCACTGGTGTGTGCCCCTGGCAAAGATGAGAAATTTTCTCATTATACTGGACTTTCGGGGATGAGAAGATGCCTAATGCACCACAGAACCGCGGGAGCAGCCGTCCGCCTGCATTAGCCTGCCTCCACTGCCCAAAGCGCCGCCTGCCCACCAGCCAGAGAAAAAGCCCCCAGCCCGGGCTGAAAATACGTCACTAAATACAGACCAGATGGGTGACACCCCTCTGCCGTATTCAAGGAAACAGAACTTACTCACTATTGATTATAAATAAAGGGGATTGGACCAAAGAGGTACTTTGCATGAATAATTAGCTTATTTCCTAATAAAACAGAATCTACAAATTAAGAAGTCTTTGTTCAGCCAGAGCTCCAGACTTTCCTACGGCCACTTTCTCCCATGTGATACCATGGACTTAAGGCCATGCCTGACGTCCTTCAGTAGCACAGAGCTGGCTCCTCTCGCCCACAGAGGGAAAGGGGACCTGGACCCCCCACCAGCCTGCTCCTTCCATCGGGCTTCACAGCAAAACCACCAAAATAGGCAGGAGGGGAGGCTGGTGCCTAGAGAAGGGAGCCACGAGTGTGGGTCACAGGAGGTAGCTTAGCAGGGCTTGTGGGGTTGCTGACCTGGTACTGAGGATCTCTTGCATTCCTGAGTGCTGAAGGGGAGGCTGAGAAGAGAGGGAGACTAATCATTTTTAGCAGGAAAAACATCAGTGAATTTCTAGTCGGGTACCAAAAGGAATGAGTTTCCCCAGTCCTGTGGTTGCACCCTTATGCTAACTATAGCGTAATCTCAACCTTTCTAGAAACTACGCGTTTCCTTCCACAAGGTATACGAGACTTCTCTTGATAAAACATGTGGCATTAAAAGTCATGGGGTACGTTTCCTGGGCACACAACACTGTAACAAAAAGAGGAAGTCCCAGCACGGTTGGACAACCTGTAGGTAGGCAGTTAGGTTAATACCTTGCTCTGTGCTGGAGGACTCTACCCAGGATACAAGGCTGTCTCCTAGTCTGCAAAAAATAAATTAATAGCAAACTATTTGCTCAAAATTAGTTTCTTCGGGCAAAAGGGTGGTTTCTCACCTACAATATATAATTCTGAGAGTGCGGAAATGTACTTCACACGGGGCACGTAGGACAGGGAAGAAGCAGCTCCAAGAAGAATCCTTTCAGTTACTTTTGATGCTGTTTTCTTCCAGACAGCGCTGACGCCGCACTGGGGGCTTTATGCGACGCAAGAGCGGGTGATTGGGAAGATCGATGCTGCTCCTACCCCGCTGAAACAGGCGTTTGCAGGGAGCACAGCCGTCTGCACCACAGCTCCGAAAACGGCCCGGCTGTCGTAAACTGCCTGGAAGAGCGACAGAAACACTTTGACAGGTGGGTTAGCTCTCTTCTAGCTCTGGCTTTGTGCTCCCATCCCAGGCAACGGTGCGAATGTAGTTTACGCTATAAAAGATAAGGGTCATATGCATATAGAGTATCTGCATTACGGCTGGCACACCGTTTGCAGTTGTTTGTCATGGGCCGCCTGCCTGTTAAAAGTGACATTGAAAATATGAAAGGGGTAGCACATAAAATCCGCAGCGAGTTTGGGCAGTTTGTCAAAGCTGGAAACATCTTAACAGAGCAGCAACGAGGCAACAACTTCCAAAGCATCAGCTGAAGCAGCTGGAGTTACTTATTCAGAAGAAATCATCTGATAACAGTATATATATTAACTTCTTTCTGAAACCAAAATGGGAAGTATCAAACGAAAAGCCGAAGTCAAACCCAAAATGCATATGCAAAATATGCAGCTCTGTTATCTTTATTCTTATTATTTACAATACTGAGGGCATTTTCAGTGACGTACAAATGAGATAAGTACAAGCCAGAGAGTTCAGTTTTGGTCCAAATTCTAAGTATAGCTAAAAATCATTTTCATAGAGGACTTACTTTTTTCCATTTTATTGTGATAAGAATAATTTTTGAGTTTGCTCATCAAATGGTACTTATCAGTTTCTAAGATATTGGAGACTGGCTTTATTTTTACACTCATTTCTCATAGCAACCTTGGTAGTCTAAATTTTCTTGTGAAGTACCATAAACCTTGAAGGTGGTAGACAGCTAAGGGCTACGCTGCCTAAAATCGGCCAAAATTATACTCGGGCACTACTGAAATATGGGCAAGAAGCACCCAGAAAATATCAAAAAAGAGCTGTAGAGAGATAATAATGTGGTATTGATGGTTATCCAGAATTAAAGGTCTGTCAGGGAGTTTACCGATCTATAAATTGCATCGTTCCTTCCAATCGTGATGACTAGAGAAATTTTTACCCACTGTCTACCAGTAGAAAACTGCCCGAGATTCGTGAGGACGGAAATTGTTATCACACAAAGATTGTCCACAGCCCTTGTCAGAGAAGATATTCACAACATGTACCTTTTGGAGAAGTCCCAGAAGAGAGTGTAGGGCCTGGGCTGGGCTTGAAAAGGAGCTACATGCCCTCCAGAGGTCATCGGTTTAACCCCATCATGGGTCAGTGTTCCCATGGCAGACGCTGAGGGGGAAGAGAGTGAATGATTTAATGACTCCCGGCAGGAACACCAGCACAGCCTCCTCCAGGAGAATGCTTTGTAGCGATGAGCAAAACAGACGTTCAGACTGGCAAGGACTGGAAAGTGCCATGGGTGAATTCAGAGCCAGGAGCAAATGAAGTAAATGGCATCTACATTTCGCAAAATTTCACAGCCTACTGACGTAGATTCAGGAGCAAACCAAGTCCAAGAAGCTTCAGGAGCACTGGGAGAAACGTGATAGATTTAGTACTGATAAACAAATGATGGGTACGTGCAATATCTCTTTGAAGGAGTTTCCCCACAGAAAATATTTTTTAATTCCACAAATTTGTCATCTTCAACGTCAAACAACTCTGGGAGAAGAATTAGCTGTGAAATCCAGTCCAAAACAGCAATAAGGCTGTGGAGAAGCGGGAGGTAAGAAGCATGAAAGGAATGCAGCTCAAGGATGCGTAGGGTCCTGCTTGGAGCTAAAGAGTGGCCAAAGACAGCTGAGAGCTGTGGTGAGTTAATCAAGATCGGTAAGAAAAGAAGAGAGGTTAGGAACGTATCTATTATCTTGGGTATGTGTTTGTGAAGAGGAGGCAAGAGAAGAGACCGAGATGTAGAATTTTGTTAATAAAGAGCAGTATTATCTATAATTGCATGTGCACTGCACTGAGAAAATACTGCTCACTGTCTAAAACGTGTTCCTAATTTTGTAAAAAAGGAGAAGAGGAAGAGGAAGGAGAAGAAGAAGAAGGAGAAGAAGAAGAAGAGGAAGAGGAAGAAGAAAGATGAAAAAGACTCAAGAGTGCAAATTCAGAAAATCAGGTTGACTCCTGGAGTTTCTTCTAAATAAATATTAGAAATACTCAAAGAATGTTAACACAGAAAACGATCAAATCTGCTCTATCTGTTCTGCACTTACAGACAGATTTTTAGCAGTGAGGTCAGAAAAGCAAGCTAGTTTTGCTTTTTTTATTTTACATCTAGAAGTAAAAATAATGCCTTTTTTCACTAGAAAAATAGTGGGGTTTGTGCCTAACTGTAACAACATTTTGTCTTTGTGTGATCTGTCCAAGCAGTATGATCAGTGGCCAGGTATTAACATGCAACACAACATCAGATGAAATCTGGACTCTTTGTTTGCAATCTTTCTTAAAACCAGAGCCCACTTCTACCACTGGCTCCTGCAGGGTTTCTATCCTGCTCCACCTCAATCAGGGCAAAGCTCCCCTGGCCTTTTCCGGAGCACCCACAAGCCCGTAAGGAAGCTCTCCATGAAATGGCTGTCATTCTCCTCCTTTGATACAGCTAGGAACAACAGTGTATGTATTTGGTTTGTGCAAAAAGGCCTCCTTTTGTACAATCAGCTGGGCAACTTTGCATTTGGCACCATCCAATCACGTAAATAATAAATCCATGACTCCAGAGCCGTAATACATGGTTTGGTGTATTCTATGTGGTAGTCTAAAAGCACCATCAAAGCCATCTGTAGGACAAGCCAAATTTTAATCTCCCCCCTGTTGCTAATCTCTAGGCACACTGCAATGGTCCTTCAAAGGAACTGCTCCCCTAGGACCAGGAGCTCCAAGGCTGGTGCCCTAGTCTGTGCACACACGGCTGCAAGTAGAGGAAAACACCTCCTTGCCCAAAGACCAGCTCAGAAACGTTCCCAAGTCCTTCAGGCAGAGAGCAGGAGTGTCCCAGGTCCGTGCTGACTGCAGCAGGCAATGTTAGTAGGCTGTGGAAACAAGGAGCAAGCAAAGAAAATCTGGCTTTTAAAGCCTAGGTCCCTGCTAAGCTGTGTTTCTCCTGGGTATAGCTACAACAGTCCAACGTACACCACCAGCACCTCTTTGACACGGAAAAACATCACTGGCACTGCTTTCAGTGCTTGCCATATATTCATCAATACAATCAAAAGTTTACTTTAAGTAAATGTCTTTCATTAAATACCAATGCCTGTACCAACTCCATCACGCTCATGGGCCACGCTGTTTGTACAGCACGGCCTAACATGGGCAGAACAGCCTTTAAGACGGTAAAACTTTACGCACTATCTCCTTATACATAGCAAAACGACACGACAACAGCTCTTATTCCAGGATGAGTGCCCAAATGCATCTTCGCACCATCATCTTGTGATACACCCCTCTAAAGCTACCATCTGAGAACATACCTCTTCAAAATGGTTATTATTTATTATTTTTACAATGGCTACAAGTGCTTCAGATCCTTCTCAACAGTAGATGAAACACCCGCACTGGCCCCAGTGGCTTTACAATACAACTTAGAGAGGAATGGATGCTGTGCTGGGGAAAAGGGGGCACTTGATGGCCTCTCCAGATCCTTTCAGGCTACTTTTTATTATTTGGCCGGAGCAAAGACACAAAGTTTGGCAAGGTGAGGGTTCGTGAAGGGAATTTCAGACCATCGTGGTGGGTGGCTGTTCTCTGCAATGCGATCAAAACCGAGCACGCGTCTTTCCCTTCTACCCGTTCCACTTTTGCCTTTCCCCATCAAAAATACATTTCCAAAAGAGCTAGAGAGAACGGTCAACACAGTAAAACAATTCATATGGTGGATGATGGGAATTTTTTCCCCATTTTGACACATTCAAATGTTTGTTATGCATTGGCCTGCCCATTAAAAGCAGGCAGTGCCTCTTGACATCTGTACTATATAGCCAGCCTTATGCTATTAACTGCCTCCACTACCCAACCGCTGCTGCAATATCCACGCTCTCAGCCATGCAGTCACACAGATCTCCACTTTTTTCCTGGCACAACCTGTACTTTTAAAAGTAGCAGCAGTTCTCTGAGCGGTGCCGGAGCCGAAAAAGAGCTGGCATGGGGCATAAAGGGGCCCCGGAGCCCCCTTGCCGCCGCAGCGCAGCCTCGCACACATGGCCCACCTCCTCACCCTTCGCTCTCGCTGCGATGGGCCGCGCAAGCTGCCGGCCTTTTGGTGAGGTTTTCTTTAAATATTATGTTGTGCTTTTGGCATGGGGGCTGGAAGCGTAGTAACCAGCTGGCACGGCCTCTTGCCTTTGATTGCGGCATTGATTGTGCACCACATGCCCTTCGCCTCCTCCTCCTCCTCCGTTTGCTACATCACTGGAGCTGATTGCGGTGGCCACTCGTAGAGAAGGTTTGGCAGCTGCAGGACCCAGATGCCAACTTCTTTCGGCAGTGGCCTGTGGGTGTCAGCTTGTCTCCCTCTTTGGCATTTCCTCTGGCAACGAAACCCGCTCTGTGGCAGCGTGTCGTCTGCAGAATTAAAAAGTTAGCACTGAAATACATCCGAAAGAGCCATGGTGAGGATGGAAGGAAAACTCTTCGGAAGCTTGCACAGGAGAAGGAAGATGCCAGTCTATCTTTGACCCGGGACTCGTCCAAACTGCCTCCACCACGGCAGCAGCCGGCAGCAGTAGAGGTGGCTCAAAGGTCTGGGAGATGCGGCACCACCAGCGGGCTCAGCCGACTCCTTGGTTGGAATTGTCTCTGTTCTTGGGAATATAGAGACAGATTGGGTCCTGACGTTACAAGCCATGGCCCCCATGCACACAGCACAGCCCGTGGTGCGGCATTGAGTGCTCTTTGGGATAACGTTCCGGAAGGGCATTGCTTAAGGACACTACTCCTTACTATAAAGAAAAAGGTACTTAACATTCCATTGGGAAAAGACACATTCAGAACAAAGTCGCCTCCCAAACAACCCTGCCCACCAAAATCATATATATATATATATATATCTCAGGACTAGTTTGGTATTTTTACAATAATTTTCCTCTATATATTTGAAATTTACTTTTTTATGACAGATTTTTTATGTGTCACATTGATCCAAAATAACAGTTACTAAGAAGTGAATATAACTGAATTTTATTTTGCACATAAATCCTTAAGGAAGCCTAATACCCTACAAAACGATAAAAAGATAAACAAAATGAATGCTAAACATACTGTTTCTTTAAAAAATATTTTAAAGTACATTTCTCAGTTAGTTAAGGCCTAAAGAAGGATCTTTGCTGTCTTTGAGCTGGTAATGCTGATTGTCAGAGAAAGGAAGTCATAAATGGAAACCTGATTATTTCCCCAATGAAAACGAGGGGGTTTAGCTGCCAACTTCAGCAACAAAAACCACGGGCCTCAACCGTTTGCTCAGATAATTTGTGAATGATTACTTGTGCCTTTTAGACAGTTAAAATAATGAGCAGATTGCAATCTGGAGCAATTAAAAATTCCGCTTTTCTCCAGCTCAGCCCTAAGATTGTATTTTATTTATTTATGAATATCCGATCCGTGTTTCTTTTCTATGTTTAGCCCCCTGCACGAACTCTTACGCCACATCCCGAAGCAGACGTGACGGGGGTTCAGATGTGGCAGATCCAACCCCCCCACGCCCAAAATGCCCAACTCTGTACCAAAGACTTGGATTTAAGCAATAATATTTAAATGCTGTCATATCCGTTTGTTGATGTGTGCAAAATGGGCATAAATCAGGTTTGGTCTGGCCTTTCATGGGTGTAAATAGTCGCAAGCACCATGCTGCGAGGAGCGGAGTCAGGCTCGCGGCGAGGTTGCTGTAGGGGAATGGTCTTGCACAAATAACATGGCAACTGGGTTGTGACTGGGAGTGAAAAAGCACAGGGAATTGTATTTCTGCTGGTCTAACCACTACTGAACACCTCCTCCGACCGACCAACCCCGGCAATCTTCTGTGCTGGAGTAAGCCAGCTCCTTTGGAGCCCACAGAGCTGTGTCACACCAGCATCTGATCTGTTCCTCGTGCTTATTATAAACCAACTCTCTACATTTTATTTTGTTGTCTCATCTCTTAACATTTAAAGAGGCGTGGAATATAGCTCCTAACTTTCATTTGCTTAGCGAAAGTCCTCCCAGTAATGTCACAGCTGCTCTTCTTGTGTTCCTAGCACAAGCCCTGGACCAGGGACCACCTCTCCACTCTGTGTACAAGCACTGGCAGACACAACAGGGCTGAAAATTTAGGGCACTCAAATAAATGAGTAATAATAATGCATCACAGCACTCCAGCAGAGGAGCACAAGGTAACACCCCTCTTACTGGCACCACAGTCCTGCCTGCACTGAGGACAGCAGGACATCAGGAGGCAGGGAAGAGAAGGGCTTCCCCATTGCTCAGTGGCCCAAAGCGAACGTGGATTAGAGAAAGTATTCATGACTGCCAAACACAACAGAACAGGAAAACCCACAAATAAGCAGCAGCATTAATCTGCTTTAGGTAAAAGGAGAGCAATGAATGCTGCAGGAGCTACAATAGTACATGTGAACACCAGGAAGTAAAAGGACATCACTTATAGACTATAAAGATGTTGTTTGGCAATAGAATCATCGAATCATAGACTCGCTGAGGTCGGAAGGCATCAAGTCCAACCATTAACCTACCCTGACAAAAAACACTTCTAAACCACGTCCCTCAGTACCTCATCTACCCTTTTCTTAAACACCTCCAGGGATGGGGAATCCACCCCCTCCCTGGGCAGCCTGTGCCAATGGTTAATAACCCTTTCAGTGAAAAAGTGTTTCTTGGTATCTAATCTAAACCTGCCCTGACATAACTTGAACCCGTAGATATAAGACATAACTTGAACCCGTAGCAGATAAATAGATACTGCTATGGCTAATGAACTGGCCGGCTGGAAAGCTGCCTTCCCACAAAGCCAATGACTGGGAGCCTTCCCACGTCCTTGACACAGGCGCGAATCCTTTGCTTCAT
Organism: Rhinoptilus africanus; assembly: GCA_013400135.1. Lineage (NCBI taxonomy): Eukaryota > Metazoa > Chordata > Aves > Charadriiformes > Glareolidae > Rhinoptilus > Rhinoptilus africanus. The sequence continues at coordinate 45,058 of VXBO01003888.1, read as the reverse complement.
CAAAGGCAGGTTAGGTGCAGTGGCCTGAGGAAACCCCAGGGAGACCCATCCTCCTCCACACTCAGGTTGCCCTGTCCCTGTCCCCCTCCTGCCAGCCCTGGGGACGCTGTGGCGAAGCCCCCGGCGCTGGGGTCCAGGGGCTGGGACTGGGCAGTGGAAATCTCACTGGCTGCTTTTGCAGGAGGAGGAAAACCGAGTCCCGTCACTCGGTGGAGGGTCCCAGAAGGGCTGGAGAAGGACTTCAACAGCATCTCCCACACTCACACACCTCCTCCCTTCCTCTCTCCTCAGGCGCACAAACATGCCCAAACGCCCATATTTAATACTTTGAAATCTATGTATATACACACATATGCTGTTATTTTTACAACATTTGATATAGATTGTTGAATGTAACAGCTCCCGACTAGAAATATTTTACCTATGGTGAAATAGTATAAACCTACTTTGAAATGCCATTTTTCTAAATAGGGTCATGAAATAAGCGCATGGCTTTAAAATATAGTTTCTAACTCTTAGTTAACCTTGGAGTACTCTGGGAAAAGGGCAGAGTTCCTCCATTTCTCCTCCCCTCCGTGGCTGGGACCATGCCTGGGAACACAAGCCTCGCCACCCGTTTTAGCAAGGCGTAGGCAGGTCCTCGCCGAGGAGATGTCACGGTGACCACAGCGAAGGCACGGAGAAGCTTCCAGCGAGTCTGAAAAAGGCAAGAGAGAGATTTCACACGCTGCCTGTGTCTTTGTCTTGTCACTCCAGCCCACCACTCTGGAAGGGAGCGCGGCGTCAAGCACAATGACAGACGCTGGGGAGCCATCCAGCACCCACCGCCTCCCCGGAGCCGCATGCTGCCGCTGCTGAACGCCAGCCCGCGGGCGCCGGGGTAGCGTGGAACAGGCCCAGCATCCCCAAGTTTCGCATCCTTTCCTCTGCTCCGCAGGCTGCAGCGCGCGGGGACCCACCACTCAGGGGAGGGAACGTAGGAAATGAGGAGCACAGGGAGGGGGGCACCACCGGCTGGGCCGACGCAGCGAGGTTTGGCTGTTTTCCCAGCTAATAGCATGCTTTATCATCCAAGCATTAATGCAAGAATTACTCCAATACCATGGGAGAAGGCGCAGAACAGGTCAGTAAGGTGCTGGCATGGGAACTGTGAGATTCGGGCCTAAGCCCCTTCCAGCCTGCTGCTGGTCTCCCGTGTCATTCCGACCATTTCTCCTTCCCTGTTGTCTTGATTAATAATGGTTATTACTAATGCTTTGTACAGTTGTATGATTTGTAGAGGAAGACACTGTCTGCTCAGGCAGAAAGCACAGCCCTAACGGCAGCCACAAAGGAAACTACAGCAAGACTTACCAACGGCTGGGGCAGGACTCCAGAAACGGAGCATTTTGCAGGGTCAGAGAGTTGTGATATCCCTTAGAATTAAGGCATTCGGTTGTGTTTCAGGTCTAAATTCCCAACGGTCACTTGGAAGCGAATCTCAGTGCCTCAATAGGCTTTTAGGAATTTCCAAGGATTAGGTTTAATCAGTGATCTGAAGTAATTTAATATATTTCCAGTGCTCTCTTCTTTAATACTTAATGACTGATGATTAGGTTTGTGTATCAGATCTGAAATCTGCAAGTTATGTGGCAATTAATGTTTGAAGTACTCTGTAACTTCAAATATAATGATCATATTTGCAAAGTAATTACAGAATATATGTGACTAATAAATAATAACACTTAACACTTACACAGCACTATTCACCTGAGGAGCTCTAAATGAAAAAATTCCAAAAATAATAGACACAGCAGGGTCAGTAGAATCACAGAATGGTTTGGGTGGGGAGGGACCTTAAAGCCCCCCCAGTGCCCCCCCTGCCCTGGGCAGGGACACCTCCCACCAGCCCAGGTTGCTCCAAGCCCCGTCCAACCTGGCCTTGAACCCCTCCAGGGATGGGGCAGCCACAGCTTCTCTGGGCAACCTGGGCCAGGGGCTCACCCCCCTCACAGCCAAGAATTTCTTCCTCACATCTCATCTCAATCTCCCCTCTGCCAGTTTAAAGCCATTACCCCTGTTCCAATCACTACATGCCCTTGCAAAATGCCCCTCTCCAAATGTGAACCAGGTTTTCAGAGTGCAGGGTGGAGCGGGCCCTTCCTGGGGAATGGACAGGTCCTCTCCCCGCAGCTCTGCTTTGGGAGCGTGTCACCCACCCGCAAGTAACCCATCCACACTCAACAACAGCAGGCAGGTGAAATCCCAACCCGTGAAATCCCAAGGAGACTGCCTCTTTGAAAACAAAGTGCCTGGTCCCTATTTTGAACCAGCCAAAGCACAAACCAGTCTGACGTGCAGAGGCAGATGTACACGCGACTCAACGAACATCATCGGAAGGAGCGGGTCTGTGCAAGAGGGACACCAATCGGCCAAGACCCCCTCTGTAAGCCATCGCTTTGGAGCAGCAGCTTCTGGCAGAGCAGGCTCCAGCTGCAGCATACCTCCGCCTCTCCCGGCCGGTGCCGTAGGAGCGGGGCCGCTCCGGAGACCCCAGCACCCCTCTGCCCTCCTCTTCTGCCCTGCAGGAGGTGTCGGGCCCGTCCCTCCCTCTCCTTCCCTCATCAGCACAAGAGTTGGGAGAAAGGGAGCAATGTAACACAGCAGGGTCCAGCCTCGCTCCTTTCCATTACACAAACTTCCTCTCGGCTTAATTCCTGGTTGACCTTGAAGTTTAATTACAGGCTAAAAAGAACAGTTACGTAACGGAGGCAGCAAACCTAAATAAAACAAAAACAGAAGGGCCATATGCCACATAGCCCAGAAAAATCTAGAATCAAATTACACTCTTTGAATTATTTACAATATTTCTTCTTGCCAAATCTAAGCAAATATTCCACTTGCTTCAACTTCACTTTAAGAGCTTTAACTGTTTACTGTAAACCCAAGCACACAATAGCTCTTTCATCAAATATTTAACTGCACAGTTCACATTAATAAATATTACAAGGATATTTTATTATAAAAAGAGGCTAGACGTAGTTTTCATGAGTCTTCTAGCTGCTATACTGAAAGTGAGCCTGAACAAGGCATTTCCTCTCAGGCCATGTAGTCTAGTAGCGTTTGAGCTACTGAGTAAATACAGCAAAGCTAATATTATTATTATTTTAATAGCAGTTTCCCACCACAGACTGAAATGGAATAACGAACAAGGAAACATTTCATAATCACCTATTGTGTTTGCTCAGATTTATTCATTGCAATATGATTATAAAAAGCTATACACTCCTCGGCGCGACTGCTCGGCCTCTCCGGGTAGGCAATTGTCGGAACGCGCCTGCCCTGATTTCCAGCAGGGCGCAGGAATGGCGCTGTGCAGTGGGAGAGCTTCCACCACCACGGCCCAGCCCATCTTCGGGCATTTACATTCAAGATTCAGGGGACAGAACGTGGATTTAGTCACTACATTTGGAAAATGGTGACCACTGTCTCCGTTCCCTGATCTGGAAAAACAGGGTAATACTTGTGTGCCTGCACCGTAGGAACCTCCCGAGGGCTGCTGACATTTGAATGGCACCGGGAAGAAGCGAAGAAGTGATGCGATTAATCGCTGCGTAAGCTCCACGCGTTACAGCGAGGTGAGATGAGAATATCCCTGCCTTGACAAGTTGTGTTCTTGAAAGACAATGTAAAAATAAAGAATGAGGAGGGTTGCAAGGATAAAAAGGAAAGGGGAAAGATGTAAGAGATTCAACTAGTGGCTTCCAGCTCTATATCCCCAGCCCCATGTCACCATCGCCACCACAACCACCACATCCCTTTTGATTGCAGTACGCTGCAAGTGACATGCATGGAACCAGACTAAAAACAAAAGCAAAACAAAAAAAAAACCAACTCAAAGCAGTTTTAACGCACTTAAAACACAACTCATTTCTCTGGTCCTCTTTCCAGAAAGAAATCAAGGGCCCAAAGGACTTTGTGCAATCTTTTACCTGCGAAAAGCTTTTGTTCCTTCAGAAGGATTTGGTTCCAGAAATGCAAAGCAAGGAAGGGCTGGGGCTGGGACACAGAGGAACAGAGCAAGAGTGAGCCCATTTCTGCTCAGCCACATGGCAGAGGGTGTCCCAGCTCCTGGCCCAAAGACAGTGCACGTATTTTCCATACACACCTGGTATTTTATTTATCATGTATTTCACACAAGTATAGGTACAAAATGAAAATATGAGATGCATCACAGCAGGACCTAAAAGACATCATCTTCTCCTAGGTCAGCCTCCGATCATCAGCTTAGACCATGCCACATGCTCTTGCTTTACCTCTCTCCCCAGCATTGTTTCCCCCCGCATCTTCCTGGGAAGATCCGAGTATCTGTCCCATGGAGAGAGGAACAGGTCTCACAGACGGAGACTGCAGTCACCACTGAGACTACGTGGGATATGCCTTCTCAGGAGAAGAACTGAATGGTTTGGGTTGGAAGGGACCTTAAAGACCATCTAGTCTATGATGACTAATCATGAGCATCCACCACGGAAATCAGAGGATCGGTTAACTTTGGAGAGACAGAGCTCTTACAGTATTGATTTGGTTAATAATAAATAAACCTCCAGCAACCTCTGTATGTAAAGAACACAGATATATACACAGCCCATCCAACGCAGAGCAGAAAGTCCATCGCTTTTCTGCCTGACCACCGCTTTGGCTCTCTTGGGATGTGAAACCCAAACTTTTACTCTCTTTACAGTTGGCAGAAGACTGTTTTCTCCTGCACCTCCATATTCCTGGTAGGTATGCATCCACTGCTCCCAAAATAAACTTCGCTCGAATCTAACTTGAGACAGGAATTGACAGCATGAATCATGCTGGTGCAAACGTCATCTCAGTAATTGGAACATGGATATATGCCTGTGGAAATTATAAAAGTAGCAAATAACTGTATTACAGAACTACAGAGAGGAAACCTGGCTCTGCCAAGTCAAAGAAAGCTTTACTTGGCCTTCAGTAATGTCAAGAGCTAGTCTCATTGCCTCTCATTACAGCTGACAGCGTGTTCTGCTTACTTCACCCTCTGCAGATGGGCTCCACTGCACCTAACTTTAGTCACACAGGAGTTAGGCAACTGGTCCCAGCTCCTCTTCCCAGCTCCTCCTGCTGGAAATGGAAGAGGTCAGTACCTCAAGAAGAGGGGGATTCGGCACATCTATTTTCAGGAGCGGTCTCAGGTCAGGACAAATCACCTCTCAGGAGTTCAGTCTCTCTCCATTAATTATAGAGGAAACCTTGGTTTTCTTAGACTAAACCAAGTGATTTCCACACAGCCAATGACAGCTGTGATAAATCTGACCACAAGGGATTGTACAAAGATTTTAACTTTTACCCCCCATGCCAGTTATCTCCAGATATCTATCATTTTTTTTCCAACCGTGATCAATACTTTGTGTCAAGAATTATTACTGAACTGGTGATTCTTTCTTTTATGAGCATGTTACGAGGGATAGGCCTTTGCTACAATGCTTTGGAGCATCTCACATAATATTCCCATAAATACGGAATGAGTTGAATTATCCATACTGTATCCACATTTCTGTTCGCTATGACATGCCAAATTCATCTCCTCTCTTGGATCGCAATTCAGGTAAGTACAAGCAAGCCAGGAAGATGTTTATTTCATTTTTAATGACTCAAAGATGTCTTGAGGTCCTTCTGGTTATTTGAGAGACAGTGTTTCTCAACTGCTTTATTTTATTCATTAAGCTAAGCTACTCGGCTGCCTTCTGTGCTCCTTGAAGTGCTCAAGAGAGTCTGAAGAATTAAAAAATGAGGTTCCCTCCAGACGGTATGTCCTCACATATATTTTTACAATCTGAAAAAAACCCAACCATTGAGTTTGCAGAACCACATTAGGAAGTAAAGCAACTGTAATTCAGATTCCTCATGCTTACGGGACACAAGTACTCCTTGTTCTGTATTTTGTCATCCCAGAGCTTCTCCTCAGCTGTTCTGACCAGGGAGTCCCCTTCACCACTGGCATCATCGTTTGCCTGACCGCCGCCGGTTAGGTTTGTCTCCTTGCCAGCTGGGGCTCTTCCGCACTTCAGCCCATCAGTGGCTCTTGCTGGGACTTTCCCACTTCCACTGGCTCAAGATCAGCAACAAAAGGTGTCCCTTTAGCTGTTCCCGTGTATTTTGACCTCCGTTGACTTTTCTTGTCCAGGAAAGGAGAGCATGCAACTCCTTTTCTATCCTATTTCAGAGCAGGAATATCAGCAAGGAAATTCTTCTGCCGCTTTTGTGCCTTCAGCTTTCTCCAGCTGAGGTTCTTCGTACCACAGAGTCTCACCTCAAATCTCAGTTCTCTCTTTTGAAGCAAGCCAGTGCTGCCCCTACCAGCATATCCCATATAATGGGGTAGCCAGCAGGATTATACATATTTGCAATATAATTTCAGTAATGGCTTATCCTTCACAGCACATCTTGAAGTAGAAGTGTTTTAAAGATGAAGCTGAGGTTTAGGTTTGTGCTCGATGAGAAAGGACTAGGGGGAAGGGTTCTTTTTTATTTGAAAACTGGATATTGGAAAATATCAGAAAAGTCAAGACGATGTGTCATTTTCCCCCCTCAGTACGCCAAGTCTAAGTCTGCATATGAAACAAATGGAAGAGAAAGCCACATACGAAGCCTTTATTTGATGAAGAAGTGTTTCACTCAGGAAAGCTGATACAACCTCTATAGACACCCTTTGGTACAAATAGAGATAAACCAGGAAGACACTTGACAGAGGAGCAGCTTGTGGCTTACGAAATCAGTCAAGCTGGCTGTGACGAGCCAGATCCAGAACACAGATGAAATTTGCTTAAGTGGATCTTTACAAAAATGGTAACTTTACAGTCTTGGGAAAATTCCCAGAAAACGGGGAACACTGCTAGCACGGCCACAATGTCAGCTCCTTCAGGTATCAGCAAGGCAGGAACAGACACGTTCTCCTGACCAAACCTCTTTGCACATCTCAGGAAAGCGTCAAAACAAATGATGATGGCTACTACTGAGGCAGGTTTAGCTCCAGCCTGCAACATCTGAAAGCAGTGCTAGCTCTCCCCTTCCCCCTTCTTGAGTCTTTCACCTACTTGGCTGGGGACCAGAAAGAGCCCGAACAAAAGTGAGAGACCCTGAAGCTTGAAGCCACTCTATAGTTAGAAGCGGTGCTAAGATTAGAGAGCGAGAAGTGTGAGATAGCTGAAAGCCTGTGAATCGTGCTAAGGATAGAAAGTTAGAAGTAGGAGGCAGCCAAACTCAATGCTGAGAAATCAGAAGTTGAGCACTAAAGTTGGATGAGATTGACGGGTAGGGAACATAGCTCTTACTGCTCTGGAGGCAAGGTAGTGCCTAGCAGCCAAGGATGTTCTGTGAAGCCACACTGCTCGGATCTGATAGCCTGCTTCCTAAAATAGGGATTATATCACATCTTTTGATAGAATGCGCTATGAACGTAAAGTACCAGAAGACCAGAAAATATGCTTTTCTTGCCCGTAGCTCCCAGGGAAAGTCCTGTCTCCCTTGGGCGCTCTAGACAGAGCCGGCAGCCAGCCAGGTTCCCATGCCTTCGGGGATGCTCTGACTTACTTCTGCGCTTCCTCAGACAAGAGATTTGCATCGCACAGACCTGCCTCTACACTCTAGAAACAGGCTAAGTAGCGAACTAATGAAAAGGAAGGGGTGAACGATGGTACCTCTATTGCTCTTACCTCTCACAAGCAGCAAGGAGTGAACACCCTGAGTTGGCCTTATCCTCCAAACCCAGTTAAAATACGCCATTAGCCAGTGCAAATCCTCCAACCTGTTTCAAGGTGTATCTCCAGAGCATCGTGCCATTGGAAAATGAATCCAAATGCTGTCCTAATCACATTAAACACCAGCACCACAGCCTGGGAAATGGCAGATCATCTGTGACGAAAAGCCAGGGGTCTCTTGGATCCCGCTACATCTGGGGAAATCGTTGCTCAGTATATTGAACGGTCTGTAACCATTTAAAACCCACCACAACTGTTAGCAACAGAAAGTGGTGTAGAACCAAGAGCTCAAAAACTAATTCTTACTAATAAAAAAAAGCCTGAGAGGTGTAAGATTTTTTTGCTCGTTTTAATCCCTGTTAAAAATCAAAGCCTGTCAGTCAGCAGCAGTCAAGTACAGCAGGTCAGAGATAACCTGGCAGAGCAGATCAGCGAGGAGAGAAGGGACACGTTGGAGCTGGCAGCACAAGCAAACCTAGCAGCCTCCGGTGGTTCCCATAATTAAGAAAGACAGGTGGGAGCGAAGCTTTGTGTGGATGAGAGAAGGCTCCGCGCCACAACCCGGCTCAGCCTCTACGTACCGGGTACCTTACGCAAGCGAAATATATATAATACGCACGGGCTGTATCCGAGGGGTGCTGGCAAACCTCTGCTGGAAGCGCCTTCTCAGCAGAAATCTGCATTCAGCGCAAACGCGGGGCTCTCGTGTGGAGGCCACACACTTTTTAAACCGAACAATGCAGCAGCTTTTCAGATCATGGTCAATTAAGTGTTGGCAAGATTGTGTAACTTCATCCAAGCTGTGGATGGCCATGATCAGCAGCAGCTGAAAAGTCGCCAAGAAACATGTGGATTTGTGTTGTAAAGGCTAGAAGCGGCGATTTTAACCATTAAAGTGCAAAAATGTAAAAGTAGAGCAATCAGGATTAATTACAGAGACCATGAGACTGGAGGGGTGAGTGGTAGCAGGAGAAGGAAAAGGAGAATGCTCTGCAGATCTTTAAAGGCAAAGACCCTTCCTTGCACAGCTCCTAAGACAGGCTTGGCTATGACAAAATTTGCAAATTATTATGTGAGTTATACAGAAAATTCCAGTGTGTTGCTCCTCCTTTTATTGGGCTCCGTGAAAGGTGTAAACCCACCAAGCAATTCTGTTAAAGGCTCGTGAATCAGCCTGGAGCTGGTAGGAGAAGCCTTGTTGGCATGTTCTGTCCTTGCTAGCTGCAATTTTAACAAGATGCTTAAACCGCTGACTGAGGCTCCAGATAGCGGATTAGGAAGCATGCTCTGGCAGGTGGGAGAAAGCAAGGGAAAACTGCCTTTGCTTTTTTCAAATGAAAAATCTGAACTTCGTGCGAACAAACGCATTCAAATGAGTCATACCATTGTGCGAACGGTAAGTGAAATATGAGTCCTGAAAGCTCTTTCCTCTCTCAGCTGGCTTCACGGGGTGCCCGGGATACGCCACAAGGCCTCCAGCGCTTTAACACACGCTCCATGCTCGTTACAGGCAAGGAACACAGAGAAGATTCACTGCATATTGTGCCAGTCCTGGGCTTTTTCCTCCGTCTTTGAGGCTACCTTTCTCAGGCAGAGCATACCACACGCTGTCCCAGAGAGTAGTCTGGGAGCCGATCAGCCCAATCCATTATCACTGCGAAGCTATTGCCATCACAGCTGGCTTCCATCGAAGCCACTAATGATCTCCTTGCATCAGCATCATTTATGTCAGCACACGACATGCGACTGCCAAGTTACATACGTTATAGAAATACAAGGTTCTGTGTATGAGGAAGCTTGACCCAGAACTTGAGCATAAATCTCCCAAATTTTATAATAGATTAGCAGTCTGGAAACAGCAAGTTCCAAAATGGTCAATGGTGCAATGGGGAGAACTTTCAGTTTCCCTTCTAATTACACCGGGAAAGAAGTACAACCTCAGGTAAAGGACACATGGGGAAAATTGGTACCTGCGTGGGGCTGGAGGGAACCCAAGGAAAGAGCCTGGGTGTAAAAGCATGCAGGTGGCCTCAGAGCAGGTTCTTTGTTCTGAGTGCAACTGGAGGATGTAAGAGGTGGGATCCCAAGCACATCATTAGGTAACTAACTGGCTGCCAGCTGGGTCACCGGATAAGGAGACAGAACTGGGATCTATTCTGTTTCTTCTCCGATGCTTTTATAACAAGCGTAACTGTGTTATTGGGGTTTTGAAAATACATCATTTTAGTTAACCTTTTCTAGCTTGTTGAAATAACTGGAAAACACCAAAGCAGAGCAGTTCCTCGCACCAGAAACCCGTCTCGTTCCTGTAACAGCTCACACCCCAAATGGTGTTTGGGTGTTTTCCAGAGTAACCAAATAGGATACTTCTACTTAGCTGCTGAGCTCGTGAGTTAATGAGGCAGAAACTCCGTGGAAGGAGCACTTTCTGCCGAAGAGTATTCCCCTTGGCATGCGTTAGCGCAGCGGCCAGCGCCTGAACCCTGTCTTGGGGTCCACGTCACACCTGCCATCTTCTGCAGCAAATGGCTGGGGCTATGCCGGGACCTTCCGCAGGCAGTCTGGACGACTGGATGGCATCACAAGGGTCATCCCCACGTGCAGATGCCCCAGCGGAGGGCCAAGGCCATGTTTTGTTTCCCGGAGCATTTTGCAGGTGCCAAGCCAAGACCCCATTAACTTGAGTCGCGTGTGAACTCTCGGTACTTCAGACGCGGCCTCTCACGTGAATTAGTATCACACATGCTTTTTCAAAAAGAGAGAAAGAAAGAGATTGAAGACCAGCTTTGGAAGAAATTAATGACCCGCTTTGGCAATGTCGGTTTAAGTGAATTACCAGCTTCCTACTCTCTGACCCATCATTATTTTCCATCTTTCGCACCAAAGGGGACGCTGTCCCCAGGCAGCAGCTTCCTTCACTGCACAGCTCTGAGCTCTGAACAATATACCTGCATGAGGCAGAGTCCTCGGCAAAAGGAAACAACTCTTGTGTGTCACCTGGGGTACCTCTAACACGCGTAGTTTTAGCTAATTATGTGTGTGGGAAAAAAAAAATATGTAAGTATGTGTGTATGCTTGGGAAAAGTCCGCTCTCCAAAATCCTACATGCCTCAGCAGATTTAAATTACGATTACAACTCAAAGGTATTGGAACGGGCAGGAACAGAGACAGTCGTAAGACCATGATTTAATTTTGGAAAAATCAAATTTCCAGTTGCACTAAGAGGCAAACTAAGTACCTTGGATCTTGCAAAAGCCCATGAATCAGATTCTGGGTTTGTAAAGCCGTCCCTAAAACCAGAAGTATTTTGAATATAAATTCCAAAGTTTGGAGTAGGATTAGATAAAATATTCTAATGTAAGCCCATGTCTAGTTAATGGATAGAGTTCTCCTTCAGTATTTATCTCTCTGCTGCTCTTTCTTTATCGCCACTTGATCCCCAGCTAATCTCTACTTCATAACTGAATGTTTTCTGTGCATATCTTAATCAGCTCTGCCTTCCAGGTCAAAGATCAGGGCATATATTTTAAAAGGGTATTTCAGACTGGAGCAGACACTCAATTGTTACGGTTGCCGTATAAATCATTTATGGAGGGAGAAGCTTTCTGGCTAATTCTCAGAGATATGCAAATGATAACTCCTGCTTGCTGCATGTTTACAATGCAATAACCATAAATGGAGATAAAATACGAAAAGTCCCCATCCCGCAGAGGGAGGGGCGGGCTGATCCCAAATTGTGGATGGGTTGAAAAAGAACAGATAGTTTGCAATAAATATCTAAACTTTCAGGGCAGGTTTTTTTGTTGTTGGTTTTTGGGTTGGTTTTTTTTTCCTTTCATTCTTTCTACAGCAACACAATACAAGGAAACCGCACAGGAACAGCTGGATCCCAACCATCCCTGTTTTCAGAATATATGCACCGAGATAGGCACACAGTGCTGCTCTGGGGGCTGCTGGTGGCTTTTCAAGCACGGAGCCGAGCGAGCGCCGTGGGAGGGCTCGCAGGCTGTTAAAAGGGAATCTCTGCTGTTCCTGCAGGGCCCTTCAGCGATGGTGCAACTCTGCTCCCATTGAAGTCACTGGGAGTTTTACTTCAATGGAGCAGAGTTAGGTTAATGCTGAATGTTTTGGAAAACACCATTCCCACTTGCCAGCCTGAATCCTCTGAGATCTTCCCATCATTAGTTTAATTCAACCATAAATGTTTGGAACAGCAGCCAAGGGATTAAAATGATCAACAAAGTCAATTGCTTTGTTTGTAAATGTTCTTTTGCTTAGTTGTCTGCAATGTAAAAGTTGTTCTATGAACCTTGTTTTGACTCATTTAAACCCCATTTAGTAATCCTGCAGGAAAGACAGGATTTGTGATGTTAGCGTGAGATCTTCCACCTAAAAAACATCCCCTGCCCTTATGAACTCCTAGTAGCTTGTCCCAGATCGGGCTGGTAAAGGCACTTTTGTTTTACAGACGTGTGAGGCGCTCCTATTTCAATAAAGAGTTTAAGAAAAAAATGCCAGAATTTTGTTCTTTTTCCAGAGTTTTTGAAGAAGAAGACATTGAAGCTTTTCAAAAAGCCTGGCATAGCATTTTTGGAAAGGTACATTAGCCTGCTTTTGAATTTCAGAATGGACTTAGTCTTGAAACCTCACATGTATTTTCATACTCTGAGGCTCAGAGAGAAATAATGAGCAGGTGGAAATGCCAAAAATTATCTGAAATGAAAAAAGACTAATTTTAACTGCTATTCAGAAACCTGCAGAGATCTGTCCAGGTGAGATTATTCTTGGTTTGGATCAGCTCTGCCCTGTCAGAAACTGCTACATCTTCATGGGTGGGTAAACTCTACAGAAGATGCTGCCCTCGCCGCCGCACACCGTTCCTGTTAGCGTGGTGCTGCCCTCGAGGTCTTCGGCCACCCCACAGCCCTGTTGTGCTCACTGACGCTGCTTCTGCTCTGCAAAGCCAGTCTGGGCAGCAAATCATGGAGTAAAGGGTGTTGTCTTTCCCCTCCTTTTTCTCTCTGAAGGAGGGATGAGCTGGACAATCTACTTGTTGGCTTCACAGCAGCCTTAGGACGGATAGCTGCACCCCGACACCTTGGGTTGTATTTCCCCCTCCATTCCCTGGCCATAACCACAACCCCCTGTGCCGGAGAGGGCTGTCAGATCTCTCCTTCTTCATCAGCACCTTCCACTGGGATAATTCAATCGCAAAGGCAGCTCTCAGCTGGGCCAAAAAAGCTTTAAAAGCAGAGGCCGGAGAATCTGCCTCTCCCCATTTTCCTTTTCACTTGGTGCGAACTCTTCGCAGCCAGTCGATATTCCCCGCTCTCTTTGTGATTGATAAATGTGCGTTTGTGCACAGGTGATTTTTCCACCTCTCTAGTCACACCAGCTACCATACCTCCCATTGAGGTAATGGAAAGCATCCACCGCTTATCTCTGAGCAGCACATTAAACAAAGCAACATAATGAGCTGCATTTTGTTGAGGGCTCTCCAGGTCCCCCAAATCCTTCTCAAATGTTATTGTTTATAAAATGTTTGATAAAAAATAAATGATGCTTTCAATTTAAACAAAACCTCACACTGTTACCGGTTTTAATAACAGTTTTGACAGATGAGATTTTCATCATCTGTTTTTTCTTTGTAAAGGCTTCTTCAATAAACTAAAAATGCTTTAAACTAACAGATGTGACTATAAAGTAAGGCTGAGCGTGAGACATCAGGAGCTGAGGTTTGTCAAATGCTACAATATATAAATTAATTCCTAGTTTAAGCCTCCACTGTGCATTGGAGCATCTCTTTTCCCCTGTTGTTGGCTACCGAGCGGTTAACTGACCCTGTGCAGGTCTCACACGCGGAGAAAAACTGAGCTTGAGAAATCTGTACTTGTACAAGGGAAATTATATATGTGCGTTGGGCACTAAAGGAAGCAACAATTTATCGATGTAAAGTAAGAACCTTGAAGCCACAACTAGACACCTGGTGATGGGCTGGTATCCATCAGAGATGCATTTTTCAGTTCCCTTGAATTCTCAGCACTTTTAAAATTTAGGCTAATTATCTGAATAATCTGAATGAAATCTGAATAATCTGAATTCTAGGTGGGAGCAAGAATATTTAGGCAAGAATTTCAAAACCTGCACCCTGACTTCCTCCCTAACATTCCTCCACCTTTTCTTCAGGTCTAATCTTAGCTTTCCTCACGTTACAAACCTGTCCAGCAGGCGCCCCAGAATCAATTTAGAGTAATGCTGATGCTTGAATAACAGACAAGCTGTATATTTTTTACCTGTGAAAAGTTCAGAAATCAGAATTTCCGATGACATCCTGTTTGCTGAAAACAACTTACACTGACGGGTTTGGAGAGGAGTTTTGCTTTGATTAATGGGTTTTAAGCAATGCAATTTTAAAAGCTGGATCGCTTCTAAACCCTAATACTGTTTTTAAATTTCTGGTATTATTATTCTTATGCTTTGCGTTGTTTTTTTGCTTCTCTGAGGAGGTGAGGACCCTGCACGTGGCCACGTGGCTCCGCGCTGCCAGCGCTGGCAGTGATGGAGGGGTACGGTGAGGGGTGGGGGATCCAGCCCTTTCTTCAGAAGGAATGCTTCTAAAGAAAACCTGACATGCCTTGTACCGCTCGTCAGCTCTGCTTTCAGTCCTGGGGACATTTCCATGGCAAACTCTTGGTGGCTAGCTTGGAGGCAAAGGAAGAGCAGAGGAAGAGGAGCATCCTGCGTCAGACATCTCCTCCACACAGGGGAAACTTCAACGCCTCTGAAGCCCCAGAAGCTACAGCGCAGTCATCAAGTTATTTTATTTTTCTCTTGCGATTCATATTGGTGTGTTAAGGGTGTTAGTTTCTGTATGTGTAGATAAACTATTTCTACAATGTGGCCATTATTTCAGCTATGTCTCCAGATTTTACTGTAATGCAAAAAGTAATAAGTAAGACATAATGGGGTCTTGCCTCATGACTACAATTCTTAGGTGCTGCTGCGATACAAAGGCACGCATAAATGAATTAATAATAGCCACAAGGGTGATGGTATGTAAATATATTAGCTTAGGATAGGAAAAAAAGGGCGGATGAAACAAAAGTACTGATGTCATAAAAATTCAAACCCAAAATTATTTGGGGGTATTGATTTGATAAGTGAAAACTTACATAAGACTTCGGAAGAGAAATCTTCCGAAAGACACAACTCCTCTGAGATCTTCGCTGTCAGAGGCAGCCAAGGTGCAACAAGGACGAATTCTCCATCCAAGGAGTCTTGGATATTTATGTAGATTCTTGAAAAGGTACATTATACTTACTTTTATTTGATGTTTCATTACAGAGTCCCAGAGACTCCTCTGAAATAACTCCTCATCGTTATAGTTTTTATACCTTGATATCGCCCTATCTGAGATGCTCTTTTCAAACTTGGAGTGCCGTTCATTAAATTCTTTCTTCTATGGAGCCATAAATGCAGTAATCTAGATCCTGATAAAGGCTTTAAAGTTATCCCATAGGATACTTGCGGTTGGAACTGATGGAACATTAGTGTCAAGGAAGCATATTATTTGAGTCTCAATATAATTAATAAACCTTTTCTCTCCCCCACAGGAATGTGCTAAATCTCCGAGTCTTGTTTGTGTTAGGCAAAAGATTTAGTTACCTCTAACAGAAAAGAGGGAAAAAAAAAAAAAGATGAAAAAGGCTTTAAATATTTAACAGTTTAAACCCTACATAAATTGGAGATTTGAATAAAAAATCAGCCCAAGTATATTTGTATGAAACTGGTGAACAGAAGGAATATACATGCTCAGAGGAATAGATTTTATGCCAAACATCAATCAATCCCAGCTCCGAAGCCTATTTATAATACTGTGGGGGTTCTGGACGGTTGCACTTCACACTGTGAGGACCAATCCATGACATTATCTGTTGAACAATTGAAGTCTTTACAAATAATTAAAACTCTGTTTGAAAATGGAGATATTTTCCACAGCTTTTGTGTCCATGCACCGGATCATAGATATTTGAGTGTGTAAATAATGACTAGTTAATGTCGAGAGCCTGTAGCATATTTGCCTTGCGATACTGCTTTCTGCTGTGTCTTTCTCTCTATCTATTCATCCGTTGGCACAAAAACGTACTTATTTCCACCTTTCACTTCCCTCTCCCCTCACCTCCATCCAGGGCAACGGAGTGCTGTTCCAGACCCCGGAGCAAAAGAAAGAAAGTAATTTTTCCCCGCCTTTGCAACCTCCTGTCCTCCTCCTCCCACACCCCTCTCTCTTTCTCCTTCTTGTTGTAGCCCAAGGTTTTCCAATTGTTTCTATGTCCTCTGGGGCTGTTAGTAGTGCCAGGCCAGGCCCCTCTCGGTTGCCCTACTTACACCTACAAAAACTAGGGCTAACGCTACCCAAGCGCACGTACGGCGCTGTCGGAGGTGTGAGACTCATCAGCAAAGAAAGGGGTTGAGAATTGCACAGATTGAGAAATGCCTCGGCTGTTGTTTCCAAATGATGGAGGAGTTGGTTATTGGTGCACGGGTGTTTTGTGGTACCTCATTCCTAAGGAACCGCCCTGATTTGCTGAATTTAATCAAGAAGGATGCGTGATCACATTCCTGACGAGGGGTAGCAATGGAGGCGGGGCCAGGGCTGAGCCAGAGCTTTGCCCATTGGCACCAACCACATAAAAATAAAATAAAATAAAAAATAGCAGAACTTGCTATCTTGCTGTTGCTATTGATGGAGACCAGTCTGCACACCTCCGTGGTGCTATGCTGCTGTGACATGCCATGTCAGTCCCTTCAGTGGGGGACCTGCGGATGGGTTGCAAAGATTCAGGGCAGGTTAAGGGTGCCACGACTCCGCTTTAGTATTTAGAGACTACAGCGACGGCGCGTGCAATCGCAGGAATGTAATGCAGGGTGAGATCCATAGATCAAGACAAATGGCGCTGGAGATCCAATATCTATACATCATACGTGCACATATCTATATGTGTATATGTCTATGTGTATGTATATACTGTACCTATCCCTGTTATCTCAAATATAGGGCTATGGAGCAAACGCCCATAAATGACTGGAGCACGTTAGCAGCGCTCCTGGATCGCATCTTTACTGGAATGCTAACAATAGGGTTTCCACGCTCCAAGGTCACTGAGCAGCGCTCATCGCAGTGCGCGACACGCGCAGGACAGCCGGCAGATTGACTTCAAAAGCACCGTCCTGGTGAGAGCTCCAACGCCAGAGCCCCTGCAGCCGGAGCGCTGGAGCCTCACCATGACCTGCGCCAGTCCTGCCCTGTTTGACACCAACAGCACCAGACACAACACCTCTGGCAGGGCTGGTGTGGTTGGTGATAGTCGCCCACCACCGAGCCCACTGCGCGGTTGGGAAGCCAAGGGACCTTGCTCATTAGTGGAAGGCCAACATCATCTTCTATAGATGGGAGAACTGACGATTTCTAACCATCCTGGAAAGGCAACAGTGATCACAACACATTTTCCTGCAAAGGGAGGAGAGCCCAGGGGTAAGAGCTGGGGTGGAGGGCACGGTGAGGTGGTGTATCCTCGCGTACCCCAGCACGCTGTGCTCTGGACACTGCTCGGCACAAGGAGCCCTCATTTATCAAACCTTCTCAAGGATGGGCTTGTTCTAAACATGAAATTCATTCCCCAAAAATTAATGAAACCTTTCACTGGTTGCAGTAAGTCAAGTGCTCATATACCTTTTCCTGGACCAAGGCCTGAGTAAACAATAAAAAGAAAAATAAACTACCTGTCAAATCAAACACATGTGAATTTCTCGAGGCTACATTTAGTAATTGGTTTATAGGACTCACATTTTAAATGAAACCTTCTAGAACTTATTTAAATTTAAAAAATAGTTTGAATTATTTTAATATTTTTCTTACTAGCATTTCTTGCTTTATAAGCAGCGCCCATCCACAGTTAAAGCATCCAGATGTTTTAACTAAAGTTAAACTATGAAACAGAACAAAAATAAAAATCCACGAAACACTTGCCAGATAGCTCAAGCACATCTGTTCAGAAAAAATATAATAGTAGTTCAAAATAATAACAGCAACTATCATTTTCAAGCAGGCACGGGATTAAAATAAAAACAAACAGGGTTTTGTGCAGAGGATGAAGAATTGGAACGCTGAGATTCTGCCCTGGAAATACAGTATCATTTGACCCCCCTTTAAACTAGGGAA
This sequence comes from Rhinoptilus africanus, assembly GCA_013400135.1. Classification (NCBI taxonomy): domain Eukaryota; kingdom Metazoa; phylum Chordata; class Aves; order Charadriiformes; family Glareolidae; genus Rhinoptilus; species Rhinoptilus africanus. The sequence goes on along the minus strand of VXBO01003888.1, from coordinate 27,073 downwards.
AAATGAGTATATAAAATACAACTGGCGGGGGCCGGTGTGCCGGGTGCATGAGGTGGGTCACCAGCCTGTCCGACCCGGCCAGGAGCTTCGTCAGGGTGCTGCCCTTCACCACAACAACGACCGTGGATGACCTTGGCCACCCAGACAAGCCCCAACACCACTGCTGCATGTCTACAGGCCAAAGGAGAGGTGGTCGCCTCCTCGCTTTGGGTTTTAAGGACCTTTGACCACCTCTTTGGGGTTTAAGCAGGAAAGACAAAGTCTTGAAGTCTCGTAGATTGCTGTCTTGCCTTTAAGCACCGAAACGCAGCTTAAGCACAGGTTTTCCTGCAACCAGAACTGCACCGTGAGTAACCTGACTGAAGCCCATCTGCACGAGCTCTTTGTCTTAAATTATTCGGGTGGCGTGAGGCTGCCCCAGCTGCACCCACAGGAGCTCTGCAGTGCCGGGATGAGTGATGTACCCACTGGGGAATCAGTTCCTTCACTGCTGGAGTAATCGCTTTCCAAACAGCCTCGCACACACACGTGAACTAAAAGGTTGCACCCGTAAAAGTGGAGCTTTGGCATTTCTCCCCTGCACGAGACGTGGCCGCCCCAGTCTCCGTGGTACCCTACTGGAAAGCAGAGAGACTTTGCTAAACCCACCCTGGTTCTTCTCCACCTAGCAAACAGCTCCTTATTTTGATCCTGGTGTTTTTTGTGCCCAGGAGAGCCGGTGGTGAGGCCAACCGCGGAGCTGGCTGCGTGCGCAGAGCAGCAGGGGGAGCTCAGACATCCCATTTGGCTCTCTCCAAATGTCAGTCCTTCAGACCTTCTGAGCAATTAAACAAAATTTAGCATGAATCAATCATACAGACATGAGGGTGTAAAATAATGAAGATAGATGTTGTTTAAATCCTTAAAAGAGTTCCTGCCTGAGCTAGATATCATCCTGAGTAGTATTAGATTATCCAAGTGACCTTAGAAGCGTTCAAGTGGCCACATCAGCACGTTGAGATAGGAGGGAGCACGCAGCAATGTGGAGCTCCGTTAGTTCATTTGCCTCCTGGTTTTGGTCCCTTCTTTTTCAAGGTAAGTCCCTCCCCCGAGCACTGCTGGCACGGAGGATGTGGATGCGCGGAGGCAGAGCTCCGCAGCGCCTGGCTGCAGCCACTGCCAGAGCAAGGGGAACGCTCGGTTCTCCGGGTCCTTCCTACGAGCGAAATAAATCTTGTGCTTTGAGAGTGAAAATCCTTCTTAAAAAACTCTTCCCAGATGTGGGACCAATATATTTAGTTTCACTTAAAGTTCCTGAATCCGACGGTCTACGCGGGGCTGGCCACTCACGCCTGTTTCCTCATCTGCGCTTTGCAGAGGAAACAGGTGGGTTTAAAGCCCTCTAAAGACACCAAAGTGCTTCTTTACCAAGTGACTTGCAAAGCAAAAATGAAAAAAGATTATTTTTTTTTCCCAGGGATTTTTGAGCATATGAAGCACAAAAATAATCACATAAATGGCGCAAAGGAAAAGAAAAAAAAAGGTTTTAGTCTAAGTCAGCAATCCAAATGCAGCCTCCGCGCTCCCTGCTGCTTCGCCCCCACATCACAGGCGGGATTTCAAGGGGCTCTTCTGCTCAGTGGTGGCCAAAGCCAAGACCTTCAGTCCCTACGAACTGCAGGAAGGTGGGCTGCAAGCCCTGAGATGTGGGCAGGTGATGCGCCCTCAGACAGAACAAAACGACAAGCCCAGGTAATACTGGAGAGTACACATGGCAGCCGCCTGCCAGGGCACTGAGGGCACCGACGGGCCACTCTGCACTTGCTGGGGCTGCTGCCATTGATGGTCCCACCACCANCGCCTGCCAGGGCACTGAGGGCACTGACGGGCCACTCTGCACTTGCCCGCACTCCTGCTGCCGTGGGTCACCCCGTCCCCAGCGCCATCCCCTGTTGCTCCTGGCCTGGCTCCCTGGGGGGACGTGGCTGCTCCCCATGCCTGGGGCTGCTGCCGTGGATGGCCCCACCACCGTCCCACCTGGGGCTGGGGCTGCTGCGTCCCCCTCGGCTCCTGCTCAGCCTCCGCCTCTCCCTGCTCCTGGACACATGCAGGCTTGAAACGCTCCACGAGACTTCCAGTCCGACCAGAAAGGTCTCCTGGAACAGTGAGACGTTCATGTCATTTACAGATGTTTCCCTCTTCTGCTGTAGCTTAAATAAAATAAATAACGAAATGAAAAAATCTTGGCTGTTCTAAACCAATCCAGATCTGTATCTTCCTCTAGGAAGATGCAGGCAGGATCAAGTAAGAAAGTACATCGGCATCTTATTTTCTTCCTGACCTGTGCCAAATATGTAAGTGTTGGAGCAGTAGAGAAGAGCACTTGTGACTCTAGACCAAGCCCTTGGTTTAGACAAGACTTTAAGCTGGGTTTTGCTCCAAAGTCCTATTTATAAAGTTCTTTAGAATTTTCATTGAGAATTCTTTGTATTAGGAAAAGAAATGCTGCTGGAAGCAGCAGCCAGGTTTCAAGTCAGGGTCTGTCACGCTAACAGCTGGGCCCAGAACTTCCTTGTCCTTCTGCTTTCCTGACCATCCAGCTCCTGCACCCTCCTGCTGTAAAATATGACCAGCGGGGGAGAAAGCGGGGCTCGGTGGACAGCCTTGATTTTGGAGCGTGCTCCTCTGCACAGCTCCGGGCCTTTTTACCCAGAGTTTTGCAGCAGGCTTGGCTTCAGGTGCACATTGCACATTTCACTGGGGACTTGGTTGTTTTGTCTTGAGCTGAAACAAAAGTGGCATAAAGTCAGCTTAATTTCTGTGATTTCACTAATGTGGTGGGAAAAGAGGAAACTGGCTTCTTCCTTGGAAGAAATGCTGATGCTCTTTCATAATTTCTATAATGACATTTGATATTATGGTGATGAGTGCCTTAGAAATACATATGATAATCATTATAATCAAGCACATGTGTCTGGAGAGTGTAATAGGTACATTCTATAAATTGGAAAATAAACATGTGTTAAGGAATGACTTCTAATATTAATTTCCATTTTTAGAAAGCAAGGTCCCAGTTCCAACCAGGGCTTAAACAGCCAAAACGAGACTTTGAACGGGATAGATGCCTAAATCCCAAATCATAATCCACAGCCCTCCCGCCCAGTTGTTGCTGACCGTGGAGGCGACTAAACTCATTTGGTGACTCAGTCTGCAAAGTGCTCAAGTTACTCAGCCACCAAAAATTCTCCATGAGTGCGGTATTCCCCTGGGTGCTCCCCTTCACCCAGCGGGGTCAGGCCAGGGTGCTCCAGAGCTGCCTGCTGGGCTGGCATTCCGGATACGCCGCTGCCGGCATTTCCCCGCTGGCCATACTTGGCAATTCCCTATTCGGTACCTTGCTTTGGTTGACGCCCTTCTCCCTGAAGCTCCAATTCTTCTCTTTGTTAACCAGAACATCTAAATTGGGGCTCAGGCTTCCAGCGGGGAGGGATGCCTAAGGAGTGGGGACGGCTCTGCTCTGCTAGGTGTCACCTCCTTGCCTTTGCTGGGGGCTCTGTAGCACAACCCGACTTTCCTCCCGGGCTGAAGCACAGTTTTGCTCCTCCAGTTAAATGCAGACGTAGAAATATGCCACTGCATATGCAATTTAGCAGTAAGTCATTGGAGGCCACTTGTAAAAACCAGTTAACAATTAGAAGCAACAGCCCCTCCTCACCTCCACGCTACCGAAGCTTTGCAGTGCTGTAACGCCACAGACAGCAGCAGAATTACGCCGGGACAAAAGTAGGGCAACGCTCTGCTGAATGAGGCACATCACATTCTTTCTGAATGGAATAAAAGCAAAATATCGCTTTATGGACCTCTCAGGGAAGTCAGTCCAACAGCTGTTGTAAATCAGAGTAACCCCACTGGCTTCAGTGGATCTCCTGCAATTTATAGCAGCTGGGAATCTAGCCTCGCGTTCCCCAGATAGGTACTGGATTTTACCATTAGCAGTTTAATCCTGTAAGTAGGGATTTATTACAGAAAGGAAAACATGAATAACTGTGAACAGAATGAACAATGTTATATTTTGAAACGAGTAAAAGAACAACACTAGAAGGTGCGTAATAACTCTCGCCAAACAAAATGAACGCGGCAAAGCCTGAGCACCGGGCACTGGGGTTATGTGGCCTCCCGAACTGTGGAATTTAACTCTACCAAAAAAGCTCGGCCCTTGACTGGAGTGCCACGAAGATGAAAGACACTGCCTCTCCCACACTACACAGCCTATTGATTTTATAAGTCATCAATGTATATTGTCTGTCTATACTATTACCAGGACAAGCAGGAGGTGCACATAGTCATTTGACTGCATAAGCCAGTTGTCCCATGCTGTGCCCTATGGGAAGCCACTGATTCTTACACTTGGAGCAGGGACAATGCAACTTAATCAGACTGACAGGAAACAGGCAGCAATTACAGTGTGCAGCTACATCTGCTGGGTTCCACTTCACTGAAGGAAGAGTTATCTCAATTTTAATGTACATCCCTTTTTCATGTTTCATTTAACCTCTGCTGTATTATTAAACACATCAAAATATAATGACAGTCGTTAAAAAAGAAAAAGAGAACATTTTGGAAATTTTGGACTCTCCCCCTTTATCTGTAATTTAACGGTATCGGTTTTACTTTCCTGCAACATTCTGCAGCAGTGGAAGTCTAATTTAATATATAGTTTTGTTTATTTTAAATAGCAAGTACAGACCCGATCCTACTTCTTGCAAAGGCAATGGCAAAATAACTACTGATTCTCTGAAAGCAAGATGTGACCTGCTGATACTGAGTCTTATTAATTTAGACAGTGGAGTGAAGCCTTCCCGATAGTTTGCTCATTTTCACAAATTGTGTTGCTAACCTTGGAAGGCTCTTATTGTTAGCGTTTCACTGAATTCTTAAAGGCGTCTGCGTGAAAAAACCTGCCTCTTGGGAGATACCGGGAGCGGTGGCACAGAGTGCGCGGGATGGAGCCTTGTCCCTCGTGGGCTGAGCAGGCAACGAGGGGCTGTGCTCCTGCAGCCGGGTGGGGGCAGCCAGCACAGGAGCCCACCCAAGCTCCGCCAACTACCTCCAGAGCTCACACCAGCCCCCACATCTCACTCAGGGCGGCTATCAACTTCCGTCAGATACCTCCATCCACACAAAGGATAAATCAGTACTGTCCTCAGCGGTAGATACAAAGCGCCACTTGGGAACCACTGAGCTGGAAATGGGATATAAAGTTTTGGGTCTCAGGTCTGTCTGAAATACCAAAAGCCTTGGCTGTGAGGTTTGGTGCAGACAAGGTTGGGTCCATCAACACGGCATCAGGCTGGAAGTGTTTTTCCCCCATCTCCTAGCCAAAAGCTGGGGGGAGTGGTAAAAATCCTGCACCCAACCACGGGCCTAAGTCACATCTCCAGGGAGTGCAAGTGATTCATCTCACCAGCCCACTTGGCTAGTGGGAAAAGAGGTGAGTCTGGGGTCCTCCTCACATCCCTGCAGTTCAGAAGAAGAACCACTCGGAACGGGAGCCCAAAGGTGGAGAATAGATCCTTCAGTTCTCCCCACCCAGCTTTTGCCCCCCCATAGAACTTGGTCACAGCATAGTCTTAAGTAAAGAACATCATTAAATATTTTTAATGAAGTGCCTAAATGTGTTCAGGTACCTGCTAACGATTTACTATTGTCACTAACAATAGGCTTGGAGGCTTACTATATCCACCCTGCCTCAAACTTGCAGAAATATCCTTTCTGGTCACATATTAATTTGTTTCTTATTTTTATACAATGCTTCCAATAGATGTTAAATTCTTCATATTGTCGTACAACGTATCTGCATAACATCTCTATTGTGCTGTTACTCTGCTTTGCTACCTGAGAGCTGCTATCAAGATTTGGTGCTTTTTCCTCTACAGCTTATCATTAACTACCCCAATTGCGAGATTTCAGTTTTCCCCAGGAGCACGTCTCCAGGCTTTTGAGCCATCCTGCTCTGCCCACGTCCTAAGCTGGCCGGGCAGGAGTCTCTCTGAAACCGGAGCAGTGTGGCCATGTCAGCGCACCCCTACCCTACAGCTACTCGGCTCCTCCTGGCTCCTCAGCTCCAGGTTTTAGCTTCCTTCGGCTGCTCCTCGGTTCATGCTTTTGCTCAGTTTGGTTCTTCATTCTGCAGCCTACCAAGCAACACTCCCTTATATCTGCTCCATCAGACTGCCATTTGTAAAGCCAACAAAAGTCAGCACTATCATCTCTTGAGTTTCCCATGTCATCTTTTATCGGCGTGTACCTTCTAGATCCACCCAACATTGCCTGTAATCACTCCTGACCTTGTGAGAAAGCTCAATAAACCCAACTTCTCCGGGTCAGCAGGGGCATTTACACGCTTCTAGCCAGCGTACGCTGGTCTTTGCAGAAACAAAGCCTCCTGTGGTAAGCTCTCTAGGACCAAGGCTGAGTTTATTTATGTAGAAAAGGCAGAACAAAACAAATTAGTACGATGATGCCATTGCACTAATTATTACTTCTTGGTAATAATCCTAGAATTGGATGCAGAATAATCCTACAGGAATATATTGCTATAATTTATTTATCTAATACTTTGTTCACTGAGGGAGGCATATGAGTTGTGCATCTTAAGTCAGATTCTCAACTGACAATATCTATACTGAATTCAAAGGAAATCAAGTGATTTACACCACTGAAGGATCTCACCCTCTGTTCTGCAGACACTCCTACCAAGTCTTTCCACTGCAGAGACCACACAGTTCTTCAAGACCACCGCATCGCACACAAAAATCTAAATTATTATGTGGGTAGCTCTGAGCAGCAATGAAATCAGTCCGTTTCAAACCGGCGAGCTTTCTTACCATGAAGGAGGGAAGCATTTTGACAGATACCGGCATGAGAAGTCAGCGTGGTTGCAAGTGAAGCTCTGACAGAAGCCACAGCCAAGAATGCAGTGGCATAAATAACTCTACGGCTACAGCTCCCAGTACCTACAGCACGGCTGCGCACTGCCTAGAAGGTCAACCTGAGTTAGGGAAACCTTGTGAGCAGAGGAAGCTCCTGGCCACCTTTAGGCCAGTAGACCCCCAAGTCCCATCCACGAGGTGTTTGCAACGCAGTCCCTGTACAAGGGGGTGGCCCAACGGCGCAGTTGACTTGGAGATCCTGGGGGGCAGGTCTACACCTTTGTGGTGAGCAAGCTGGCTCCTTACTGGGGCTCCACATACCACTAAGGATTTCATTATGATCCCTCTGTGGAGGACTTTCTAGAACTGGATTTATCCTACTGCACAACTGCCTAGTCCTAATGTTCTCAGTATGGTTGTACTCCGGCTGTGTTGTCACAACGATCAGAGGTTGATGACCATATTGGCTGTCCCTGGTGGACAGACAGACAGGTACGTGATGCAGTGGTAGCACGGGCAGAGCAGTCAATCCGTTTTCCTGTTGTGCCTCATCCGCCAAGCTTGTGGAGAGGCTTTCTGTGAATGGGGACACAGCAGCAAACAGGTGTTGCTGAAGTGCAAGGTGACATAGGCTATGCCATAAAATTTACTGGGACTCGTTTTTACTGCCTCAAGCTAGGGACTGGTACTCACTGCCTCTCCCACGGGAGAGGTTTCAAGGCCAGAGCATCCACCGTGCCCAGGAGAATTCCCGTGATGACAGGACAGAGGACAGACTTCCTCCTCGTTGTGCCAGCTGGGGTACCCAGGGGGACCTCAGGGCACTCCTGGGGTTAGGCAGTGTGGACAATGGACCCGTTTGGCACTAAGGACACTACTGCAGGGTAGGTCATAAACAGACATTGTGCATAATTTGCAGAGGGAATTGCTACAAAAACCCCAAATGTTTACGTGGAATATTGTGTTCTAAAATTTTGTTATGTGGCTGTGGTAAATGCAGAAGCCCTTCCAGGCTTCCCCACTTCCTGGGGGTAGGCTCAAAGCCTCTGGGCTCTCACAAGCTGTGCAGCGCACGGCTGTTAGAACCCAGCCCCGTCACGGTGATGACTTTCCTCCATTTACTGCTCTAACTATCAGGCAAGGCTTTCTGAAGTGCACACAGAAAGCAGCTCAGCAGCAGGTGAATCGCTGCAGCTGCACTGATGTAAATGTTCTCCTTTGTTGTGGAACCAAAACGTGCCAGGATTCATCGCGCAGGATGGCAGGTTTCCTCTCGCTGGAAAACAGCTATTCTAACACTCATTTTATGCCTGAGCTTCCAGTCCATTTTCTCCAGGAATCTTTCACTGTTGCATTTCGTGTGGAGCTTGGGCATGGCCTTTTCAAGAAGGGTGGGAATCACCAAAGTTTTCTCAAAGTTTTTTATTTATTTTTTCCCCTCCTCCTGGAAGACGAGAATCCTTGCATGCACGGTGAAGCTTAAATTATATGTCCCCTAAGCCTTTGGGTTTCTTATGAGTTCCTTGGAGAAGATTACAGCTCCCAAAAGTCTTACCTGGGTTACTAATAATATCTGACCATTAAAAATCAGATCCGTTCTACCAGTTTCAATTAAGGGCATGAAGTTTGAGAAGAAGAAATAATTATCCATTCTGATTTGCTGTCTGTGTAGATACCAAGTCCTGCCTGCTGCCAAATTCTCCTTCCCTGAGAGACACAGGACAGCCTCCACCAGGACATAATTCTCACCTCTGCACAACTACCTACATTTTTTTGCCTGCAGCCTAGTTACGCATCTAATTAAGAATCACTGGTTTACATGCGACAATCTAAAACTAGCTTGTCTAACATCACTTGAAAGTGTTAAACCAAGATGATACTTTTAAGCTGTAACCTAAACAAAATATATGAAAGCAACTGCTCTGTCTGGAAAACAATGAAGAAACCAACCGGAGGGGGTAATCAGCATTTGAGGAGTCTTTAATCTAACAAGGACATCTTAAGTGAAGCTGCTTGCAAAAAAGGTTATGTGCAATTGCCAAACACCTACCCATATTCAGAGGATTCCTCTGAAGCACCACACGTTAATTGGAAGGAAGTTGGAAAGCTTTCTATCAGGTTCCTATAATAAGCTTCATTAATATGGGGTACAGTGGTGTATTGCATATTAATAAAAAGGCGGCCTATGACAACTAAAGGGTAAATAAATCGAGAAATATATCATCTATATGTGGTAGAAAAGTCTAACCAGGTACTCTCTGATATCCACGTGCTTATAAAAAATTACAGATAAGCGAGCACGCACCAATGAGAGATGCAAAGGTGTAAGGGTAAGTGAGGAAAGAGTGGCTCAGCTGAAGGTGTTACAATAAAAGCAAACATCCTGCAGAAATGGAAGTCCCATTTTCTTAAGACTTTGCGAGTGCAGAGCCCAAAAAGCTTGTCGGTTTGGGACAAATGACCCCTAACTTGCAATAAGTACTGCTGCTCAACTCTAAGAGCATAACTAAAAGAATCATTCTGCTGAGCAAGACCTTAGATTAGATATGAATTATTCCATTTTCATTTCATTTAGTTTGATTTTCTCTCTATTTCCTATTTTCTAAATTAAATAAACCTTGCTTGATTTAAGATAATTTGCCTTTACTGACTATTACTTAAGGATAAGCATTGCAAAGCCATTCCATGAGAGGAGGAAAACAAAAACACCGAAATCAAGGTTTAGCGAAACAAAAATAAAGCAGATATCCAAGTGAAACACATGCTGAAAGGTGAGTCACCTACACCTCGGACCTAACAGCTGTTGTGAATCCAGGGAGATTCTGGATGGAAAAGAAATAGGGGAAAATCTTTAAACGAAGGTGCTAGCTACGTGGGTCCCGAACTGACCATGTACAACCAGTATGTAATAGGTCTTGTTCAAAGATTTCCTCCCTTTCTCAACATCTGACATCACTGCCACATTGCACCACTCTACATACATACCCGCTACTCATTTTACTGCCACCGAATACATAAGAGAAGTATTTCACATTTCCCCCCTATGCGCTGAAGAGACATCTGTGATTGCGACATCACTCACCCTTCAGCTAAACATAAATTTCCCAGCTATATTATATGAGAGTTTTCTGCAGCACAAGGATGAACAAGGGGGCTGGGGAGGGAGTCACCTATGGACTGGTAGGAGTAACTCTGGGGGAGGAGGAGTGGCAGTTGTGGTGTAGATGAAGATTCGGCAAGAGGAGGAACAGCATCGGCTTCCATAGATGTACTGTTCTCCATGCGCGGAAGATGTGGAGGGTCCAGAAAACTCACTGCTGGGAGAGGGAGGTCTAAAACAGGTCAGAGGTTGTAAGCACAGTATGTAAATGGTCATTGAGAGGGTATCTTTATGGGGAAATAATCCCTTGAGCTGAGGAAGCCAGAAGGGAATGACGGAGATAAAAATGGTCTTCTCTGTGGGAGCTGTAGGCTCACAGGCTGTGGGAGGAGACGTTTGCAGTCTCAACATGCCGTACATCTTTAAGAAATAAGCTGGCTTTGACCAATGCACAAGCTCTTCCAGTGGCTCTACAGACACTATTGTACTTCCTTTGTGTAACCTATGCTTAAAAATTTTATAAGCTGAGCTACTCTTGTATTTACAGATAGTACAGCAACAGGGACCCATAACCAGCAAATAGAGTTGGATGAGACACCCTTTTTCTTAGGGGTTATGTGAAGAGATTATGGGCTTCAGCAATTTCACTGCCTTGTTTTATTTCTACTTTATATTGCAGTTGCATCTGGAAATCAGAAAATACAGTTTTGAAAATAAGAGCGAGAGAGAGAGAGGGTGGGGAGCAGAGGAGAGAGGAGGCAAGCATGAATAAAGAGAAGAAACTGAGCAAGTCAGACTGGATGTGGTCAGTTGTTTATTTGGCTCGATCTAATCACAGAGATTTCCCCAAAACTATTAATATTTGAAAGCTGAATGTAATTTTACTCCATATTCTCTCACTACTTTTTACTGTTTCCAGGGCAGCAAGGCATCTTTCTGACATTGCACCTCGACCCCATGAAAATCTTTAACAGATTAATGTCTGTAGTCTCATATCTCTTTAGTAGTCGCTAATCTATGCAAACCAAATTGTGCTGGATTTACCTAGAACATCACTGCCCACCCTGTAATTTGTAACTGCTGTTTGCAGTGACAGAAACTCTTAATCACGCTACAGGCTAGAGATATACCTTAAACTCATTAAAAGCAGCAAACTTTTTAAGGGCAAAACACCAGGAGCAGCTAACCGCCTTGGCAGCTCAATTCTGAGCAGAATGTGTCCGTGGGACAATTCTTTCCATGGATGACGGTCCCCTGTATCATCACGCTTCTTGCCTGGGAGAACAGCCATTCGTTGGCTTGGATACACCAGCTGCCCCCATCTCCTCTTTGTGCCCACTGCTCGCACCCCTGCAGCGTCCCACCGCACTGCTGGAGTGGGGCAGAGAGGGGCCGTGCCGTGGGGCAGCGCTCCCCAGCACCCACCTCCCACTTCCCGTCCCACAGCGACTCACCGAGCCCCTGGCAGGTCAGTTCTCCTGGCTGCAGATCTGTCCTCGGGCCTGCCATTGCCGCCGCTGCGCTGCCTCATCACCTTCCGGACGGAAATCAGGATGTTCCACCTAGGACGGAGACAGAGCCGTTTAGATCCAAATGCATCCCAGAACAATTTTTGCATGAAGATGTTCCTTCATTCCCATCTGTGCATATCACAGTTTTAAATACCGCTTGCACTTTCCAAACTCTCGCTTCACCAGACAAAATAGCCAGAGTAAACCACAAGAAAAAAAAAAAACCACCCAAGAAAACAAATGAAAATGAGTAACAAATAAAAAAAAACAACAACAAAGAAAGAAGGAAATGCTGAAGCAATCACTCCTCCTTATACATTTGTTTTGCTGACATACACAATAAATTGTAACAGTTACCAAATAACCATTCAAGTTCAAATGATGTACACACATCTATAATCTTCGTTAGCTGCGGGCTGGCATACTTCAGGAATGCCACTGTGTCCTCCAGTGTAATTCTGTATCAATGACTTTCCCAAATAAATCTAGTTGCTGGTTTATATTAATGAACTGTCACAGTTCCCATTGTTTTCCCATGGTCTTGCAGCTGCATTCTTTCACAGGTGCTTGGCAAATTAAAATGATGCTGGTTTGGGGTTTCAGGCTGATACAAAATCACTCCTTCAGCAGATTGTTAGGGAGTTATTCATGCAAGAAACACATCTTTACTTTAGACAGCCTGCTTTTCTCCTTATCCTCCTCTGCCTTCACTGACCCTCTGCGTTTCTGAGGCTTCCTGGCGACGAAATGAAAAGCAAGATTGCTTCTTGCTTCTACTTAGAGAATAACTCGTTTGACAATAATAAGCTCGGGGTGGAAAGCACGGCTTGACTCTGCTCTGTTATCCTGCTGTAAATCAAAAGCACTCCCAGTGAAGCCAGCGTGCTGGGCTGGGCTGCATGATGGTATAAACTGGCGTAGCTCTGTCGTGTGAGTGGAGCTGGACCAGCTTCCAGACCAGCCACAGATCTGGCACAACTTGAAGGGGTAGAACTGGTAGGAATAATCGGGCCAGTAATTTTGTTAATCTACTCAAAAAATAGAACAATAATGGCAATTATGATCATGTAATTTCTAAAGCACAATTCAAAGTGAAAGCTCAAAGCGTTAGGAGTATTTATGTCAGAACTCTCTGCCCCTCATCCCGGGGAGCAGCAAAGCCCGGCAGCTTTCCCTGCAGTCAGCGGGAGATGTGGGTGCTGCCACTTCTCAGCCTCAACGCTCCCGTTACCCTGAGACAAACAGACTTTAACCACCAATTACAAAGTGAAAGGCATCTGACATTTCAGGCTGTCTCCATTTTTGGATGCAAAAGCTGTAACATTCTGCTAAGGACCTCGTCTGATGGCAGGCATCTCCACCGGTTTGCAGGATCTTTGTGTACTCAGCAGGGGGATGCTTTCTCGCGGTGGGTGACTGCAAGCAAGAACCAGCCTCGGGTGCTTCGAATTGCCAGCTGGAGGCATCTTAGCTTTTGCTGTTGACTCACATGAAGCCTAGGACTATCTGTTCCATCTATAGCTTCAGACCAGACCCGTAAAGTCACAACCCCTGAATCCCTCTGCTGTTGCAGAAGAGGAGAGCTGCCCTGAGAGCTCACTGGCGGCGTGTGGCCATGCCCCTTCCGAGCGCAGACAGAACAAGAGGAAAGCTTAGGGAAAGCCGGCCGTTCAGCTGGTGTAAATCCGTGCAGCTCTCCCTGGCTCAAAAAAGCAGCACATTGTATTCTCATGCCTTGGGGAGGGCTGATCTCAGGGACGTGCAAAAAGGGTCACGGAGGAGCCCGCAGACTCAGAGAGGAGGCGCAGGAAATGTGCGCACCAGCTGCGCCTCCGTGATTCCCCACAAACCCGAAGGCTCACTATTAAAGTCCGGGGTGAGGATGAGCTATTAAATATTTGTCATGAGGTTAAACAGTTGTTGAAACGATCCAGTAGGGCATCATTGCTTTTATTTAAAATATTTCACTCGTGACTCAATATTAACAATAACAATGAGAACATTTAATATGCAAGAACCTATCCATTTAACGCTAGCCAGATGCAGTTTTGCTTTGTGTTTCCTCCCTCTAGTGCTTTTTTTTCCTAATCCCTCATTTCTTTTCAACCTTTTAAGCTCTCTCTCTAGTTTTACAGACAACACAATCAATGTATCTGAACAAGGCCCTAGAGTTCCTGCTGGGGAACAGGAGGTTATTATATTTTAGGGATAACTTCATGCATTTCCATTACTCCTTCTAAGCCAATTTTAAGATATTTATTTACATTTAGTGCATATTAAGCAGGAAAAGAAGGTTGCGCTGGAGATGATACACACACAGCAACCAGTAGGTTCTGAGCTGGCAATTCTCAGACCTTCTGAACGAGCGTAAGGAGGAGGGAGATGTGGTGCCACTGCCCATTTGACTGGCTCGTGTGCAGGCGGTGGCCCAGGGACAGCGCAGAGACACGGATGGAGCTCTCATACTCTCGCTGGGGCGTCTGGAAGCACCCACCACAGCTCTGCTGGAGGGTTAGCATACCCGGGAACAGCAGCTCTGGGACAACGTACCCAGCCTACATCCTGCTCTGCCTATTCCCTCTTCTGGTCTCTCCTCACTTTCTGCTGCGCAGAACTTTCCGTTTCCTGAAGATCGACCACAGGGCTTCGCCCAGCAGAAGGACCTCTCCTGCCACCTCACTGATCACACTGCTGTGTGACATGCTCTGGCAAGGGACAAGTTGCCTACATTTTCCCAGTCCCAATAATATTAATGATGCAGGTTCCTAATGAAGATGACAACTTCAGGTAAATTACATGGATACATATGCTTTGGACTTTATAATTAGTTTATGCTGCAGGGCCCAACATTCAGTGTAAAATGTACTACCCATAAAATTCACTTGTCTCCAGACTCCAGCTCTGGGAGGACTGGGGCACATGGGGGAACAGGTCAAAGCATATTTATGAAGGACATAATTTTATTTTTCAGGAAGGACAGCTTACACCATAACCAGCAACATCCTGATCCTACTGGTTCTGATACCAACCAAGAGCTTTTAACCAACGTAAAACATGTCTCAGATCACAGTGCACAGAAGTGGAGCACAACGCACACCTTCAGGTTGGGGTTTCGTGATACAGGTTCATCTGATGCTGCAGGTTTGCCTGCTTTGCAAAACACCACATGGGTACGGCAATGAAGGTTATGGGAAAACAAACTTACAGGGTCGTGATACGTAAGAAGAAAGTAGTGCAAGCAAAGCCCTTGCAGAGAAGCAGCAGATGCTGAAGAACTGTGTCTCAGGATTTCTACGCTGTTACACTGCGTACAGTGAAGGTGTGGAATGGCACTCAAATACTGCACAGGTGACAGACAAGAAAGCCTAGGAAGATAAGTGTTACAATCAGCACAGGGATTTTGTTGATAGCAGTAAGATTATCTGTTATGGATCCTAGCTGTGAGAACTGGGTACCCACTGGAGATGCACATTGCAAGAACCCACTTGAAAGAGCAGCAGGCAACAGAGTAAGAGAGCGCAGAGCCACCACTGGCCACGGCAAACGGCACCATACCGTACACCAGAGGAAGATGGAGAGCGGAAGACTGGGAGATTTTCTGAGGTTAATAACCAAGGCAGTTCATATTCTCCCGAGTCGCGTACGCTCAGTGCAACCTCACAAGCTGCATTACTTGAGTTCAAACACAGCTCTCATCCTCCACCTTGCTTTCTCAAAAGGCAGCATTCACAAGTGCCGTGCTTGCTGCTTCACTCATCGTCGTGAACTGATTTCTAATGGATCAGCAGCACTGTTTTTAGTAAAGGACCTCACCTGTAGCACATTTAAAGTAAGCCTGGCCTGCAGCTACGGAAATCATAGCAACTGGTGTGGACAGGCTGTTCCACTGCCCCAGCTCACACAATGCAGCTCACCCGGGTTTTATTCTTCCTCTCAAAATCATTGTTTCTGAGCATGAGAAAGTTCACCTTATTGTGTGGCGCTGATTGTATCTGTAAAAAAATGGTGTAGAATAACCCTATTTCTTGCAAAAATTTAGAATAGGTTTCAGCCTTAAATATGACTGCTCTTTCTTAAGATCAGGAGAGCCCTATTAGCCATACCACATTAGCTATCAATGCAGAACTCTTAAAGGACATCCAAAAATGTGTCTAGCTTACTTTTTAAAAAGAATGGGAGAATCTTTATTTAAAAAATCCTAAACCTGCAATGTTACTGCAACTCTGTCATGTTAAAGAGATGATGTCAGGTAGTATAGTTTAAAATTTAACTTTTTATCAGAATCAAAACATTCTACAAAAGCCAAACCCTCCTTCATTCTCCATTTGTGACAGTCTTTTGATAACTTCCTCCGAAACCTTGCCTCATCAGAAAAGTTGCCCAGTTAAGGACAAGACTTTGGAATTTGATCTCACTTTTAATACAAATGTCTTCATGCTTTGTAGGAAACACTGCTTAGAATAATGTTTATATTGGATTTAACCACTGCTCTACTACGCAATATTAGCCCACAGAGGGTTTGCTACTGGTTTGTGCAGAAATGGCAAGTCGCGGGGTGTTTCATCTCTTTCTTGCCAGCTGCTAATTGCATTACAAGATGCTAACTTTAAGCATATGAAAGTCTTATTTCCAGCCTCCAAGCAGAGAGGCAAGTCCAGAGAGGTGCTGTGCACCTGCAGCTCCTACACCATTTGCTCTAATGGGGTTATTCTCCCTCTCCTGGGTGCTTACAGGCAGCCTGTTATCTTAGCAGTTGGGTATTTCGGTTCAAATCCTAACGCTCCCTGTTACTGCAGTCAAGAAGCTCCATCCCCACGCGACTGGCAGGGCGTGCTGAAGCTTAGTTACCTGCCCAGGACCACCGCAGACATTAGTAAAGAAGCACGGGTTGGACCCAAGACACGTCAGAGCTTAACCACTGTCCATCCTTTCCCCCTGCCTGGAAGCCAGCTGTGATCCTGTTGGTGGCTGAATCACAGTAACGTTACCTTAGACTTCTTCCAGATAAGAAAATGCAGCCAACACAGTGGTAACACGCTTGAGCTTGATTTCATACCATTTGTGAGAAATACTTCTTCCTGTCTGCCGGCTCATTATTGCGTCATGCTATCCTGCCTCTTCCCTTCGTCCCAGGGTGAGGTACTGGGTCCACTCGGTGTTTTTTGCTGAGACGTCTTTGATGTCTTTTACAATTTCTCATAGCCGGAGGAAGCTTCTCCTCGCACTTCCTCACGCTGGACATTCAGGTTGAAAGGCACGGCCCTTAGGATTTGGTCGGGAGTGAGGTGCAAAAAGTAAACAGATGTTCCAAGTGAAGAAAACTAAATTAGATCACGGAATTTCAGCATTGTTTCATTTGGAGTCACAGCTGGGAAGTTATTAGGAACAGAAATAAGGACAAGTATTTTCTTTCACTGTCTTATTTTCAACCTGAGACAACTTGCCTGAGCCCATCTTAAAATTGGGCAGCAACAAAGTCCCCTCTCAGCCACCTTCTCATTCACCTTTTCTGAGCCTGTCAAACCTGCCAAACACCATCACTGGGCTGTGAGATACAAGTTTAGGAATGCCTTTATAGTTCGTGGGGATATGTGGGTGTAAGATGGCCAAACATAGGTGTCTGCGCCGGGGTGAGCAGAGATGCGTACCCCACATGTAAACATCTAAAGTGCAGACAGCCTAAATTTAGGTATCTGAGTCAAGAGTAAATCTTTCCTGCAGTGATAAGAAGCACTTCATCGGGATCCAAGACCAACAGAGGTCTGATGCTAGAAAGCTCATGCCGCTATGGGTTTTATGCTCTTTGTATTACTGTTTCCTTTCCAAATTCAGGAAGATGAAAGTTCAGCTGTTCCTAGGTCTGTGCGGTAATTGCACAGTGGAATATAAACCAGCTGCCCTTACAACTTGTGAATAAAAATAACAACAGAGCTGGGGATTTCAGATCTCTCAGTTCAGCGGGAGCCTATCCACTAATCCTGCTATGACTCAACAGAAATATCATGGTGTGTGAGGTGACTTGCATGAAGATCTCGTTCTTATTCATCACCCCTGATCACTTGTTGAACGACGCCAGGCTGATAAATTACATGCGAAACATAATCTATAACTGACCAGCTCTTCTTGGGCAGGGTATGTTTTCAGATAAGCCACACCACCAATTCTGACTGTTAGATGGTACACCTCAAAAACTTCAGCAGTAGGTTGGAGAGTGGATGAAAAAATATTTTTGTAAATATGAAGCAGAAGGTACTAGACTGACTGTTTCTTGGCAAAGGAGATGCAGACTGACTGCCCGTGCCCACACAAGAGGCTGGAAACCAGGAACAGGGCTGGCTTCAAATGAGAGCAATTCATGTTCTCACTTGGTGAGAGATGCTTACATTTTCACTGGTCAGGGACCACTAAACTGGTGCGATGATCTGGACTGGGATTAGAGCAGGTTATTTAGATAAGATAAACAATAATTTCTGGGATGATATCAACCAAAAAGATTATGCCAGCTCCTTTGCCAGAAGCATAACATAATTTGCCTGTTCCCTGCTCAACAATTTCCAGGCTCTTTGCGTTAAGGGTTTGTGCATCGATCATTCCCTTACTGCCCCTTCCTAGCTGCCATAAGCATCCTGCATTGCTTTATAACTCCATTTATTACGGAAAATCTGTAGGGGAGCAAAGGCTGCTGCTTCCTTCTCTCATCTTTCTCCACCGGTACTGTTAATAATCCAGAAATCTCCATGGGAACGTGACTTTGGTTTGGATGTTTCTTCACCGTTATCACTGGGAGTCACTGGCCTCGTACCCAGGAGCACACCCCGGCCTTACACCCCTTACAGCGCTGCAGGAAGACTTTGCCACAAGCAGGCTGACACTGAGGGTAGGTACCACCAGGTCCTTGGGTCCGGGCTCCGGCGAGGGCAGAGCAGTGCTCTTCCCTTCCCCGCTCATGTGGATGCACGCCCCAGCGTGCCCCAAAGCTGGAATGGAGACCCTGGGCGAAAATGTGGATGGTAAATGTAAGCTGGGCTGAGTCGAACACAGTCCTTCATGAATAACTTTTCTTGCAATTTAAAGCGAAATGAGATGAACCTTTCAGAACCTATCATTTAATAAATTCAGCACTATTATCTATATTTTTCCCATGCAAAACACTAAAAATGATTTTATTTGGGAATCATGCAGCTATAAATATTTTAAGCCTTGAATTGCTCCCTCCCTCTTGTGCCAAATGACACACAGTTAAACAACCTGATGTAAAAAAGAGTCAGATGTTGTGGATCTTCTTTTTCTCAAGCTGGAATGCTGAAGGTGCAAGTGTACAAACTCTTTTCCACAGCCATGAAGGCAAGAACTCTACTTTCCTTCCACGCAATAATCTAAGGCAATAACGCCCTACCGTCCCTATACCTTGTTGGGACACGAGATCTTTTGATTAATAACAGTTTTGTCAATGCTCATCATCTGTGAACATATACAGAGGAAGAGGTCAGGAGAAGACAAAGTACCAGCCCTTCCTTTCCACTGTTCATATTCTTGGAATTCAGTAACAGTAAAAGAAACAATTATGTGGGCGATTATTTCAATGTTTCCTTTTACAGCAATGTAAAAGGTACGAAAGGAACATTTTTGTATGATATACTATATTCACTCTCATAGTATTCTGATGTTTTCAATTACTCTTGTTTCCAAGATTACATTGCAGAGATAAAATAGTCATCTTGGCACATTAAAAAACAAAACAAAACCCATCCTTCTCCATTTATGTAAATTTTATTCTTGACAATTGTAACGAAGGCCACATCGAGAAGCTGGTGCATTTGCAACATCATTCTATTCATACCTTCATTTTTGAGGCTTGATTGTTCAAAACTCTACTGAATAACTGAATGAATAGATGATGGCACACAAGAATATTTTCTTTTAAATAAGACATTTAATTATTATGTTTTATATAATGTGGAACATTGAAGTCACTTGGAAACAGCTTCAAAAAAGGGCTTTTTTAAAAATGTGGCGTTTGTTCAAGATTATTTATTTTGGGTGAATGAGTTTTGTAAAAGTGCCCCGGTGACTGAGGAGCTCAAATCCAGGAACAAGCCCATGAAAGCAGAGCTGTTAAGATACCTAAGTATCTTTGTACAGTGTATTTTAAAGAATGTTGAACAAGCAAAGATTGAGACGAAGACAGATTTCCCTAGAAAGCAAATAACGTGTCCATTAATTACAAGCTATTTTATGTGAAAAGTGAATGAATATATATACATATATATGTATGCCTCATATACATATCTGAATTTTTTTAAATGTCATGTGTATTACAGTTTTGATTATGCCTAACTTCTTGTGCATAATTCAAAGAGGATCTTAAGAAAAGAATGTTTTTGCACAAAGCAAAACAAGATGCAGAAGGAGCCAAATGAAGGCTCACCGAGGAAATAGAAAAGAAGATACTGCTTGCAGGGAAACTTGCTTTATGGCCTCTGCCAAGCACTCGCAATGTCTAAACCATGGATGAAGGGAATACCACAGTCTGCGTCACTGCGTTGAGGAGAAAGCAGCAGCGGCAGGGCCACTGCCAGGAACAGGCAGAGCAGCATCCTACAGAGGTGTATTTTGTTTCTCTGTGCACGAAGAATGTATTTGGGCTGAGCGGAATCGATCACAATTTGCCAAAAAGAGGTGAGAGCCAGTCACCTGAACTTTCTCACCCTTTCTCCAGGCCATGTAGTGAACAAGGGCAGTTTTGTTTTGAAGAAGTTGCTTTACAGTCATTTTATTGACTCATTAAGGTCAAGGCCCCATACATAAAAATACTTTACTGGTGCCAAACACAGCTGGGTGAGCCGCGGGGAAATACTCGGGAAGCAGATCCACCCCGCTCGCCTCTGCCTGCACCAGCTAACCCGGGAACAGCGAGCCACCTTCATCTCCAGCCCACCTCTCTGCACATCAGGGACGCTACAACGGAGATTAATTTCACTCAATACGTTTTGGTCTATTATTTCAGTAATTGTTAGGTTTTACAGAGTGATCTGGCACTCGGATCTGCTTGGATTGGATTCCCCTCTGCTCGTGTGGTTCCTGCTCAGCAATAGGCAGACTTAGAGCTCTGTTTGTGTCCTATCTCTTTTTTTCAGAAGAGCTACTTTTAAGACCTGGTGCTGACTGAATTTCTAATCCTTAAAACATTTGCAGAAATAGAGATTTCATCCCACACAATGGATTATCCGAAAGAAAAAGAAATATTGGCACAACTATCACTCTGGCTGAGGTTTATTCCACAGCGAAGCAAATAATCTGAAAGCACAGAAGAAGTCTGGTGGCCTGACTCCCGTGTGTAGGTAGCATTGATGAGTAACTTCAAATTTCTATCTGCGATACTTAACTTCAGCTAGTCATCTTGTGCCTTAAATAGACCAGAAAGCTCTTCATTAGACTATGAAGATATGTCAGCTTTTGAAAGCTTAGTCTCCTTTCAGAAAACTGAAGTAAATTTTACAGCCCTTAACTTCCCCACAGTCTGGAAAATCTGACCATTTTCATGTATGTCTCTGTCATCTTTTGTACTTCTTTACCCCAGGCAAGCAAGGGTTTTCCACGAAGCCTGGACACTCAGGTTCATCGTGCTCAAACATCACTCCTTGTGCGCACAGCCACAGCATCGGGTGCTCAGGATCCTTCCAGACCTGGATGCCTTGAAAGCTGCTATGGGCTACCACCACACATTTGATCTAGCACAACCACAGACCTCAGAACCGGCATCTGTGCCAAATGCTCTTTGGGGTCCGCGGAAGAAGCAATGCGGCTTCCGCAGAGGTCAGCCTGACTGCAAACACAGGGGCCTCGTTACGTTGTGCGTGCGAGAGAAGGAAGCTTTGAGATGCAGCGGAGCGTGATCCAGTGCAAAAGATAAGTGTTAAAGCACAGACCTGCTCTTGAGCCAAAGAACTGGGGCTATCTGAACAAAACAAGTCTTCAGAACATTCTTATGTGAATAAAAGGAGAGTACACCTGACCAGTACTGCCTGTTATTAGAGTATTTGATACAGCCAGAAAAAAACGAATTTTGGGGCACAAGCTATCTGAATTTTTTTAAACAGATGTAGGAAATTTCCCAGTAAGTACAGGTGGATACTTGTGCAGAGTTCAGCTTAACGTGTCGTTCAATTAGCAAGTTCCAGAGAAAAATGTAATTAGCATCTGCTGAACAAAAAGGATTGTTAGCAATGAAAAAGGTGGTAAGAACCCTATGGGATATGATACAGTTTTGTTTTTTCAGTATTGAAATCTGTGGTTGATCAAAAAAAACAAGTGCTCAAAACAGTAAAATAAATTATGCCTGATCTTATAATACATAACATAGGGGCAAAAGGCCATTAGTTATTCCAGTCATTGTCACACTTCAAGAAGAATTTGAAACTTAAGTTTTAAGGGTAAAGTATGAGTTCTAAAATCAATTTAATTTTAGAAATTGAAATTCTGAAGTTTAATTTCTAAGCGTCTCCTCAGTTGCCCATAGCAGAGCTCAAGGCTGATAAAGAGGCAGGTGTCCCAGCTCAAGGGCTGTGCTCTCAGGTTTTGCAGTTGATCTTCACAGGTAGCCCAGTCTGCGCAATCCTGTCGTTGCTTACCAGTGAGGCACAAGTTAGGAGCAGGGATTTTCTATGCAACCCAAATATAAGGTAAAACTTGAAGACTGACAATTAAGAAGCAATTAACCTGGTTTTCATGTACTGAATCACTCACCAGAGAAAGCTGCAGTAACAACATTGTATTGTTAGCAATTTAAAGACTGAGAAACAAACAAAAAACCCCTCCTTGTTTAGAAAATCACTAAATAAAGCACAGAATCTTCCTTTCCTTTATGTCACTTTACACAGATAAAAATAATCTGAGTTTTTGGAAGCTTCAAACAAAGGCATGCCACTGAACTTCGAAAGGTAATGCAATGACATGTTGATGAAATGTAATTGCATGTTTCACTGCATCTCACAGAGAAAATGGTCGAGAATGATCTCATGTTTTATATGCTGAATATATTACGGGACACGCCATCATTGCCTGGAGCCCTTGGCGTGTGGCTGACATGCCCTGAACCTTGTTGTTCCCTAACAGCCATCATTCTGTCTTCATTGTCTTAAACATTCCAGACATTTAATTTGTACCTAGTGCTACCAAAATCTCTTTCTTTGCCCTCGCAGGTTTGGGAAAGGTAGGGTAACAAGGAAAGGTAGTATGCCTTTTTGATTCAGACAACACATAGAGTTGGCAAAAAAACAACGTAATTTTGAACAAAATCTCTTTATCCCTTCCCTTCCTCACAGATACATACTTCTTACTAAAGCAGGGAAGAAAGTGAAATGCCACAGCTGATGAAAGGATGATGTTACTGAAAGCTTGACAACTTTTTCCAGTTATCTGCTGGCCTAATAGACAACATTGTGGTCTACAACTACGGCAATCCTGCTTCTCCTCCTCCCTGACAAAGTCAGGGCTTCAGCGCTGCTGCCAAAATGGCATTACTCTTCTGATTTGTGGTATTTTGCCATCTCACTGTTTATACCTGTCTTTTTACACCTGTAGGAAAAAAACGTGGTGGGTAGGGTAGTGGAAAAGAGGATTTTCTACACCGAGTCACAGCGAGGGTAAGCTTTACAGGATGCTCGCTGTTGTAGGCTGTCCAGAGCCAGGAACAGTAGGATGCAGCGAGCTTCTTGCCACACATCTGTCAAGGTGTGCGAGCTTGAGCTTTCTAGAGACTCAGAGCACCTTCCTTTAGATCATAGCTGAAGTTACAGCTACCAAAAAGAGTATGTCTGCAATCCACCCGAAGATAAAGAAATACATTTTGTCAGAGGAGCTTCTTTTAATACTGAAGTCATAGGAAGGAAAGAGGGCATAGTTCCTGAGGCAGAGCCTAAAAATAGCAATTTAGGTTTTGCCTCCACAAGAGCACTAAATACACGTTTAATTTTAACCACATGTGTGTTCCCATCTTGATTCAACACAATGTTTACGCATGAAGCACATGCTTAACTGGCATTTAAAAATATACCCTTAGAGTTAAGCACATACGTGTGTGCTTAAAACCACAGAGATAAAACCGCTCGTGTCCCTACTTCTGAGCACATATTTAAGTATCTTCTTGTCATTGTGCACTCGAAAATTGAGTGCTCTGATACAGTAAAGGCTGCTCCACTGCCATGGAAAGCACTGCAGCGGCCCAAAGACATCTGCTGAGAGCGCTTGTTTCATTGCAATCCTCTGAGTAAAGCCTGGGGTGGGGAAAATAGATGGAAGGAAGTAAGCATCTGGTTTCATACTGAATGTGCTCTTACAAGAAGATAGATTTTTTCCCCTACTTCAAATCCTGAAAAGAAGGCATGTGAAAGAAAGGAACTCAATGCAAAAGGCAACTGTGAGCCCAAAGGGTTCAAAAGAGCGGAGAAGACATTTTGTTCGGAAAAGGGAGCGAGGTAGGACGTCCACCCAGAACTTGCAGCTGTAAAAATAACACCTTGTTTGATGGGATCTCTGAGGATTTGGGGTGATTTTTTGCAGTGGCAGTGTACTCTACGCAAAACGTGAGATAGAAAACTCAGAAGACCCAGAGTCACTGTTCTGTTAGAAGGGATGGTGATACTGGTAACCGAGGATGAGCACGTTGAATTTGACGGTGATAAGCTCCTGCGTGGATGTGAAATTTAAACAGAAAAGAGTTTGCAGAGTAAGGCTGCAGAGAGTATTCTCACCCTGCAGAGTGAGAATATAATCCTCCTGCCTTGCATATTCGTCCACATGACACAATAGTGGGACAGCTTCCAAGGTACTTATTAGCCAAAAGTGTGAATGTTGGCCAGATGGTTTCTTTGGATTCGGAATAGTCAAGAGGATCAGACCTGTGATTTATTGTGGGTTCGGTAAGATACGCAGCTACGATAGGCTTTGCTGCTGGTGTTTGGTCAGCTATGGTTGCACGTTCACGCTGCTCTTGCTTTACTAAATCCAGATGCCTTGGGTGCACTGGTGGACTCACCAGAAGCCAAAGCAGCAGTAGCCAAAGACAGCTGAACAGATTGCCTTGCAGTTCTTTGAACTGTCTCATTGGTCATTTGAATATCTACTGCCAAATTTGATATAGCATCTTCCTTTATCTCATTCAGAAGAACAGTTAGTTTAAATTAAGAATCCAGAAAATAGCCTGAAATGTATTTCCTGAAAGCTGGGGTGGGGACTCTGGGTAGCTCTTCCCCAAAACATTTTGGCATCCATGAAGAGACTCCTTGAGGGTTTTATTACATTAAGGTTTTTAATTAACTGTACCAGAACGAAAAATCCTACTTATATATATCTCTGGTTTACATACATGTTTAATACTTAACTCTATGGTGGCCTGTTCACACTTCCAAAAAACATTTACAAAGCTGTCCAACAGCGTCTTTTTTTTGTTCTGAGTTCACCAATTTAGTCCCCACTACCTGCTTTTGCCGACCAAACTCTCTGAAATGTAGAATCCACTAACATTTTCTGACCAGCCTTGTATTAGGAAGCACACTAATGTTCACAGCCTTCCATTAAGCGCTCCAGTTTTCCATCGAGCACTGAAAGATATTTTATTGGGTTTGATAATATTCAAAATATGATGTGAAAGATGGACATATATTTACTTTTTCAACATACATATTTCATCTTCTGTATTTACTCTATGAATATTCAAACACTGCACAAATAAGTGCATGGAAAGTACACACAAAGTGCTGAAATTCAAAATTGGCAGCGTTGGCAAGCCAGCGGACACCCACATTTGGCAGCTGCAGATTGCCATGTGCACTACAGGGCCCGAAAGAGCAGAAATGATCAGGGATAATTTACAGGAAACAAGATACAAACCCAGCTAAATCCCACTCTGGTCAAAGTTAAATTGAATGTGGTGGTTCGCTGCAATGGTTTTCCACACCTTCCCCCCAGAAAATCAGCTGAAAGTCACTGAAATTTCCAAGACGAGACCAGCCCCCGTGACAATGAGAAATGATTCTACTAACACCAACAAGCCCAATGCAAACTTTTTGTGTGGCTGCAGAATCTTTACAACCTGTTTGAATAGTGCTTCCGTTTTTCTATTTTTTAATCTCTGAAATAAATTTCCTTTTATCAGGCTTTCTATTCTATGAGAAGTTACTGGTATTTTTTCTATAACCATCTTTAGTTTCCAAAGGTAGGCTCATGACAAACTACTCATCTATCACTGTAATGAACTCCCAGAGGTTTTCCATTGCTTTTAACTATGTTCTAAAATTTCTAGGGAAAATCCATTTCTGATGACGCACGTTCCAGATGAATTCTATGCAGCGGGTTCCCTGCTTCCTCCATCAACACAGCACTGTAACCATCATTCTTCTAACAACTCTCACAATTTTTGAATGAGTATCTCACATACCGCATCTGCCGTTTCAGATGTGTTACTAATTTTGACTCATTATAGGTATCAATATATATAACATACACATACATATCAATACATATAATAGGCACATATATATATCTCCATAAATCTATGGTCACATGTATCCGATGTCATCTTTCCCCTTCCTGAGTGGATGAACAAAGACCTACTTCCAACTTTAGTTTAACATGGAATTTGATTCCCTCCAAAATATTGAAACTAATTTGCCATGAAAATGAATTCTAGCAGAATTTCCTTCCGCATATTCATCCCAAATAATCAACTTCATTTTGACCAAATGCTAATAGAATTTTTTGGCAGCATTCACATAGCTATTCCCTTTGTCTTCCCCTGCTGATGCGGCATTCCACCTAGCAAACAGAGATAGATCGATATAATCAAACCTCCGATGACCGTGCCAGAGAAAACACTGGCGAAATTACGAACTAAACGATGGCAAAGCAGACCTTCTACTACGTCTAGAAATAACATACCTGTGTCTCCAGTTCACAGTATTTAAATCAAAAGTACAGTTTTATGTTCAATCTCTCTATTAAGCAGAAATACATGTTTTAAGTTAGATTATGTCCTGGGCTGTTCCCAGAAAACTCTGCTGCACTTGAAACAAAGGTTGAAATTTCTATCATACACTGCGTGGCTTAATAAAAGGGGCTTAATATGGAAATGAAACAAATCTAGCATTAGAAAAATAAGCAGAATCAAAATCCATTTAACTGAAACCTGAAGCTCTTTATATTTAAATCATAATACACTTACAGTAGCAGCTTCACTAAAAACTGTCCTTGTCAGAGATAGCCCTTTATTCTTTCTTCTATACTGCTTGTCAAGTAGCTAATTCAAGTAGCTAATTGTGAAAATAACTAATCCAACCACCATGTATTCCTTCAATTATTTTCTTCTTCATCCCTTTTCCATTCTTATTCCCATGTATTTTTTACATCATCTTTTAATTAGATTATCAGGACAAGCAATGTATGTCAGTGCTCAGTACCCAAACCCAAGGATCCCTGATGATCTTCTCTGAATCTGGGTTCAATAATAAAAATACTATATAGTAATAATGACAAAAATATGCTCTTTTTATATA
>VXBO01003886.1:478857-540970 GCA_013400135.1 Rhinoptilus africanus | reverse complement strand
GGCCTGGGCCCTGCCGCCTCGGGAGCCCGGCGCGGTGGAGGCCTCCCCCGCCCGTCGTTAGGCGGCGGCCGCTGGCGGAGGCGGACCGCTTCCTCCCCAGCGGAAAGGCGGGAGCGGGGGTTGAGGGTGGCTCTTGCCGCTGAGTTCGGGTTTTGGCCTTCCCCTCTCCGGCCAGGATGCTGGTTGCCTGCGGCATGCAGCGGTGCCATCAGGAAGCGCTGAAAAAGAACCGGGTGATGCTGGCCAAGCAGCTGGTTTTAAAAGAATTGATGGAGCATATGATAGAGAAAGACATCATCACCCCGGAGATGATGGAGATGATACAGGTATGCGGGGTGTACTCGGCTGCACTATTAGCTTTATTTCTAGTTAGGCTCGGTGTCGTCCTTGGCAGTGCTGGTGTGGTACAACTCGTCTGTGTGTTACCTGCGTGTTTTGTGCTTGGAGAATGTGCAGAGCAATGCGGGGTTTGCCTGCAGCCCCGAAGGAGAACTGTTCGCTGCTTCTGGCAATATGGATTTTGGCTGAGGCTTATTAAATCGTTGGCTTGGATGCTGGTATGGATTTCTAACGGGCTGCGCTTCATGAGTCAGGTGGTATCTTCTAGGCCTTTGTTGTCATTTTGTGCCTCTCTTGTTTTCTCCATTTGTAAAAGTAAGAATAATACCTATTTCCAAAGGAGCACTGTGAAAGCAAGTAAAGGAATGTATTATAAACCAGCCTGCTGTGGCACTTGTGCATCTTTCACTTGAAGAATTTGTATTTCATATGTGTTTTTGTTAATAGCACAAAGAACCTTGCATGATCCAAGATTCACTCTCAGATGACAAACGCCGTTCATGGGCTTTTGTTGCTTATCCTGAGCAACTGGTAGTATGAAGAGAAGTCATTGGAAATAGCTTGGGATTGCACCCAGAGGTATGGTTATGCACTGAAGACTGCAGGATGGAGACAAAGGTCTTCAAAGAGAGAGCAAGCTGAAAAGGAAGTGACTGGAGGTGCACATCAAGTGCATCTCAGGACTCAAGCAAGCAGTTGAGGGACTTCTTAGTCCCTTAGTAAGGTTGATGGTCCTGTCATAAGATCAGATGCTGAAAAATAGAATTATGAGATATTTGTTGGGCACCAGAGCAGAGATGAGAACCTGAGGCTGATAAGGTTTTTTTAAAGCAACGAAAAAATAGCTTCCTGATGAATTTTGACTCATTGTGTGTCAAAGATAATGTGAAATACCATGTGGGACCTGTCAAGGATACTTGTGCTAAGTTGCGGGAGTTGCAGGTAGTCTTAGTTGAAATAGCTTTGATCCCTGGTGAAAGACCACAAAGATAAAGACAGTGCAAGTCAGAGAATGAATCAAGAACTGATTGCACTTGTTTTGGCTGGGATAGAGTTAATTTCTTCATAGTAGCTTGCATGGTGCTGTGTTTTAGATTTGTGATTAAAACAATATTGACAACACAGTGATATTCTAGTTATTGCTGTGCAGTGCTTACACAGAGGCAAGGCCTTTTTCTGCTTCTCACACCGCCCTGCCAGTGAGCAGGCTGGGGGGTGCACAAGAGGTTGGGAGGGGACATGGCTAGGACAGTTGACCCCAACTGGCCAAAGGGATAGTCCATACCATATGATGTTGTGGTCAGCAATAAAAGCTGAAGAAGAAAGAAGGAGGGAAGTTCTGATTTAAGGTGTTTGTCTTCTCAAGTAACCGTTACGCATGACGGAGCCCTGCTTTCCTGGAGGTGGCTGAACACCTGCAGGCCAATGGGTAGTAATGAATGAATCCCTTGTTTTGCTTTGCTTGCATGCGTGGTTCTTGTGTTGCTTATTAAACTGTCTTTATCTCAACCCAAGAGTTTTTTACCTTTTACCCTTTCAATTCCCTCACCATCCTGCTGGGGAGAGAGCAGCTGTGCAGCCCATGGGGGTTAAACATCGACACTGCTGAAGTATGCGTGATTAGTTGGGGTGTTCTGTTGCCAACCTGCAGTTAGTGACTGAAGGGAGAGGAGGGGAAGAAAAGGAGAGGAGAAAGGAAAAAAAAAAAGCCCTCTCGAAGGTAGGATAATGCCAGAGATAATAGTCGTCTTGGGAAAATGCTGCTGCAGTTAAGAAGTGTTAAACTGAGACAGAGGGGAAGAAGACTAAGGGGATCTTCCTCTCCAGGTGTAAGTGGGTAAAAGGAGATGCAACAATACTTAGTAATGGATGTCAGTAAGGAGAAAGGTGTTATGATGGATAAGTCAGGTAAATAGCAATAGCTTAGTGAAAAAAATTGTGCCTAATGCAACACACACACATAACTAAGAGCTTAAATGTATATAAATAGCAATAGCAGCCTGAGCAAGAGAACAAAGTGACTTGAACTACTCTTGGAGTGTATTAATCTGGAAATTGCACAAAAATAGAAATATGGCAGGGGTGGAAGGAAAGCATGTGCAACTGGAACAATAGTACTGCAAAATATGAATTGTACTGGAAGGATAGAAATGAAGGGAATGGTTGTAGGATGGTACTAATCGTAACAGTGCTGTAGATAAAAAGTAACGTTAAAAAAGGATTACTTGAATAAAAGCCACTTTATCTTACCTTTCATTTTTCTATAGTAGTTCTGTGAATTTGAAATAGGTACCCACTCTGTGTCAAACCTGAACAAAGGTCTTAGGAGTGCTGTTAGGTAGTCAGGTACCTTAGTGGAAATAGGAGGAGACAAATGCCACTGTGTCTGGTGGCAGAGCGTAGATATTTCTGGATATTGTAACTGAGTTGTTCTGTATACCCCCTTGCTCCCCACAAAAGTCAGGAAATCAAGATCTGAATCAATAGTGATATAATCATAAAATGGTTAGAGTTCAAAGGGACCTTAAAGACCATCTAGTTCCAACCCCCCTGCCATGGGCAGGGACACCTCCCACTAGACCAGGCTGCTCGGAGCCCCATCCAGCCTGGCCTTGAGCACTTCCAGGGATGGGGCATCCACACAGCTGCCCTGGGCAGCCTGTTCCAGTGTCTCACCGTCCTCATAGTGAAGAATTTCTTCCTAATATCTAATCTAAATTGACCCTCTTTCAGTTTAAAACGATAACCCCTTGTCCTATCACTATACTCCCTGATAAAAACCCCCTCCCCATCTCTCCCGTGGGTCTCTTCTAGGTACTGGCAGGCCACTATAAGGTTCCCTTGGAGCCTACTCGTCTCCAGACTAAACAGCCCCGGTTCTTTCAGCCTATCTTCATAAGAGAGGTGCTCCAGCCCTCTGATCATCTTCATGGCCCTGCTCTGGACCTGCTCCTTATGTTGGGGGGCCCAGAGCTGGACACAGGACTCTGGGTGGGGTCTCATGAGAGTGAAGTAGAGGAGCAGAATCACCTCCCTCAACCTGCTGGCCACAGTGCTTTTGATGCAGGATATGGTTAGCTTTCTGGACTGCGTGCACACATTGCTGGCTTGTGTTGAGCTTCTGATCCATCAACACCCCCAAGTCCCTCTCCTCAGGGTTGCTCTCAATCCATCCTCCACCTAGCCTGTATTTGGGCTTGTGATTGCCCTGACTCACTTGAACTTGTCCTTGTTGAACTTAATGAGGTTCACTCAAGCCCACATCTCAAGCCTGTCAAGGTCCCTCTAGATGTTTTAAATCATCTTGTCTTAAAAACACAACAATTATACTGGTCCTGTTGGTTTGATTTATATTAAACAAAAGAATAAACAAATTAGTTCTGGAGATAGGGAACTTCACAGAATCACAGAATGATAGGGATTGAAAGGGACGTCTGGAGATCATCTAGTCCAACCCCCCTGCTAGAGCAAGTTCACCTAGAGCAGGCTGCACAGGAACCCATCCAGGCGAGTTTTGAATGTCTACAGAGACAGAGAATCCGCCATCTCTCTGGGCAGCCTGTGCCAAGGCTCTGCCACCCTCAAATTAAAAAAATTCCTCCTCATGTTTAGGTGGGACTTCCTATGTTCAGATTTGTTCCTGTTGCCTCTTGCCCTGTCACTGGGCACCACTGAAAAGAGCCAGGCCCCATCCTCCTGACACCTACCCTTTAAGTATTTGTAAGTGTTGATAACATCCCCACTTTTTTCACTTAAATAAGCATTTGTCATCTAAGGAAACTGAAACAAACCAAGGAACTCATGGAGATGAAGGAAGGATGAAATTTCTTCAAGTGTGAGGTGCTAAACCAGTACTGAAACTTGTACCACAAATAAGAAAAAAGTGGGAAGGGGGGGAGGTTGCAGGAAGAGCCACTGAAGACAAAGGTGGTTCAGCGGGATGAAGAGCTCACAAGGAATATGAAGAGTAAGTAAAGACTGTATAGATGTACACTGGAGAAGAATTAATAAATAGGAGCAGCTTCCTTTGATGTCCAAAATGGGGAGTGAGAATAGGAAGTGACAGGAATTAATTTAAATTGGATCATTCGGAAAGATACTAAACAATTTGAGCAAGATACAAGTGTATGGAGGTGGTTATCTTCTGCGGACTAATGGAGAATGGTTACCAGGAGAAAGGGGCAAGTATTTTCATACTTCTGAAAAGGCACAGGAGAGATGATTGTTTTCACTTCTAGTCAACAATGATCAGAAAGTTGAGGTTTCTGTGGGAATAGGAGAGGGTACTTACATTGTCAAGGGGAAGAGGCCATCTATGAGAAGGCTGAAAAAAAGTGGCTTGTTTACTGTAGCAAATTTAAAATTGGAGACCAATTTATAGAAAGAAGTTTGATAAATAAGGGAAAGGACAGGAGAACACTGGAGTCAAGGGTCATTGGTGATAGAAAAATAAATGCTGTTAGTCATGAATGAACATAGGTCTGAAGTTTCACAGTAGGTTCATAAGCATTGGATCAACAAGATTTTGCAATATTCTTTAAAACGATGTGATGGGGGAAAAAAGTCAAACTACATTTTACACCGAAGTTGATAAATTTTATGAAAGAAAGCAGAGGATTTACACGTGTGACTTGAGGCTTTTTTTTCTGATTTTCCTGTGATTGCAAATGTAGTGTTAGGCCTTGATAATGTGTAACTTGCCAAACATTTCTTATCATCCATCAATTCAAAAAATATAGGATGAATTCCATGGCATTGATAAAATTTATTTCGGATACACAATATTTTAGTACGTGATGTTTTGGTGTGTTTTATATGTCACAGTGAAGACTATTGTATAAATTATACAGTTTGTTGGCAAATGTCCTGTTAATATTCTAACAATTGCAGCTTCCTGGAAATGTTTTACAGATACACGTATTTCATTTTTGATTGTTGCTTTTTCTCATGTACTACTATATGTTGCTTCATTGGTCTAAAAGTTACAGTCTATATGTATGTAGTATCTTTGGGAATTGACTGCATAAATTAAGTATTTTACTTAAATGCTTTCTGAGGGATTTGCATATTGATGCATGAGACCATAAACCATTGGGTAGTAGTGGAAACGTGTGTTCAGTGAGGGGAAATAGACAGTATTCCAACAGTGACTGGAAGTAGAAGTTTAGAGAGAAGAGTATTACTGTGTGTGGTAGAAGTTAGAAGGGAAGAGTACTACTGTGTGTGGTAACGTATGAATTGTAGGCTTGCTCCCCCTTGAGCAACAGCAACAGAGGGATGGTAGGGAAATCAACTAGGAAAGCTGTAAAAATGGATCTAGCACAGCTAAGAGTAGTGATGAAACATTCACATGAGGTAAAATAAATTGGTTGTTCTGAAGATTCATTGAAAATTAATTCTGTTGAGGTGTTACTTTCATAGAACCATAGAATCATAGGGTTGGAAGGGACCTTAGTAGATCACCTAGTCCAACCCCCCTGCCAGAGCAGGGTCACCCAGAGCAGGTTGCACAGGAACGCATCCAGGTGGGTTTTGAATGTCTCCAGAGACGGAGACTCCACCACCTCCCTGGGCAGCCTGTTCCAGGGCTCTGCCACCCTCAAGGTAAAGAAGTTCCTCCTCATGTTTAGGTGGAACTTCCTATACTCAAGCTTGTGCCCATTACCCATTACTTTGAGTGTGGATTTTGTTTTTTCTCTGGATCTAGGCCCAGTCTGGGAGCTTCAGCCAAAATGTGGAATTCCTCAATCTGCTGCCCAAGAGAGGCCCTAATGCCTTCTCAGCCTTCTGTGAAGCTCTACGAGAAACCAAACAGCAGCATCTGGAGGCAGCGATCTTGAAGACAACATCCAACCTGAGCCATGGGATTGCAAGGGTACATCAGTTTAAAAAAGAGTAAAATGAATGCGTTGTATTTCAGATTAGGTTTGGGCACAAAGTGATCTTTTTCAAATGGGAAAAAAGTGGTTTACGAAGGACAGGATGGGTTTTCATTGCAAATTGAAACTTGTAGTAGCCTTAGTAAAAGCAGAGGGGAAGAAATTTGGGAAGAATTTTCACAGAAAATCACAAGATGGTAGAGGTTGGAAGGAACATCTGAAGGTCATCTGGTCCAGCCCCCCTGCTCAAGAATGGTCTTGAGCAGGTTACCCAGGGCCACGTCTTATGTCTCCAAGGATGGAGACTCTGCAACCTCTCTGAGCAACTTCCTTCAGTGCTTGGTCACCCTCACATTAAAGAAGTGTTTCCTGAGTAGAAAGCTACTAAAAGCTAGTCTTCTCTGTGTGGGAGATAGGGACTTTCTTTATTTTGTCATTTTTATTTTCCCCTTTTCACTATCTGCAGTTGTTAGCATTGGACTAAAGAAAGAATTTAGTAAAGATTCAATATTCTCAGTGCAATGACAAGGATGGAAGCTCACAGTAAACGTATTTTATACGAAGAAAGGAAGACAGACATGGTATTTTTGAGCAGACATGTTCCCTTATAAAAATGTAGGCTTTATTAAACTACCCTTTCTATTTTTTATTTTCAAGTGTGCTTTACTATACAAACAATGTAATCTTGAAAGCAAACAAAAAGATATGAATCACTAAGCAAATCAATTTTTGGCAAAACCAAGCAGGGTATGATGATCTCAGTGTAAGGTTTCCAACCTGGGGATTTGAGTAGAAGTGTAGAGATGAGCAGAGAAAGAAAGCAATTTTATATTGGCAGAAAATGCTGCTGTTATCTTGTTGTGATGTTTCATATGGATGTGAACAATAGGACTGTTTTTTTAAGTCATATATATGTGTTTG
Source organism: Rhinoptilus africanus (assembly GCA_013400135.1). Classification (NCBI taxonomy): domain Eukaryota; kingdom Metazoa; phylum Chordata; class Aves; order Charadriiformes; family Glareolidae; genus Rhinoptilus; species Rhinoptilus africanus. The sequence goes on along the minus strand of VXBO01003886.1, from coordinate 533,831 downwards.
TAAAAACACATATCTTTGTTCCATGATACCTACAAACTTCTAATGTAGAGAAAAAAAGAGTTGTTTTATGCTACTCTTTTTTCATGGATTTGTTGTATGTCTTGTAGCTTGAACACTGTTACGGATCAAATCTTCCATTCCCTGCCAGTGAGTCATATAATGCAAAGAGACCGCGCTGGATTGGTGAGTTGCACGTAACACCATCAATACTTGATTGGCTATCTGTTTGGTTGCTTCTGATTTCTTAATACTCACTTAATTCAGTTCTAGAAATAAGCTTGCTACCACTTTGCTCATCCCAGGACAGTGAACAATTATGAATTGACAGCGAATATTACGATCAGATGCAGGAGACAGAATTAGGCTAGACAATGAACGTGAAATAGCATATTGGAAGAGAGAACCCAATCAGTTTCTAGTCAGCTTCATTTATTCTTAAAAGAAATTTTGTTGATTAAACAGTACATGTCAGTAAAATTTTAGATTTTTCAAAGATTTTCTTCTTTGTTTAAGATTTGTAATAGAGTTTAATTGAACTAGAGCTGTGAAAAGATACTGATTTTTAACAGTATTCCTTAACTTGGACTTCCTTCTTGGCGAATCAGTTTAAGTACAAGGCCTTATATATATTACATGGACCCAGCATAGTTTTCTGTAGCTTCTGTTGAGTACAGCAAATCAGCTTTTCTTTGTCAAGCATTTGTGACTTAGATCAGGGAACTAGTTGTTGGAATTAATCTCCTTGCTAGTTTTTATGTTGCCTCTGGTAATGCCTGGAGTACTCATGTTCCCTAACCATAGCTTTAACTGTGTGGTACTTACTAGGAGCTCTCTCTGGTGTTAGAGAACAAGTGTGTAGATTTTGAAGTGGTTTTTTTGTTAATTTAGGTGCAGAGGATTTAGGGTTGGGGTTGTTTGTTTTTTTAGAGCATATGTTCCTCCATCCAGGAGAGCCATATCTCAAAAGGCTGAAAAAGGATTTCAAAGGAGATCATGAATGTCATTACCTCCATTTCTTCAGGACAGGGGAGTGAGTGTTTGTCTGCAAATGGCAAGTAGTTTAGGTTATCATTCCCTTCATCTGCTGTAATCCAGAGGAAAGGAATGTGCAGAGACAGATAAACAAAAAAAGGCATGGCACTTTATGGAAGCTAGAAACATCTAGTTTGATCACTTACGTATGTGTCCAGCAAAAAAAAAATAATCGTATCCTGTGAGCATGGGAGGCCTTTCACGAAAGGAAAACCACTATTCTATTCGAATATTTCTAGCAATGGTTTGTAAACCTAGCTGTGAAAAGAATAGCATACTGTACAAGATGATAGAAAGTACATGTCTCTAATTTTAGATGAGAATTTTTCATACGCTGTAGAGCCAAATTTACTAGGCCTTAGGTAAGGCTAACCCACATACAAGACAAAAAAAAAAAGTTGCACAAATTAAAATTATATAAAAAAAAAAGTATACCATTCCAGTACTTTTGGTTTTTTTCTGCTGTGTTTCATTGTCTATCTGTAGTCTCTGATCGAGCAAAATTTTTAGAGGTATGAATAGCATCATGCAGTAATATCACTTAGACCACATACTTCAGAATTTGCAAGTTACTACCTTAACGCAGGGGCTTTGTTGGAATTTTTTATTGTTATTGGTATGTTTGGTGTGCACAGAACCAATGGAACATTCCCTGGATAATGGAGATGGTCCCCCAATTCCTCCAGTGAAGTACTGCACTCCTGAATTTTATCATGATCATCAGCACTTGGTAAGTAGTTGACAGAGAAAATCTCCTTTAGAGGTGAAAGATGTGAGGTGTATGGATATATCAACTGAACATGTACTACTTAAAACTGAGTCAAGATGCATGCTTCACTGGGATGCAGATCAATGTTGTGCTATTTGTGTAACTGAAATGTTACCAGTCATGTTCGATTTGATGTAGTTCTCATTTACATGTGTCAAGAAATTCTGAGAAGTTCATAACTGTACAAATCTCTGCCTCTGGTTTTTGCTCATGAAGAGCTTAGTGAAATGCTTTCTATTCTGGTGATCTGTGTAAACCGTCAATATTATTGCTTGTCAATATTATTGCTTGTCAATATTATTGCTTGTCAATATTATTTGTTTGCATTCTTGTCTCCTTCTGTGTGATGACACACCCTACAAATGACTGTAGGATACCATAACTAGTAGTAGTCACAGTCTTGTCTGTTTTAATTGCCAACTGTACCCAGAAGGTACAGTTGGTCTCAAGAACCAGATCAGGATTCTATGCTGGGTAGTACCCAGCCTGAATTTCTAATCTTCTGCAGTGTTTGAGGTTATGTAGGTAGTCTAATTACTTTTTGTTTATTCTGTTTGTAAAGTATAGGTTTTGGTGGGGTGGACTTAAGGAAAATATCACTTTGTATAATGGGTCAGACATTTTGCTCGGGTTACACAATGTGTTAACACTTCTGTCACAGGCTCTGTGTACAGCAAAACAGATTTTAGGGGTTTTTTTTAACTGTCTATTGGGAAGACCTAATTAGGCAGCATCAGTGTGAGCTTGACTTGCCTCCTTTTACATCTGTGCCTGGATGCACCCTATTGGATATGCTCCTTTGGTATTAAATTTCATTTTCAATTTACAGGAATATTAGGAAATGATTTGCTGTTGATTTGTTGTTGTTAGAGAGGGAGGGGCCAGACAAAAAACATTTTTACTAGCCACGTGTCTTTCAGGATCAGTCACTGACAGCCCCTTGCTGTTGCAATTGCACTCGTATGGTATTTTACATATATCTCTGCTCCCCACAGCAATTAAGAAATATTAGCTAAATTTTACATAATGTTGTCATAAGGGCTTTGATGGGGATGGTGGAAATATACGTGGCTAGGGTGAGGGTGAGGAAAGGGAGAAAGTTAGCAAGACCTAATTCACAGTTTGAAATGTATAAGCTGTGTTTCTTCTAAAACAAGATACAAGGCAAGCTAATACAACATTTTAATAACAGTGTTGTAGATCATCATTTGTGGAGACTTGCAAATACAGTTGTCTTTGGGACCCTTTGCAATACAAACATCAGTTTTATTTATTAAAAAAAACCTAAAACAAAACAACAAAAAATTTCAAAAATTGGACCTGTGCTGTTTTTGTGCCTTCTCAATCAAGATATCCTAGTATGTGGGGATTGCCGCTTTACTCTAACACTCTGTTATTTCCTTCAGTAATCTAAATTTACCAATTTTAAATCTTCTTCTCAGGCATATAAACTGGTATCGGAGCCACGAGGCTTAGCACTTATTCTCAGCAATGTCCATTTCAGCAGTGAGAAGGACTTGGAATATCGCGCAGGGGGAGATGTGGACTGTACTTCCCTGGAAATGCTTTTCAAGCATCTTGGGTATCAAGTGACTGTCTTTCATGATCAAACTGCACAGGTAAGAGGGATCCCAGTACTTCACAACCAGTATGGATGATCTATTACATAAACACCTTAAGAAGTTCCCTTTGGTATAATGAAGCTTGGAAAGAAAGATGTGTCACTTACGAATAGAAAATAAGGCTAAATGGGATGATATCTGCTAGCATACTGACAAATACGGAGAAGCTTGGAAGGCAGAGGATTTAAAATGGAAAGGGCGACAAGAGGTACTACTGTAGTCTGACCCCTTGTAGTGCAAGGGGCAAGAATTTCTAGACCACACCTGGCATGTGTGCTAAACCCACAAACGCATAAGGTCTCTAGTTTACTCTCAGTTAACGTTTAGGATAGCAGAATAGTGGAAAAGTCTAACTTTGCAAATATTTGACCTAAGCTTTGCAACTGTAAGTGATGTTTTTGTGTCCTTTCACTGATGGAGTCAACTGACGTCCTATTTATCAGTCTTCCAGTATCTGTGCAGTTAAGTTCCACTCTTTCAGTCTTTGATTTACTAGAGAAGTAGCTATGCTTCACTTACGAAAATTATAATGTTCCATAACCTACTGAATCAAGCCACTGTCCTAGGAATACAATTGCTGCCTTCTCCAGCCTCATTTGTTCTCACTCCTTTTAAATCCTTATGAAAACAAGTAGTACACAAGGTGTTAAAGAGTGTTTTATTCAAGAAGGTAGCTTTTGCAACATTATAATAAGACTTTTGCACCTGCTATGTTGTCAGAGTTCCTGAAGTTTTCCACTTTAAACTGTTGTGTTTTGATCACTAGTGTTTGAATGCCTGAAGTACTAGAGCATGTGTCTGTTAAGTTACTCCAAGGTCCCAGCCAGACTCAAGTGTCAATGTAAGATCTTTATAAATACCAGTTGATTTCTCCTGTGTTGAATCCATATGTACCAACTCAGATACTTGCTGCGTCCCTCTGTTGGCTGGTATAGACACGTAGATGTCCTAAGGGATTCCTACTTCACAAACTTATACTTAGGACTGAATATTACATAAAAGAACAAGTATGGTTTGCTGGTCTTTTTTTTAATGGAACACTGTCTTTTATCTTGTAAATTTTATGTAAATAGGATTTATGTCATAACAGGAGGACCATTTTTGTTTTTCTTGTACATTTGTATTTTTCCTTGTACATTGACCCACTTTCTATGCCCAAGTCTGGAAACCATTCTTTTTGTCTCTTCCAGGAGATGCAGAATGCATTGGAGAGATTCTCTAAGCTGCCAGATCATCGGGATGTGGATTCCTGTATTGTAGCTTTACTTTCCCACGGTGTCGAGGGTGGGGTTTATGGCATTGATGGCAAACTACTGCAGGTATATTCCTGCGACCTGATGTGTTATATCTTGGAAAGTAACAATGGAAAAAGGAAAAAAGTGTAAAGAAAAAAAAAAGAAAGAAAAAAAGAGAGAAAGTGAAGTGATGGGAGACTGAGGATTTACATTTTTTAAAAAGAAAAAAATAAGGGCTTGTGGGAAGAAAAGGGCAGGGATCTGTCTGTGAGAAGTCTATAAAATAAAAAATGGCATAGAAATAGGGCAGGTAGAAGTTATTTCATCCTCTCTTACTGTACTAGTACTTGGTAGAGTGCTTGAACTCAAAGTAGTTGGAGCTGGGGTAGGAGAGGGGGGAAGGGATGTGTTTGTCACACATTGAATATGGAGATAAAGGAGAAAATATCAAGACTGGTGAGGTAATAACGAAAATACAGGGAAGCAAGCTGAGACTCAGTTTGGCTCACAGAAGGCTGCAGTGAAGAATATTTATCTTCTTTCTTCTCTCAGTTGCAGGAGGCTTTCCGGCTCTTTGATAATGCAAACTGCCCAAATCTCCAGAATAAGCCCAAGATGTTCTTCATTCAAGCCTGCCGGGGAGGTGAGTGCCCAAATCCCAAAAGACGTGTATTTGGCATGCCATTAAGGCTCATTTTACACACATACACACCCTCACCTTCAACTTGCTGTCAACTCTCCTCTTTGCTTCTCTCAGGTGTAAGTGGGACCCATATTCACCTCCCTCTGCCCTGCTGCTGCCACTGCATCTGTTGCCCTGTAAGTGTATTTTGCTCTGCATGAGGTGTGTGCATTGACTTGCAGACCCCAGAGCACCGTAGTGATGTAAAGCTTTATCATATCCCACTCATATACGGAGGCTTTCTCTTGCTATGCCTGCAGTAGGGGGAGTGGGGCATTTGGTGCGTCAAATTGCAGCACAACATGGAGTGGTACACTAGCACTGGAGTCTTGTCTGTGGTCCTGTCTTTTTCTTGATCCTGAATGTGTTGTGTCTGTTATGTTGGTGTCTCTCAAGCCATCAAAGTTGGCTCCAAATCCTCTTTTATTTTTTTTCCCTTTACCCTATCCTGCTTTCAACCACCAAATGACCTTTCCTTACACCCTTTTCCACATACTAGTGTAATAACAGAATTCTTGATTCTCATAGATAGGCTCTTTTTCCACCCCCTCCAGTCTTTTTTTTTTTTCAAATTTTGCTATTCGTTTTCCCTCCTTATATAACCAAACACGTATCTGTAACTAACTCCTTTCAGATCTGCTATTGACCACATTTTTCCACAAAGTGTTTGGACTTTTTGAGATCACTGTGAAACTGCAGATACTCCAAAGGGAAGTTCTGTCTTAGAAAGCTTTGCTTTTTCCCTTGTCATAAAGAAATTTTCTAGCATGTATGCTTTTCCCCCTTCTTTCCCCTTGTTCCTTGCACTTGGTCTCCCTTCTTTTTCATTTAAAACTGAGCTTTATAGTTTGTTCTCTAGCCAAGAGAATGTTTCGCCTGTTATCAACTCATGTTTAATCCCAGTGCAGAGAAAAGCCGAAAGTCTACATGAAGTATTTTGGGTATCAAAAATATTTGATTCTTCTAAGCATTTGGAAATGCTGTAATGTGTTTCAATATGAATTAAATGCGATAGCTTTCCTTTATGTTATTGAACCTCTAGGTACTCTTGAAAGAATGTGAATATGCAGACTCACAACAGTGTGGAAATAAGTTTAATGCGCCAGAATTGGCAGCTGACATAATTAGGTAATTAGGTTTATTTGACTGCCATGTTACTACAAAGGGTCTGTTAACATCAGTAGATCAGGCTTGGCCTTCTATTCCCAAAAAGGTTTCAGTTAAGAAAGCTATGCAAAATGCTGTAGAACTGTGATACTGCAATAGGCAAAGGATTGAGACTTGAGAAACTGAAAGGGAAAAATCTTTCTTGAATTTAAAAAAAAAAAAGTACAAACCTGTCTTTTTTTTAACCTCTCTTTTAAACCTTGATTAATATTTGGAAAGGAAAGCTAGTTACAAAGTAATTGATCTTTCAACAAAAACGTGTACCTTTTCATGTTAACATTCAAAAGTTAAAGTAGCTGATACAATTTTTTTTTTTTTTAAAGACTATAAATAGCGTGGGCCACTAAAGAGAGCGGTCAATCTCTCTCTGCCATGTTAATTAGCTGGAACCAGTTGAATCAAAATGAGAAACACATAGGTTACTCTTTTTCCCTAAGTTTGTGTAATAAGTCTTATCTATCTTCTATTAATGACACATAAAAAATATAGTTAAAGAAGAGTTGGTACAGTCTACTTAATTTCCAAAGCGCCTTTGGCAGGAGTCTACTAAAGAACTAAGTCCACCTACAGTCATAGATCAAAACCCATTGGTGACAGAAAGCAATGGAAAAAGACAAATAATCAGATTTCAGTATGACATGAGACTTTGAAGCTGTATAACATCTGTGTTTAATATAGTAGTTGATCCAGAAAAGTGAAGAACTGGGGTAAATAATGACAAATAGGTAGTTGGCAGTTATTTAAATCAATTGGGAAAATGTCAAGTTCTCTCGTGTTTGGGGTCAAGTTGTTTTGCATTTTACTATTACACAATTTATACTTTTTGATTGAAACAAGTGATACTATAGTCAGGATTTAGAACTAGGTGAGAGATGTCGTCCATGTTTTCTTGGTGCCTTGGAGGTAGACCTTAGCAACTAAAACTATAGCTCTCATTTGAGTTCTGGCAAACTAGACTAGACATTTTTGGACATTTCTAAGGTAGGTAAAAGTGGAATATAGAAACTTTAGGGCTAAGCATCAAATCCTTCCATGCATGGTGAAGAATTATCAGAAAATTCTTTGCTTTCTGGTTATCCCATATTCTGCATAGGAAAGAAGGGCAGGAGCAGGGGAATCAATCGGCATGAAGACTAACAGTCACGTTAGGCTGGGCAGGTTCAGCAGTTGTTGTTATCTGCATTAGTTTGTGCAGAATAACTTTCAGATGGGTTTTAAAAACAGCTGAAAAAGCTTAAAGTTCATGCAAAAGCTTTCTGCTAGACAGCAGTTGTGGCATTGCTGACAAGAGCCCAAAACTAAGGAAGTACAGGAAAACTACATCCAGTAATTCAGGATAATTTCTTCTTTTTTTTTTTTCCTTCCTTTCTTTTGTGCCCCCCCCTTCTCCCCCCTTTATTGCCCCCCCAGATGAGACGGACCGGGGCGTAGATCAAAGAGACGGGAAAGAATGGTCAGATTCCACAGGCTGTGAGGAAAGTGATGCAAACAAGGAAGAAAATCTCAAGCTGCGTCTGCCTACATGTTCTGATATGATCTGTGGATACGCTTGTCTGAAAGGTACTGGGGAGAACCTCTAATTATTAGGACATAAGGAGGTTTTATGTGTCTGGGTTGACCAGAAACTTCATCATACTTGCTTTCTTCTCAGGCACTGCAGCCATGCGGAACACCAAGCGTGGATCCTGGTATATCGAGGCTCTCACCTCTGTGTTTGCGGAGGACTCCCGAGACACTCACGTGGCTGACATGTTGGTGAAGGTGAGTTGGAGTGTCGCTCCTCTACATCACTTGGTTTCTGAAGAGCCTTCCAGTGCTTCGAATTGCTAGGATTAATCTAATATTAAAGCAATTGTTCTTGACTTGTTTGTAGCAAAATTATTACTTCTTTTCCCATTTAAATATATACATATGTGTGTGTATATATATGTATGTATATATAGATATATATATATACAGTTCCACAGCAGCTTAACCAAAGTAAAAATGCTGTTTCTTTGACTCCTTCCATTTCACTTGTGTGATAGTTTGGTGAACTTATGAGAAGAATTAGTCTGTCTTGTCAAGAATTACTTTTTTTTCTGTTGAAATAGCTTATTTTTCAGGTGGACTCATTCCCTGAACTGGTTCACCATATAGTTGCACAACCACTTGCACTCACATAAAGATTAAGAAAATGAGGGAAGAGGGACTGAAGACAGCAGTGTGATCATGGCAACTTGAGCTGCTTGGAACTACACCCTAGTTCTTTATTCTTATTATAATTTAGAAAGACAATACACAGGGGACTACTTAATAAGTTAAACAGAATAATCTATGAGTACGGAAAGCAATGACATTTCTTCTTGCTTCTGTCTTCTTAATCCTCCAGTCATTTTATTTTTTTTAATCTCACATCCAGGTGAATAGGCAGATAAAGCAACGAGAAGGCTATGCCCCAGGCACAGAATTTCACCGCTGCAAGGAAATGTCAGAATATTGCAGCACGCTCTGTCGGGACCTTTACCTGTTTCCTGGCTATCTGCCAGGAAAATAACCCTGCCAGCTCTGTCGGAAGAGAGATACTGCCAAAGCTCCACTTTGAGTACAGACGTCTACGTTTTCATTCTTATGGGCTGTGACATCAGATGTGCAAACAACGAGTGCTTGTTTATATCTGGCCAGCCCAATTCTTGATGTCTTTTTCTAAAACGATCTGGCAACTTTCTTTGTAATCTGATTCCGTTCAGGGTTAAAAATTCTCATATCCCGACTTATTCCATATGTATAGAAATTGATGGAAAGAAAATCAGCACTGGAACAGGGAAGAAGTGGGCGCATCCTTCAGAAGGAGACATACGGACATTTGTAAGCAAAGTAAACGTGAAAAGAGAAAGACTATTCGTAAATTTTTTTAAAAAGTTAAGCCTTTCTGAAAGGAAGGTTATTCATAAAATGCTACTTATCTTATGCTTGTATTTTAAAATTTTTAAATGCTTTCTACCTGGTTCTTCATGCAGGACAGTCAGCTCCTGTGCACATTCTCCCTTGTGAAGGAGAATCCTTCCTCTCTCTAAAATGGAAGGTTGTTGTTTTCAGTACTTGACACTTTCCTATCCATCTTGATCACTTAAAAGTCTATTTTTGCACATTCCTTTGGTAGCCAAGTTATTAAGAGACATCCCAGGTTATCAATAAAACAAATAGAGATCCAAGATTTCTCATACAGACAAATAAGCTTCCATAAACTGCCCCAGAAACAGTTTTAAATCTAGAAGTTCTAGATTAGCTCCCCTTAGTCCCAAGAGTGAACAGCTGCATGGAATATTACTTTTGAGGAATTTGTTTGCCATGGTACCTGTGCTGTCACAACAGGCATAGCATTCAATCCACCAACTTCTCAGGAGTCTGTAAATTGCACTGTACAACTGAATCCCTGAAACCCTACATCATTGTACAAAAGGATCTTTTGTCTTTTGTTTAATTAACAAAAATACTCAAGGCAGCTCTTTATGATCTAAGCTTGTCGCTTGGATTATTTATCACTGCAGTTTTTTTCCCTTTTAAATGAAAGGGAAGAGTTTCACATTACTACCCTATTATGTGAGATTTTTTTCTTCATCCACAATCATTTAAGGCATTGGTTTAGCCAATACTGTTTGCAGAGTGTCATTTCAACTGGTCAATAAGAAATGTGACATAATCCATCCCTTCTTTTGGAATACTTTTTACACAGTCTCTTCATGCTGTAATTTGTCTCTCACTTGTGTCCAGTTGCAATTACTCCCATTTGATGTGATGTGGGAGATGGGCATTGTTCTCCTTTTGTGGTAGAGCCTAAATCCTGCTGTACTGGGTTACAGGCGGACTACAGTCTGTTCACTTGAGTCTCGATCTTCTCCATTTTGTAGCATTAAGTTGGCATAGTCCCTGGCTTACCCTTTTTATGTAAGTGTGGCTTTTAAAATATTTTTTCAGGATACAATTATGGATAGGAAGCACAAAGGGATACAGAGGGAGGCTGGAAAACTAGGCATGTTTTTTTTATTGTTCTGCCTAGGAAAATGAAGGCTGTTTCCTCCGACTGACAAAGGTGCAGCATTAACATGCATCTTGCACTTACCTTACACACAACGTGATAAATAGAACAAAGATCATACTTGCCAATTGGTGCCTTATTCTGAAGTTTAAGATACCAGTTTAGAGGCTGTTGTACCTCCCTGGAGTATAAACATTTTCTTCCTGAGTGCTCCCTCTTTGAAATGGTGCAATATTTTACAGATACATATATTGATGAAGCAGTCCACTCTGATGGATTAGATTTCTGTAAGATTGCATCAAGTTGGGTTATCACTGCCACTTTCGTATATACTTTTTGTATACTTGTATTTTACTGCCTTGAGGTGCCAAAATAAAGAATTCTTGTTTGATTAATCTGTGCAGTATCTTCCATTTGGAAACTTATACTTCTGTGCAGACTCATAGCTTCTATATAAACAGAATTTTACATAATTTCTTGAGATAGTACCTCCCAGAGGCTCTTTTGCACTCTCAGGTGGAAGCCTGCAACTTTCTAGCTGCAACCAGTATGGGCAGCTTGTGAATTTTGGTAACACCTGGAGTAAACTAAAGTTAATACATATTTAATATAGAGGTATGAGGCAGAACCACCAATTGGGACACCAATGTTGTGTTTCAGCACATAAAATATTTAGACTGGGAAAAATTGTGGGCTTGGTGTTCTCGAAAGTACTTGGAGTACTGTGTGCAGCTCTGGAGTCCTCAGCACAAGAAGGACAACAGAAGAAGGGATAACAGTTTCAACCTGAAGGAGGATAGATTTAGATTGGATACTAGGAAGAAATTCTGTATTGTGAGGGTGATGATGCACTGGAAGAGGTTGCCCAGGAAGGTTGTGGACGCCCCATCCCTGGAGGTGTTCAAGGCCAGGCTGGATGGGACTTTGAGCAGCCTGGTCTAGTGGGAGGTGTCCCTGCCCATGGCAGGTTGGAACTAGATGATCTTTAAGGTCCCTTCCAGCTCAAACCATTCTATGATTTTTATGACTGATGAAATGTCAATAACCCAAACTGTTCTATGATTCAATGAAAGAAGAGTTGGTGCCAAGAAGAAAGGATCCTGAAATAAGGAGCCTTGGAAAGAGGAAGGGCCCAGAAAGAAGGCAAAGATACCAGCAGCAGGAAAGATCCTGGAAGGGAAACAAGATACAGGGGATCAGATCTGCATGGAAATGACTACCTGGGGATGCCCAGAGGCCTTGACTTGTAATGGCCAAGACTGATAACTGCAAGCAGCTACGCAGCACAGAACACAACTTTCTGTTCCACATTCACAGATGAGCAATGATCTCACTGCTGGTGAGTGAAGCTGAGACCAAGGTAATGCACCTGGGAGAAAGGCAGTGAGTGTGTGTGAAATAAGGAGGTAAAAGCTCTGTCCTCATTAGCTCTAAAACAAATCCCAATATCCAGATCCACTAGAGGCTGCCATTTACTCTGTCTCATCCATGGCACCTGAAAGGGTGTTTTCTGTTTCTAAGTTCTCATTTTTGTGGAAAGAATACATTGTTTCTTCAATAACACCAAATTCTGGTACAGAAAAAATAGTACTGACATTAGCAGTGGAATTACCAACATCTACCTGTGCAGAAAGTGTTTTCCGTTAGTACAGAAGGTGAAGTAAACAAGATGTTTGTATTTTCAGAGAAATAAGTTTTGAGCTACCTAGCATAGTTCAAGGAATTACTTTAATAGCTGAAATACCAGGAAAGTGTTAACTGGTTCACATTTTGTCTCAAAACCAAAAGAATAATAAGGCCAAGAGTTTTGTTTTGTGGGACAGGGAGTGAAAACAGTGAACAGGATGTAGACAAGGTATTTTACAAATCTTGTGTTGCATGAAAAACACTGTATTTATTAGTAGAACAATTCAGTAAATTAATACGATTGTAGTAATTCTAAGCTGGTTTTAGCTTCCCTGTTTGGCATTATAAAAAGCAATAGATACTCAGTGGATTTGACTTTGTATAAATGGTCATTGATCTCCTTAAAAATTAGGATGTACAGAATGGTATTGAAAGAACACATGCTTTCCAAAACATTGAAAGATTTGGCTAAACATCTATACAACATCTTGTAAAATAAAATTTCTGCCAAGCTGAAGCTCCTAACATACACTGTACTAGTGTTGTGCAATGTGTTCTTACTGTTGTCTTCGGGGTTTGAGCATTCCTCGATATATCACAAGACTAAAGTATTAAGTTGGGAGAAGGAAATGCAAGAAAATAAGATGTTATGTCATAATCATCTTCATTACACAGTGATGATGTGTAATGAAGATGATCATATGTGTGCATATGCATACAGAAAACAGTTTCTTTTAAAGGAAAGGAATGAAACAAGAATCTCCAGATAGGTTATAATCAACCGTTGTCACAAGGTCAGCAGCCTCAGTGAGACCGTTTCGCTAGGCATGAGTACTAAGTCCTGCTCAGTGCAATTTGGCTGAGCGTTGCTGCTTTTGCCAATTCTACTTGTAGAATTTTCTCTTGTGAAGATTTGGTATTCTTTTTTTTCCATTTGTCTGCATTTGGTACCTTGTTTATGGTCACTGTTACATATAACAGTCTCCAGGCTGTAGGTTTTTTTGTGTGAACTTACGCCTGCGTGCACAAATTCTTAAGACATCTCCTGTGTAATTCACTGCATCTTTCAAAGAGCTCAGAGCTATATTCAGACTTCTCTAGCTCAAGAAAAATAACTGGAATTGCTGTGGTTTAGGCTGCTGATTTTTTAACTCTTTTTTTTTTTTTTTTTTCCTTTGTCAGTCCTAGAAGTTCTGATTTTCAGCTGCAAAGTAAGGAGAAACAGTTAACACCTTTCATAGAAACCATGCTCTGACAGAGGTGAGCATCATGCTGCATTGGAAAATATATAGATTTGGATCTGTTATGTTCAGGTTAAAACAAACAAACAAGCCACAAGCTAGCTCGCTGTTCGTATTCAGTCACTTGTAAAGTGATTTAAAGTATGAAGGGGAAAAGTCACACATAGATTTAACTTTGCTAAGTTGATTTTACATAGAAATAAACAGTTAAGGGATGTTATAAGCTGCCACTGCCTCTGGCAGCTCTGTGGCTTGGGTATTTCTCCTGCCCAGGAACCCTGGGCTTTCCACCCCAGACTGATTTTCCATTGACAGGTTCGAACAGTAGCAAGGCCGAGTGTGCTTCTCAGAAGCAGACGGATGTATGGAGGACACTGATGTGGCTGGCTGCACGGGCTGCAGCAGATGAGGCAGTGCCTTCAGCAGCACCTAGCTTCAGTGCTACCAGGAGTCAAAGCATAAATACAGCCAGCCACCTTGCCTTGCACACCAGTCTCGCTAGTTGCTGGCACCTCATCCTTACAGCACACACATACACCGGATAGTGAGATTTCATGCAAAGATAGTTAAGAAAGGATTTAATGAGGTTTGCATAGTCCCACAGACTCCTACTGGTGTTCCAGGATCCTCAGCATGCCACGACCCCTTCCTGACTGTGCTGTTGAGCAGCTTTGACTCGTTTTAGGGATAAAAAATTGCATTAAGCATAGCTTTTTTGTTGTCTTCTATATTCCCATGTCATTTCTAGTCAGAGATTAAGAAAAAAAACCCAACAGTAACACAAGAGGAAAATATGAGATCTTTTTAAGGTAGTTCTCAGGAACGAAATGACATATAGTTAGATGTTAGAATATGCATTCTTTTGATGTGTCTGTCTGTCACAAAATATTTCAAAACTTGACATTCTCCTCTGAGGATGATGGGAAAAAATTAAAAAGGAAATGGAAAAAAAAATCATTAAGAGTTGAAATGTCATGAATCACTGATCATAGAATACCAGGTTGGAAGGGACCTCAAGGATCATCTGGTCCAACTTTTCTTGGCAAAAACATAGTCTTAGACAAGATGGCCCAGCACCTTGGGCATGACAAGATGGCCCAGATGAATCTTAAATGCATCCAATGCTGGGGAGTCTACTGCTTCCCTGGGGAGATTATTCCTATTACTGATTGTTCACATTGTGAAATATTTCCCTCTTGCGCCCAATTGGAATCTCTCCTGGAGTAACTTGTATCCGTCACCCCTCCTCTTTTCCATGTGACTCCTTGTAAAAAGGGAGTCTCCATCTTTGTAGCCACCCTTTAAAAACTGCAGCGTGGTGATAAAGTCTCCCCTAAGCCTTCTTTTCTCAAGGCTGAATAAACCCAGTTCTCAGCCTTTCCTCATATGGCAGGCTTCCCAGTCCTTGCATCATCTTTGTGGCCTTTCTCTGGACCCTCTCCGGCCTGTATAGTGGGGACCAAAACTGAACATAGTGTTCCAGGTGTGGCCTGACAAGCGCTGAGTAGAGTCAACCTCAAGAAGAAATGCAGAGCCCTGCACCTGGGGAGAAGCAGCACCAATATATGCTGGGGGCCGCTCAGATGGGAAGCAGTTTGGTGGAAAAGAACTTGGGTGTTCTGGTGGACACCGAGTTGAACATGAGCTGGCAATATGCCTTTGTAGCAAACAAGGCTAATGGTATCCAGGGCTGAATTAGGAGGATTGTTGCCAGCAGGTCAAGGGAGGTGATCCTTCCCTTCTACTCAGCTCTGGCAAGGCTGCATCTGGAGTCCTGTGTCAAGTTCTGAGATCCTACATACAAGAAAGATATGGACATACTGGAGAGAGTCCAACAATGGGCTGCAAAGATGATGAAGGGACTGGAGACCTCGCATATGAAGAAAGGCTGAGGGAGCGGGGACTGTTCATCCTGGAGAAGAAAAGGCTCAGGGAGATCTTGTCAGTGTACGTAAACACCTGGAGGGAAGATGCAAAGAGGATGGACCCAGGATCTTCTTAGTGGTGCCCAGTGACAGGACAAGAGGCAACAGGCACAAGTGAAATGTAGGAGGCTCTCTTTGATCATCAGGAAACACAGTTTTACTGTGAGGGTGACTGAGCACTGGAGCAGGTTGCCTAGGGAGGCTGCAGAGTCTCCATTCTTGGAGATACTCAAAAGCCATCTGGACATGTTCTTAGGCAACTGGTTCTAGGTTGCTCTGCATAAGCAGAGAAGCTGGGACAGATGACCTCCAGAGGTCCCTTCCAACCGCAATCATTCTGTGATTATGTATGAAAAAGATAGAGTGTTGGGTATGCAGTGGGTTAAGGTTCATGGAGGTACAAAGAATGTGAGGAAGCCTGTTTATTTGTCCTGAGGTATTGGTGGCCAGGGAATCAGCAACAATGAGTAAGCTTTAAGAAAAATTATGTTAAATGTGAGGACACCATGTAATTTATATAATAGTCTTCCAAGGCCTGAAGGAAGAACTTGCCCTCTCAGACGCTGACACTTCACAAAGTTGTCCCTGAAACAGGTTGTATAATAATCCTGCTCAAGTTGCAGGATGATTCTCTTGTCTCTGATTTTGGTAATTTTTTATTTCCATCCTCATCTTCCCTAATCTTTCTCCATCATCAGCCTCCATTCTTTCTATGGTCCCACTGTTGACCTCTTCCAAATGCAGTGAAGAATGATTTTGCCTGAGAGAGGAGAGGGAAACCTTACCTCCTGTTAATTTACTGAGCTGTCCTGGTGCCAGGGCAGCAGAGAGATATTAAAGCAGGGAAACGGCTGCTGAGTCCAAGCACAGACTGAACGGGAGGGGGCAGGGAGTCTCTTGTTACACTCTCCCTCTCTGTCTTTCCCTCACCAGTAACTTTCCCTCTCAGGGTGCTCTGTGGGATTTTAGCTGAAGCCTTGCGTCTGTTTTGTTCCATGATTTTGACGTGGAGAGCAGAGGAGGAAGACATTGCCCTGAACAACCCCTACTCCACAGGACGGTCTCTCTGGGGATATGACTGGGGATGCCTCTCCAACGAAAGCGTTTCGATACCAACAAACTCTGGTGAGTACGATACCTTGAGGAGAACAGAATGTTTCTTACAAAATAGCTGTTCTTTTCTCTGCTTAAGGGGCTGAACGCTTCCTTTGCCTACAAATAACCTTCCCTGTTTGTATTAGGAAGAATCTGTGGGAGTTTGGCCTGAGCACATGCCCCAGTAATGTCCTCCTCCAAGAGGGAATGAGGCTATATTCTCCTTTTCTCAGTATGAAAAAGGGAATAGTGCTTAAAATTATGGGTGAAGGATTTACATCACTGAATTCAGCAGATAAGGTAAAAAATACTGGAGAGACTCAGGGCTGAGTCTGTAGGGACGCCTAGTCTGCAGAGCTGTATAGAAACGTAACTGCTGGTTGTGAATGAGTTTCCTTTCTCCAGACAAACACAGATAAGGCACTGAAACCTTTCTCTGCCCTTTGCTACAGCTCCCAGGAGATGTGGTTGGGTTCCTGCCATGCTGCGTGTTAACGGGTGCTATGAGAACACAGAGCATGTTGCTCTATGGCATTTTTTGGGCACATCCCAGTGGAGTCTTGCACTGCTTTGTTTTATAGGTATTTGGATGCAGGCTCTTGCCCCACTTCCTGGTTTAAGTACTTTAAGAGATTGCTGCCAACTAGGAGAGCTAAGATTTATTGCATCTCATGAGTCCTCACGCTTCTCTGGACAAGCTGAGGTAGCAGTTTGTACTGTATCTAAAAAGACACTTCGTTTGGTAATTGAAGGGAGAATTGGCATCATAAACCCCTGATTGCCTAAGGAACAGCATGAATGGAATCTCAGCCTCTAAAAATGAATGGTGGCCTGTTTGTACCTGAGCCTGGAAAGTTTTGGTAGCAGTGTTTGGAGACAAGACTGTGCTGGTGCTGAGAAAAATGTAAAATCTCATCTTTTTTGAGCTGCTGCAAAGAAAGATGGAGAGACTCTTTACAGAAGCTAGAACATCTGATTTACTAAGGGCAATGTATGGTTGCCTTTGGGACCAGAAAGCTGAGGTGAAGATCAGGAGAGTAGCTTTCAGTCCAGCATTTTCTGCTGCTAAGCCCTGCTCTTGTGTATGACGTAGTGCCTTACAGATGAATGAAGAACTATATGATCTTTAGTGTGACCAAATAGCCCTTTATGACTGAAAGCTTGATTTCAAATCCAGACTTACGTAATGAATGTAAATTTCTTAGTGCTCCACATCAGCACATCACAAGCACACACCCTCAGCTCCGCAGTGTTTTACTAAGAATGCTATTTATCACTTGTCAAGTATTAACATTGCTGAAGGAGCCAATCGTTAGAGTGGAAAGGATGGATTATGAAATATTTCATCTCAGTTGGCCTGGCTTTCTGTAGTCCAATATTAAAAAACCAGCATCCTCAGTCTCAGGATCGAGTAGAACTAACACTGGAGCATTGAGACTGGGGCTAATATATGCCATAATGGGATGGCAGTGGCCTGTTTGCACAGTATACAGACAAGTAAGGTTTGTGGAGGGAGAACAAGAGTTGGGTTCTGAGATCAAAAATTCAAACTGAGTTGGTTTCTGATACATCGGATACTAAACTGTAAGGAAATAATACTAAACTAAACAAAAACAATAGTAAAGAAGATGGCATGAGGCAGCAAAAGATGCAGAAATAACAAGTATGCTACTTGGGAAAAATGGCTATATTTCTTCTGTAACTGTAACAAACTCACGAATCTCTAGAATTTTGAGTTTTAAATTCTTTAGTTTAGAACTAGACTAGTCAGAGTATTTAGACTAGTGACAGTTTTCTTGAATGCTGGTGGAAAGACAACGGGTATTAGATTTCTTGAGTTCAAAGAGCTCAATGCTTTGAGCTAAGGCAAGTCATCTTTGACAAAATGTTTGTACATTACTAAATAGCTATTCAGGAGAGAAAGCAAGACAATGTGCTGCATGATCTTCATTTATTCATAAATTTATCCCAAATATTTGCCATTGAGAGCTTTTTTGGCTTCTGGACAGGACAGAATTGTGTAATAAATGGTAGCTGCAATTGTCCCTGAAGTGTCTGCATGGGGAAACCCAGAATGCTTAGTTCTTTAATTGAATTCAAGTCGCCCACATCCCAGATAAGCTTTATGATAAGGAGGCAACTATGCTACAATCTATTTCATTAAAGAGGTGGCTAAACATTTAGTATTTCTCAGAGAATGGTCATATACTTGAGTCCTTAGGGGTCACAGGCAGAGAAGCAGGTAGTTACTGAGAGCACCAGTTGCTGGATCTAACCCAGGCGTCAGTGCTAAGTAAATGCTGAATGACTAACCTTGATGAAGGATGAATTATTTCTTAAAACATGAAAACTGAAGAAGAGTTCCAAGGGTTAGGTAGCAAGTGAACAAGGGACTGTAATTTGGGATGTAGGTTTCTCTAGTGGATCCCAGACACTTTTGGGACTTGAGTGTCTTAGCAGGTTACACCTTCAAATGCTATCTTTATCAAGTATCATCATTACCGCCATCCACTCCGTGTAGTCAGTCATGTTAGTTCTTTCTTGTTTAGTGATCAGAGTCTTGTTTAGTGTTAGAGTGAACAGTAGCAAACAACACTTCCAAACTAATGCTACACATGTCAGTTTTCATACATAAAGCACTCACTGCTCTCTGGGCATGCTGGTCCGTGGTAAAAGAGAGACAGTAGTTCATCACCTGGCTTCAAAGACTGTAGGAGTGCCTGCTATTTCCCCTGATTTAGAAAATCAAATTCAGTATCACAATCCATAACCTAAATCGCTTATGAAGCCCTTATGCCTTGGGATGAGGGGAAATGGTAGACTGGGTAGTTGCTGGTCACCCTTCAAGGTCACAAATCATCTGCATAAGAGTGCTGATGAGTCAGCTGGCCATTTCTTGTCCTTCGATCCCTTCTGTGATTAAAGTATCTCTGCTTATTTACATAACATTGCCACTTTATTAAAATTTTCTCCTCCTGGCTCAGCCTTTTGCTGTTTCTCTCCCATATACTCTTTTAGCTATTTCTTTCACAGATGTTCATTGCCTCTTTGTCACTCACTCTTGTTATCCTCACGTACCTTTTTCTCACCCTTGTCATCTGCTGTGTCTCCTCAGTTTGTTTCTCTGCTGTTCCTGCTCTCAGTATATATGAAGCCAAGTGTTACGTTTCACAGCTGTGTTTTTCTCTGTGCCTTCCTCACATCGGTGCCATTGGATTCTGTTCTAAAAATATCCCATGTGACCCTTTCCCTGTGCTATCCCAAGGCAGTGGGGAGATTCTCCACAGCCTCCCTCTCCTCTTTTTCTTTTTGAAGATGTTGTCAATCATACAGAAAGTAACATTAGAAGGCAGAAGAGACCTGGACAACTAAGGTCATGAGAAAGATCATTTGTGCAGATTTCTATTGCTAATTCCAAAGCTGGAGAGGGCAAGAGATGCAGATTAACACAGGGCCAAGATCCACAGGGCAAGATATAGGCTGCTGACAATGACATGAGAAAAGAAATAAAGGAATTCTTCAGTTTCTTGCTGTCTGATTAAAAGTGCAGGCATTTAGAAGCATCACGTACTGCTGTTGCAGAACAATTTTAGTTTCTCTTGTTCAGTCTTTTTGGGGACAGAGTCACCTCTTGTATACTGGCAGTATTTGTTGGCTCACAGGCCAGCCTCTGCTGAAACTGACAGGCAAAAAGAAGTCCGTTGCCCATCTTCCCATAAGTCAGACTAGAATTCAATATCTGCTGAAGCTAAAAGCTTCCTATTGACTTATCCACCATATCCACCTTGCCACCCACTTCCCCTTGCTTTGGCATCTACTGACTCAGTTCCATAGTCATATTTGAAGATTTGCATTCATTTCTGTCCCCTCTTCCCACTAGTGGGATCACAGAACTAATACCTTGTCAGAAATTCATTGCAGAAATCAGTGATGGGGTCTTGTCCTGGCTGCATTGTACAAATGCCTGGGGAGCTGAAAGGCTTTTTCCTGAAATGTACACATAGTCGTGCTTCTCTTCTGGAAGCATCAGTCAGTCAGTGGGAAAACAGGCCTCCTGCTTTTGTGCCGTGGGATTGTGCCTGGACTTTTCCTAGCTGAGGGAAGGGCCAGTTTCAGAATCCCGGTGAGTAACAGTGTTTTTCCAGTGCCACCCAGCATGCCAGGAGGAAGGCTGAGGAAAAGAAAAATGAAAACAGGCCTACTGACAACAAACTTTTACTTAAAGTGACATGAATTTTATTTTTAAGAGTTTAGTAAGGTGGAACACACATGGCATTCATTGATTCTGAATTAGGAGCAGGTTAAAGGGTGGTTTGAGCATAGATTTACTTCTCCAGAGTGCCAGGCCCTAGAGACAAATCATGAGCTCATAGCTCTCTTATCCACCCTATTTGCAAATAATTTACGTAAGAACGTCTTCCCCAAACAATAAAGTAGTCCTCTTTCCATTGCAGCGTGGGAAGATGCTCAGAGCTGCCCTACCTGTTTAAAAAACGGGGATGGGAAATTTTCATGTATTTTGATGTGAGCACAAACTCCACTGTGAGACCTAGCAGCTTCTTGAAGAAATGGTCTCATTTCCATTTGGTATTGCTAGCAGACCTGGACTTATAGTTTTATTAATAATTTAAGTTTGTCTGCCAGTTTTTTGGTTTTATCTCTATCAAAGTGAAAAAAAGAGAGTCATGTAAAGATTTAGGTGGGAAGGGACCTCTGGCAGTACCCGGTCCAACCTGCTGCTCAGGCGTGAATTTCCCTTGTGGCAACTCATGGCTGTTGCCTCTTGCCCTTTCCCTGTGCCTCTCTGAGAAAAGACTGGCTCCATCTTGTCTATACCCTCCCTCTAGGTAGTGGCAGACAGTAAACAGACTTCCCCCTGCCTCCTCTTCTCTGGGGCGAATAAACCCCACTTCCTTCAGCCTCTCCAGTCAACAACCCAGGCAGGACTTCCTGAGGTGACACCCGCAGCTGCGTACCAGTGCTTTTTCTTACTGACCTAAATGCTTTTCCTGTGGAGAAAGTTTGATTTAACGGTAACATGTGACGCAGAAACAGCACCAAAGGCTTTGCCTGCCACTAGGCACTACCTTGCCCGTCTGGGAGCCGCTGCAGCCTCACAGGGGCCAATTCCCTGCCAGGCACCTTATCCTAGATGGCACAGTCCTGGCAGGGTGCTGCAAGGGGCCTCTGCTGCTGCTTGCAGAAAAGCACCTTTTTTCATTTCCAGCATCATTCAGCTACTGGGTTCTGTCATTAAGGTGCCCAGAATTATATGGTTCAATATATTATTTCCAAACAATCCAACGTGACCAGCTACAAAGTGGAGATCTTGCACACCGGCAGCTGAGTAGCAGTGGTGTCATCTCTCAGCATTGCAGTTACCTATTCCTTAGAAAGCTGTCGCAACTACGGCACAGTAGCAGTAAGAGTGTCTTTATACTTCGGTGAGTTTGTCCAGCGACATGTCCCTGACTTATAATGCTATAAAACTTAAGCTTTTCCACAAATGGTACAGACCTCCTGTCCAAGCAAATAAATGCCGAAGGCTGGCAGCATGCTGATCGATCTAACTCTTGACATTGGTCTTGTGCTGTATAAATTAGAATAACCTGCTTGTGTGTAAATGGCATAAGGGGGCATCCCACATTTGTTTGCAACCTAATAGGGTAGGCTGCATGCTACAAGCTTTTTCACGTGGACAAAGAAAGTACAGCATTGTTTTGACAGCTGATACTTGCGTGCTAATTTGGCAGTATGGCACATTAAATTATTTCAGACAAGTTTGGGGCGGGGGGTTGGGTGGAAAGACCGTGTGCTAGTATTCCTGATATTTCAAAAAGTTAGACCTGCTGCTAGTAAAATTGTCATCAATGGTACTAAGAGGGACAACTGGAATACAGTGGTTGCTGCCTAAGCTGTACAGCAGGTGGCATACAAAGTACAGTACAAGGGAAATAATGCATCAATACAGAAATGTACAGCAAATACAAATCCTCAAGGTAAACTTGGCTACTGTTGGGAATCTCTGTAAAATCACCGCAAAGAACCTGGTCATGCTGGAGAGAAGCTGTCAGTATATGCACTACATAAAATTAAGCTATTTTGGCAATGCTTGCTTTAGTGAAGTAGCAGGAAGTTGTTGCTGAAGTTGCTGCTGTTAGTACTGATAGAACTGTACAGCTTCTACATACCTGCATGATATTTAAAGTATTTTAACTTACTGTTAAATGACTTAGCGCTACTTGGGCAACCAATTTTCGTTGCTGGTTATCTGCATGTGAAGGCATACTAGGCTTTTGTGTTTGATAACAGTACAATTGTCCACACTGACCGTATGAGTAGCAAAGAGATTCTCCACAAGTTGTTACTGCAACAGACACTTCAGTCTTTGGACATTGCTAAGGATATAGGCAGGGTTAAGGGATTTGCTCGTGTTGTTAAAACTGAGCCATATATCTCTACAACAAATTCCTGCCTCCCGGTGAAGTAGTGATTCTTATGTGTCCTTAAAGGAACCAAGTGACTGTTGGGATTGACAGCCACCCATTTCCACAAAATATTTATAAAAGGTCATGGATCGGGAATGTTTGTCTATCAGCTATTGGCATTGAGAGTAGATTCTAAAAGCACAGAAGAATACAAAGCAACTTCACCATATTTACTGTGCAGTGCCAATGCAAGTTTGAGTGGCACCTTTTCAAAGAAAGCCATTACCTGCATCTCTAAAAACTCCAACAAATTACATGCAGTATGCTCTTCTCTGATTTGATGATGTGAGGAAACAGCATTTAAGTTCGTTACCTCAACTTTGTTTCATATTGAAGTTAGGCCAATTAGTCTTAACTGTGCATAGTCTAGCATACACATTCTTCAATTCTGTGCAAACTACTAAAGTGACTGTGGATGTCTATAACCCGAGACTCAGAGCTACCCAAAGCTCTACTGGGACACCAAAGAGAACTGAATTTGCCTGAAGATCACTCACAGAAGCCGACAAAATATTTCACTGTTAAAAAGACATTACTGCTTTTAACAGCTACAGAAAAGTAACTATCCCTTTTTGCGTATGTAGTCAGCCTAGGTACAGAACACAGCTCTGCAGAGAGACTCAAGAATTAGGTGGGGCTTTCTTCAGCCAGCTGAAAGAGCCTCATATTCACAGTCCTTGGAAGCAATCTGCTGGAGCAACAACACAGGAGGGCACAAGCAGTCCAGGAGATTTCTGGAGTGCATTGACAACAATTTCTTAACTCAAAATAATCAAGGAGACAGCAAGGGGAGGTGCTTTGCTGAACACGACACTTAAAAACAAGGAAGGACTGGTTGGGGGTATGAAGGTCTGTGACAGCCTCAAGATCTGAAGAGGGAGAAGGACTAAAAACAAGATCACAATCATTGAGTTCAGGTGAGCAGTCTTTGGCTCTTCAGGGATCTGCTTGGAAGAATCTCGTGGGATATGGCCCTGAAGAGAAGACGAATCCAAAAGAGCTGGTTGACATATAGGAATCATCTCCTCCGAGCTCAGGAATATCTATCCCTATGAGCAGGAAATCAAGGAAAGCCAGCAGGAGGCCTGCATGAATGAACAAGGAGCTCCTGACTACACTCAAACACAGAAAGGTGTAAGCAAGGTCATGTATTCCTGGGAGGAGTACAGAAACACCGGCCAAGTGTGCAAGGATGAGGTTAAGAAAACCAAAGCTCATCTGGAGTTTAATCCGCTGAGGGACATGAAGGGCAACATGAATGGCTTCTACAGGTATATCAGCAGCAAAACAAAGGTGATGGAAAATGTGAGCCAGATGTGGACCATCTGGAAATGTGGACCAGATGACATTGAGGGTCCATCTGGTTCCAGAGGTGAAATGGGATACTGAAGATGATGAAGCCAGGGACTCTTCTCAGTGGTGCCCAGTAACAGAACAAGATGGAATGGGCACAAATTGAAACACAGGAAATTCTGTCTGAACATAAGGGGTTTTGCTGTGATTGTGCACTGGCACAGGTTGCCTAGAGAGCTTGTAGAATTGGCATCCTTGGAGGTATTAAAAAGCTGACATAGCCAGGGCAACCTGCTCCAGTTGACACTGCTTGAGCATGGTATTAGGCGAGATGCAGGTGTCACATCCAAAGTTCAAATATCCTGTGATTCTGTAATTAACTAAAGCACTACGAGGAACAGCAGTGTAAGTTACTTACTGGTCAACATGATTATTGTCTTCTAAATATGACACAGAGTGTATTTTTAATCCTCCTCTTATCTACCCTTGTTTTAAAGAACTCTCAAATAACTGGCATTTACTTCTGTTACAGAAAAGCAAATTAAAATGGTTTGCCTGCATTGAAATTCCAAGAAGTTGTGACTTTAATAGAACAGGATGCATGTTGTCTGACAAAGAAATTTTTTTGGTTCTGAACCCACTTCCCACCTCCTGAAATATAGGAAAACAAACCGTTTCAGTTCATTTTCTCCATATCAATCACGTTTTTATTCATGTCTAGCCCTTGTTGCCCTTTCCAGCCTGGGAGGCTCAAGTCTGCGGAGCTGTTCTTCATACAGAAGCTATTCCATAATTTTGACTGTCCTCTGAAACCCTTCCAGTTCTACTATATTCTTTTTGAGATTGGGGGAAACAGAAATGCAAATATTACACAAGATGTAGTTACACATTCATTTTATCTATTCTTATTTTCCTACTTCTTAAACCATGGTTCTAAAAAAAAAAACAATGAAGGAGCCATTATCATGACCATTCTGTTTAACCTCAATACCTTATTCTTAAATAGTAAAAGTCAGCTTAAATAGCAACAGTTGGATGATTATTGTGTATGCAAAACTAGAACATCTGTTCCTTCTCCCAGTCATCATTTATTCTGACTGTTTCATCTGTCATTTTATCGCTCAGTCATCCTATTAAGGTCTTATACAATCCTTCGGTCAGCCTTTGTATTTACTCTTCTGAATGACTTCCTAACAAACCATGAGCCCTTTTCAAGACCAGAGAGGTGTTTCATATTACGCCACTTGGCACCAAGTTTTTTATTAGAGGTAGATAACAAGGCACTGTGTGTATGAGTGTGCTGATTTAGTTCCAATTCCATACAGAAACAGGGCATGTTGGAAATATCATTTCCATTAATTGGAAGTTCATAATGTTCCAGGCCAATGCGGTAAAAGAACTGCAGTTTCACTTAAGCTTTCCAGGAAAGGTAAGGGCAAACACAGGATTAAACATATCGCAGCTGTGCAACATGGTAGTGACAGAAGAAATAGCCAGGGTGGTGTAGGAACTTTATACTAGAGGTACGTGAAAATCTTTCTGTTGGGAAGATTAGGTAAGGGCTAAGTAAAGTTCTCCTCTTGCCTAAACATGTGTTTTAGTGCTTCATGTGAGGCTGTACATTGCAGCTGAGATGATCTATTGACCACCACATGTAACTGCTTCTTACTTAAATGTTGCTTCCCTGACCTATGGTGAACTCATTCGGAGCACGACACTGAGAAGTCAACTGCATAAAGATAAGAATGTTTTTCCATCAGTTTACCTTTCACAATGCTAAGGGCAGACGTATCAGAGCTGGCACAAGGAGGGGAATGTGGCTGTCCTTTCCTTATGCCGCTCACAATTTTTAGGCAGCTGTGAAGGTTCAGGCCAATATCGAAAAATCTTGAATTATTGTGTGCTCTCTCTTCCTTAACCCAGCCTCTTCATTACCTTTCAAAAGCAAGGTAAGAGTAGTTGACACTTAAAGACTTTTTTACTCTTACCCTATGACCACTAAAGGGTTGAGTTTTGAGGTTTTGAGGGGGTTTGGTTTGGTTTGGTTTTCTTTTGTTTTGTTTTTAACTGCCCTTATATCAGAAGACAAATACCAGACTTGAGACTTTGGAAATGTGTAATAAGGGAAATTACGAAGTTCAAGGTCTGATACATCACTGGCTTTAGATTAGGCAGATGCACAGTGTGACAGGCAGCCTGTTTGGTGTAGGGCTTAGGTAGTTTGGCTATTCCAGCCTGACTAGTAGCCCTTCACCACAAGCCCACAGAAAGACAGATTACCTGCAAGAAGTAGTCCTTCCCCACAGTGCCTTTCGCTCTTCATTCAGTTCTAACCCATATCACCCTTATTCTTTACTTTTATGGTTCCATCACTGTGGGAAACTCTTCAAATGCTTTGTAGGCTACCTGTACGCACAACCATACTAAAGAAACACCACCCTTGAAGCATGAATCACAACAGTTTAAACTTGTGAGGCAGTACTAACAGATGCCAAAAGTTTGGTACTGGGTCAACTCTTATGAGCTCTGCCCCACTCCTTCATCTCAGCAGCACCTTAGGGAGCAGAACCCCAGGGGCCGGACAAGTACTGAATTGACCTTTTCCTTCAAAAGTGCCAGTCATGGGAAAGAAAGGGGGGGAATTCATATACCCTCAGTTGGTAGCAAGAGATTCAGGATCTATAGCTTGCTTATCATTTCTTGATATGCTGTTTCTTCCAGTCTTCTTCATTTTATATTCTACTCAGCCACCTAACTCCTGATACCTTATAGAACCCGATATCCTTACAGCAAGTGCATAGTCTAGTGTTAGTATAAAGTATTGACAAAACACCCTGAGATACTCTGGCATACCCTTCCCAAATCCTTCCACAGAGATTTTTGATTCTTTCAGAACCTCTATTTTTTTCCGCTTCCAACACAACTGTCATTTGCAAGTGTAGGCTTCTCTCTCCTTCTTCTCAGATCAGTGTGTTTGGGATCTTGTCTGAAGAGAATGAGCAATCATCAGCTGATGACATTTTGCTACTGAATGTGGACTGTGAGACTGACATTATGTCACCTGACTGGTTATCCTTTTCACGGTGGAGCTTTACAATATAATGTAATATAGTATGGTCTAATTGCAGGTAGCTGTGAAAAGGGACAGACTTATTTTATTCTCTCTGGTTTTGGACATGCTTTCCTACTGCCCCTGTCATGAAGGATCTAATGCCTGTGGCCGCAATGTTAAATTAGCTCAGGACGTTGATTGAACACAAATTTAACCCATCAAAGCAATTAGTTTTCCATCAACCCATCTTGGTCACCTCTCAGTCATGTGATTGCTCAAACCTTGTGAAAGGAAAATTGTTTGGTAATACAGCTTCTTGCTATGGACTGTCGTAATGAGTGACCTTGTACAGGAAGAACAGACTAGCGTCAGGAATCGGGCTTCTGCTGATGAACATTAGGATGGTTATCAGCACACTTTTGGACTGAAGATTTGGGAGGAGATAACAGGTGCAAAAGCATATTTTCTTCCGGTCATTTTTATGAAGGATAGTAAAGTTAGAAAAATTCTGTACCCTCAGGTGTGGGGCAGATCAAAGTCTGTGAACAATCAAATTAGACATAGAAAGAAAATATCATCCAATTTAAATAGAGTACCAACACATAGAAAGCCCCTGGCCTTCCTTTCATCTGCTTCAGATCCTTAAAAAGAGTGATGTCCTCTGCCAGGGTGCAGACAGTATGCATCATAGAACCCTCTTTTTCTCCAAGGTGTAGAGGAAATGTGTGGTATGATCTGTCTCCCAAAGGAGCTA
Organism: Rhinoptilus africanus; assembly: GCA_013400135.1. Classification (NCBI taxonomy): domain Eukaryota; kingdom Metazoa; phylum Chordata; class Aves; order Charadriiformes; family Glareolidae; genus Rhinoptilus; species Rhinoptilus africanus. The sequence goes on along the minus strand of VXBO01003886.1, from coordinate 505,832 downwards.
CGTGAATGACGTGAAAAAACATGCCAGGATAAGCAAAATTCCAAATCCTACAGCTTATCCCACTTCTCACAACGCTCACTGTAGAAAGATGGATCAAAAGACAGGCAAACACCCACCCAGTTCCCAAACCAGCTCTTCCAGCTGCCCTGTTGCCACATCCTTCTGCTGGCAGACATCTCTATGTGTAGCTGTGGCAAAATAGCCAGGCACACACCATTTCCCAAATCCTTTAGCCCTGTTTTTCCACAAGTCGTACAATGCCCATGTTAAAATGGCCAGTAGGCCAGCAAGCAGTGACAGCACCCCTCGCAGAGTACATGGTTGTCTGTGAAGGACAACAGTTCAGTGCCAGAGGCTGTCCGTGAGATGTTACAGTGCAAGATGCAGATTCGGTATAGTCAGGAGTGGCTCAGCCTGATCTCTTCCACTTGGACGTAGGCAGAAAAAGTACTATTATCTGACTGGAGGTGGTACCAGGTGTCCCTTAAGGAGTGCTCACCTCCTGCCTTCCTGGTGATATCTGCCTCTTACTTCCTGTGAGCAGGGCAGAAGCAAAATCCACAGGCAGGACCAGACACTCCTGTGGACTGATACTGCTGAGGAAGGCATCCTGATAAAAATGACACTGCACACCTGGTATCAGAACACAGATGTTAAAGATGTTAATGCACTTCCAAGCAGATCTGAATGTGCAGCAGCTGATTCAGTACAACGATCATGTTCCCCAGCATTCAAGACTATAAGGTCAAGAGAGGACAGGGTTGTAATGATCAGTGTGGCAAAACTCAGTATAAGATTGTATAGGCAGACATGTCTGTCCAAGGGCTCTTGCCACAAAGTATAGTTTGATTGCCAAGGTGAAGGTCTCCTGCAGGAACACAATGGATAACTCTCCTGAGGAGAGTACCCTGCCCCTGCAGAGACCATATCTCCATTTCATGGGGTTTAATGATGGGATTTTGAGCTGTTTGACTTGGAGGAAGAGAGAAGGGGTGTGAGGAACCTGCTTATCCAGCAGTGGTGGTGCCAGTGGTACCAGCAGTGCTGTATACCAGCAAGTTCTGTAGCCAGAGCTGTGGTCCTTGTGGCACAGGGAAGCATTCTGCCCTCGGGGTCCTCTACCCTCCTTGAACAAGGTCTTCACTGATGAAGATGAGGCTGTAATCTGCCATGGTGAGGGTCAGGTGCATCTTCTTCCCAGAGCAGTGAGTCTTCAGCAGTTGGCACAGCTTGTCTCTCAGTGTGATGCACATGAGCAAGACTGTGAGCAATGTTTTTAAAACTATGATCACAGCATCTGAAAATTAGTGATTTCTCATAAGCAATCTGAGTTAGCAGCTTCTAGAACTTCTTTCAGTTCTCAAGTTAAATGAAATTTGGAATGGTTCTCATCATTGATTGCGCCTTATTTTTATTTGGCCCATTATCCCTCCACCACTCCTGACTTTGGTCAATAGGTTCTAAAGTCAATCCACAGCCCCCCCTAGGACTTCTGTTCCAGGTTCTATATTTTCAGATGGCATGGACATTAAATGTCAGCCCTGAGATACAATGCCATTTGTGGGGCACTTTCTTCTGCTGACTTCTCTTGTCCTGGGCTGGAAATACTAGTCTACCTGTCTCTCTAACATCTGGGGATTGTTGCTCCCTAATGGCCCTGGGGTACTTTTTGCACCTTTTTCCCCTTGTGACAGTCAAAATTGTCTTCAGCCCAGAAAGCCAACCACATCATGGTCTACCTCAAAAGAAGGGCAGCCAGCAGGTTGAGGGAGGTGATTCTACCCCTCTACTCCGCTCTGGTGAGACCCCACCTGGCATACTGTGTGCAGCTCNGGTCCCTTCTAACCCGAACCATTCTGTGATTTTATGATTCTAAAATTGACTCTTTCTGGTAAGTATACAGCATCTTTAGTTTAACAATTTAGTTCTATGATTCTATGGTTCTAATGAATTCCACAGAGAAAAGACTTCCTGCAGCCTTCACGCCAAAGTGTGACTTCAACCCGGATGCACTTGCTTGATGCAGTTCTTCCTTTCCCCCAACACTTCCCTACAAGTCAAAGCAAGGGGCTGATAAAAGAGGGAGGGAGTCCAGTGAATGTTATCCTGCCTCTCATTATCATCCCTGTATCAGCAGCCAGTGATAACAGGGAAGGTTATTGCCACTGGGGAATTGTTTTGCCCTCATTTGTGATGGATTTATTATTCTGGCTTCCAAGAGAGCTACTATCTTCTCTCTGTTTACCTTCATCTTTATCTCATACTACTACCAGCGATTGTTTTATGGGAAACAGGCAAGACCTGCTGTGCAGGAAGGTTAGGCATTTTTGTATGGGTATCTGCATATGCATGGGGGAAGGAAAAGAGGAAACATAGTCAAAATTGTAAAGATTTACTAGTATAACTTTGATAGTAACTAAGGTATTTAAAAATCTTTAATGGTAGTGATAACATGTCTGTGCTACAACTTTCATATTGACATCATTTATCTCAGTTAGCTGAGACAGAAGGGGACACACTAGTAAAGTCAGCAACCAGTACCATGAAGTTCATGTGAGTAGTTCATAACATTTGTTCTAATGAAGGCGAAAGTCTGAAATGTAAGCAACACCCAAGTGATGCTGAGAAAAGTTTTATGGTTGCTTATGTCTCTGCTGCAATCAGAAAAGGCAGTCCCTTTTCTCCTTTCTATGTTTGTTCCTGACCCCTTCTTTTCTAACATCCATATGGCCACGCATCAGCTGGAATGGACAGCTGACCTAGCAGAAAATTTTTTTGTTGCATCAAGCTTCTTGATCATGGGTTCCAGTACCTAACAAATTAGGACTGTCCTTTTCAACCAGTCTGCTCCTTAAGTCTTCTAAACCAGTACTGTGATCACCCTCTCAGTGAGATCAATAGATTCTATGGCCTCAAAGAAGTGACTTTTCAAGCATTTGAAAGTTGAATATATATCAGGAAAATTAAATAAATTATTTCTTCCCTTTCATACCTCTAATCCTAGCCATGGCCTCCTGGAGATATCTGTCCATACCCAAGGTCCCATCTTCTTGCCCAATCCCAGCTCAAGCATACTCCTAATACGTCCTTGAAACCCTCCCTTTTCATCTCAGTCCAAATAATTTTGCTTCGTAATCCACTCCTCTTCAAAAACTTTTCAGCTACAATCACATTTTTTCCTAGTTGGCCATGGCTTACATAAGAGGCAGCATTCTCCTCTTGGAATTAGCCAAGTCCAATACAAAACCAGGAGCCCTAGCACAGCCTGTGCCAGTCCAGTTCTGCACGGCTCATCACTGCATTTTCTTTCCACCCTTATGATGTCGGTCACGGTGCTATGTAATAGCATAACTGGTAAATTGGGTGTGCAATTATTAATTTTATCTGTGCAAGCAAGCTACAGGTAGGAGAGGAAGTAAGCCACAAATTACCTACCATGCACTGCCTACAGTCTCTCAAGGATGATTTTAGCTGACAACAACATGCAGGTCATGGTGCAGGTGACTTATGAGGGAATGTTCACCATTTGGAATCAGAGCTCATCGTCTAGATGTACAGGTAAGGAGCAATTTTCCAGAGAGTCTGTAGATTCTCTGTCCTGGAATAATAATAATTCACAAGCTTAGAAGGATCCCTAATATGTTTTGTTCACTAGGGATGAATCCTTAGTCTCTCTGCTAAAAATGTCTTCAAGCTGATTACTTCAGAGAATGCTTGTGATGCAACATTATTCTCCTAGAAAATAAGAAATCCTCTAAACTCACTTCAAATATTTCATTGACTGTTTGCTAGTTCTTATTGACTTTAGCTGCTTTTGGATACATAATGCAGTTATAAAAAGTGTTCTGCCTCTCAGCAGCCTAATTATACTTTTTATCTCTTTTTTTAATTAACTTTTTGATACTTGTGCCTATTTGATTTGCCCTTGTTTATTCTAAGTTTATTCTAAGACAAGACAATCAGATCTCTACCCCACCAGCAAGGCACATCTTCCTTTGGAAAGCCATTGCAAGGGAGAAATTATTTAATAGAGGCTACAGAGTGCTGTAGGATAGGGAGTCACTGAGGGAATTGAGGGCTGCAATTTAAGAAGAGGGGCAGCTGTAGGGGAGGAGCCATCCAAGCTGTGGAGGTGCAGAAACAATCTCCTAGGCAATGGAGTGTAAGCATAAAATTTTAGCAGCTCAGAAGGTCGCCGAGTTAATGGCAACCAAGGTCACAGTGGGTGGGGGGAGAGTTGTGTTTAAACTATATATTTATTTCTGTGCTTCCTGACTTACACACTTTAAGTTTTCTCTAAAAAAAATCAAATAATCTTATTTTTGTTCTAGTAAAGATAGTTCTGTTTTGAGTTTTGAAGCCTGCTGGTCTTGACCTGAGAGCTCATGAGGACATACAGTAAGATTCACCTTAAAGTTCTGGATGAGTTGGGATCCATTTATAAAACCTAATTTTGTTATCTTCTCTTTCATCTGATTTTCTGTCTTGTTCTTGCTGCTGGATTTAAGCTGTCTCTGCTTGTTCTTTTTGCTCTCAGTTCCAAACTGTGACCACACTATGATGTAAGATACGACAACCTCAAATTAACAAGTAACTTACCTTAAGTACCAACATCAACATAGATATGGCTTTGTTTCATTTGATTTTGAGGTGAATTCACAAAGTGTTCTGTGCAGACTGACTGTTTAGTTGTTTCTGGAACTGAGAAACAACACTGGCCCTTTTAAGACCATTTGGGTTTTCCCAAGTCATGGCATATCATAATGTCATATAATGTCATACCAAAAATGTCATCATGTCATATCACAATTGGTTGACGTTTCTTTCCAAGTTCTTCTATTCCAATATCTACTTCAATGGCTCCCTCACGTCCCTGTGTTCCTATAAGTATTTATCTGCTTTCAGTTGTGAGATCTACTTTTTTTTCCATTCTGCTTTTCCTCGGCCAACATCATCATCTCCCTACTTGAGTTATCAAAAGCTGATGATTCTCAAAATCTGGCCTGTTTCTGTCAGTTCAGTCTAGTATTAGTCAGTACGTGTCCTCTTGAATGTCATCATATTATATTGTTATTTCTCCATGATGAAAGCCCTTAAACTTTCTGGACTTTTTCTTCCTACTTTTTACTGTGAACTCAACCCTTCTTTCAGATGTTCTCTGAGAGTCCTCTGCCATCATCTCTCCATATTCAGCCTTGCTTGCAATATACTCCTGAGCAGCTTAAATTTTTGTCTTTTGCTACTGTTCAGTCCTTAGTCCATGCTCTGGACTTTCCTTTCCTATTTCTTTCCTTCACTATAAAAGCTGTCTTTTCTCATAGTTCCCCTCCCTTTCCCTAACCCTTTTCACAGCATTCTTTCTCTCCCAAAGCTCCAATTGCCTCCTGTAGCTTTTGAAGCTTCCATGGGTATCTTGTCTAATAAAATGTACCATTGAAGCACCTTGTTCTCATCTACAAGACAGTGCCTTATGCCTACTGAAGTTTTTTCCTGTTCACTCTTTTTTGCTCCATCTGAAGCTAATGCTTGAGGCAAAGTACACCTGCTGTAACTTCTTTCTGTCCTGCATCTCATCCCCTCATGCCCTTCTGTGCTTTCGTTGTCTCTTTTTGCTTCTGTGTTTGTCTCTCAGAGTTTCTATTACTGTTAAGTAACTCTCCTTTTGTCACCTTTCTCCTCTTCCTCCTTCAGAACTACCTTTTTCCCTTTCACCTTTACAGTTTCTTGTGCCTCATTGCCTATCTTTTATATAATCTCCTTCACAGTCTTATTGGACTGAGGTCTCCTAAGCATAGAATGTTATTTTTTCTTTATTCTTAAATCTCTGCTTTTCTATTTTGTATGCATGGTTCTGAGCAACAATAACTCTGCCTCCGCAAATTCATCTTTCAGTCTGGGGTGGTAGAGGGCTCTGTATCACCATCTGCTATAATGTCTGTACACACTGGTGGTGTACACAGTACTGGTGGCAGCTAAAAAATAAATGTTGTGTTTCATTCCAGAGGAGTCTGCAGTCTGGCAGTGGGACATAAGGTTTGTATACAGTGAGGTTGTGAAGTAGTCTAGATCTTTTTGGATGAATCTGCTAGAAAAACACACACAAAAAAGCTCTAGTATAAGCAGAAGACTCAGAAGTTTATATGATGTCTGATAATTGTGTAGGCAGGGGACAGGAAACAATATTAAGCTTGTCACTGTTGATTAACAGCACTGGAATTTCAGGTGATAAATGTCCTGGGACAGGACCATGAGAGAAGTGCGAGTCTTCAATCATCCCTGCCCCCATAGTAACAGAGCTTTCACTATAAATGCAGCAGGATGGGAAGGCTAGGAATTATATTTCTGCATCCTGAAAAGCATTCGGGAGAAAAATTAAAGGCAGAGAAAGGGAGGCCTGAGAGAAAACTGGTAAGAGAAAGGAGAAAGATAGATGACTGACTGGAGAAGAAACCCATCTTGGGTGAGAGTTCTTCTGACTTCTATTCGTTTCCTTTTCCTCACCTAAGACCCTAATTTGAGCTGTAGCTGTTTCATCTGTCATGAAGATGTCCTGCTTGAAGGAAGTACCACAGAAACACACTTCGGAGTCCCTTTAGGACCTGTAACATGCAAAGAAGAAATTGATGTATGAGAAGGTTGTATACCTTTTCTCTTGCATGCTGTGCATTGGTCTAGAAACTTTTGTGAGCCCTTTCAAGAAGCTTAGGTGGATTTGAGGAGTCGAGCCATAGGTACAGGTCATCTGTGTTTGTGACTACTGCAAGGTGGTTATTATATCTTCCTCTGTTTATACATCTTCCTGCACTGTGCTAGTCTCCTCAACCTATTGGTAACCTCTCAAGCAACAGCCGTACTACATTGCTGTGTCCTTGGTAGTAGAAAGCAGGATGGTTGAGCAATAAAGAAAATACATAAAGAAGAACTATGGCAGAAAATTAAGGAAAAGTGATAGGGGAGATTTCACAGCAGCTACTGGACAACAGAAGTGCAAAAAGGTGGATCTTTTTCAGGTTGTGCTCAGTATTCTGTACTTTTGTGACTCTGCTGATCTTAAAACATGGACAAGACAATGGGTGGAGCTGGAACAATACATTTCATTAGGTCATCTGTGACAGCTGGAAAAAGTGGACAAGCTGTTGGGTCTACAAGTTCTTTGAGTCTGAAATAGAAGCAGATCTTCAAGCAAATACAAGTTGAGAGAAACTTCTTTGAATGTAACTAGACTAGTGTCAGTAAGGCTGTGACAAAAGATTATTGGTACCTTGTGGGACAGAGAGGATGTTGACAGTGGTCAGAGAGCTGACAAACTAATTTACTCCTAGGGGAAAGAGGGAGAGGGGTGATTTATAAACTGTGGAGCAGCGTAAGATTAGTGTTCAGGACACAGGAAATAATGTGACATAAATCCAGTATCTCTACAGATGATATATATTTTGTCATGCACTGGAATGGTGAATTTCAGTCCTCAGTCTTTTCCTTGGTAGACAATATCTGGGTACAGAGATCAGAGGTAGAGAGATTGTTTGATGAGAAGTGCTCTCCCACTGGGAATGAGATAAACACTGGGTCCTTAGCTGCAGATGTCCTTAGAGCTAGGTCCTTAGAGTGTACACATGTAGCACTGTGTGCATAATGATCTTCAGTTTCATCTATCTCGTTATCAGTCTACCGTTTGGTGCACAGGATGAGGTGTGTGGAAACTATGAGTGAGGGCACAGGGCTATTGTGGGTTGTCATCCTCACAAGGATAGTAAAGGTGTGTTGTTCGAGGAGCATCTAGAGCCTTTTGGTGAATGTTGGCCTTAGGGTCCTTCATGCTTCTGTTGATGAGGTGAGTGAGGCTGAGGCCAGTTTGGAGGCTGAAAGGAACAGTTCTTGGAAAACACTTTTCAGGGTAAGATCATCTTATTTTAGGCTATAATTATATAATTATTTTCCATGGAAATTCCACAACAGTATCATATAAGACAGACAAGAGAGTTTGATTAGCTGGCAGTAGAGGGTTCTTTCTAATACTGAAGAAATTTCTGATGTGGTGTTCTTGTGCCGCTTGAAAAACAAGAGCTAGAAGCGTGCAGTGAGTAAAGGTTCCCATTAATTTTCTCCAGTGGCTGTAATGAGTGTTCTCCTCCAGTAAATGTAACGATAACTGAAGATCTTGTGCTGTATTACAGCTTTGATGTTTGCTGGGGCTTGTTGTGGTTGGTCTTTAGGTTTTCTATATATGATGTACACTTACATTCTATACAGTTTTTTATTTTATACAGGTTTTTGTATTTTATACACTATATAGTATATGCTATGCATATGTAATGTATGTAAACCATATATAAACCATAGTGACTTGGGTCTTCCAAAAGCATCTCAACAGGTTGTGAGCAGCTAATGCCTTTATGGTGGAAATCTACGAGGGTATCCAAATGTTCTTCTTTCATTTCCTAGACACAGTCACTTGAAACTCTTCTTTAAGGTGATTCATTATAAGTTTTGTCCTACTGATGGACCACAGTTTTCCTCCAGGAAACTTTGCTTATTAACAGTAAAGTGAGTGCTGGTCAGGATGAAATAGATGAGCCTATATGTTTTTGTAAATATTCAGAGCTTGCCTGGCCTGCCACCAGGTATGTGTTGTACAGGCTAACAATATCCATATGGATATTATTCCTAATGGATATGCATATGGATACTGTTAGCAGAAACATTGGGGGGGGGAGGTTATTTATGGAGGAAATCAAGTGTGACTTCCTCTTGGAGACTTTCTTTGTACTCTACTCTCAAGAACCATTCAGACTAAGAAAAAGCAAAATAAGCTTCCAGGAGAAATGTTTTACAGCGGTCTGCAAAATTAAATAATGAGAGTACCATTCCAGACCCTAAAAGAAGAGTGTTTTGCCTCTCTCTCTCCCACATCCTGCCTGTAAATCTCTTGTCCTGTAGTGTGAGAAGCTTGGAAACCATTATTCTGGAGAGGTGACGGTGTACAAGAGGAGGAGGAAGGAGTTAATAACAGCTCTTTAGTAACTGTGTTTGAGGCATGTGAGGTCTTCTTTTGTACTTAATTTCTAGGATCTTGAACTCACTGGTCTTTGTTGATTAATAGCCATAAAAGACATAAAGTTACATTCAGCACAATGACAGTACTGGGAGGTGTCTCTAGACCATGTTGCTGGAACATGCTTTTCATTCCTGGCACTGACTGGTAGCTCACTGGTGTTGGCTGAGCTCATTGCTTTTTTGCCTGGCTGAGAAACAAGTGGCAGAGTGGAGAGGAGAAGCTGGTGAGTGCTCTAGCCTGTGCAAAAGTGAGCATCAAGAAGAATAAATTTCTGCTTATACCTGTAATTGAATACACACAGAGCAGCCTGGTGACATTCTTCAAAAGTGGAAAGTGTTCCCCATAAGGGTACATGGGAAGGCTGTGATTAAGCTGTAACGCTCAGCAGTTTACAGGGATGCCTGACTTCTCCATTAGAGCTTTCTTCTTGTGGACCAGGGACTTAGAAAAATTATCTTGGGACACTGAGTGTGTACCCATCTTGTTCTACCTCACCATAGTCACTGGCATCTTTATGATTGTCAGTCTTTTGGACACCTGGTATCTGGGAAGAAAACAAGGAAACCCACTGAATTTTGTTCTCACTGCAAGTATGGCTTGCTCAGGATGGGGAAGTGTGAAAGAAGAGATCTCCTGAATAATCATTTCTGCTTCCTCCTTTCTGCTTTATGTCTCTGTACTTCTATCCCTGTCTGTCTTACCACCTTCTTTCCTCCTCCCCCCTCTCCCTTCCCTCTCCTTCAGGAGTTCCCCTCTTGCCCACACCTGATATTCAATCCCGTCAGAGTTAGTGCCTTTTGCTGAGATCAGACACGGCGTTGGGGAATCATGTGGCAGAGGAAGGTTGCTATAAATATAGTTAAACCCTGTGATCGCTGCCTTTGGGCAGGAAGGGGAGAGAGAGGCACAAGGAGGAGGAGGGGCAGAGAGAAAGTGAGTGAAGGAACAGGTCAAGCCAGAGTAGTCTGAGGAGAGAAAGAGAGGAAGGAGGGAGCAGAGGGAAGTGCGGAGGCCATGCTCTTGGCCAGAACATGAGGTGGTTCTAGGTAAGGCCTGGAGCAGCAGCTCTGTTACAACTGAGCGTGAGGAAGAGTAGAGGCATGGAGAGCTCAAAGACCATGACGCAGGAACCCAGATCGAAGTCAGCTTTGTGGGGGGGCACACCGCAATACGACTATGTCTGCTTTGAGAAATGCACCCGTTACGGGATACCTTTGGAGGCAGGACGCGAGGCCGGGGGGACAGGGGACGACCTGCACTACCTGGAGAACTCCCTCAGCTACCCACAGGTAGGGCTGGACAACTGGGACGTTTGTGGCAGCACAGGTCTCCCTGGGATCACATAAGCTCTTGGGGCTCCCAGAATGGTGCTGGTAGAGCACACATCCCTGCCCATTCCCAATCCTACCAACTCTCCCCTTCGTTTGGTGACTCCTGAGTCAGGCGCTGACTTTCACGTTTGTACTTACGTCCAGGAGTACTATCAGCATTTCAAGTCAGGGGTCTTTTTCACCTGCTGTGGACACAAAGAGAGTTAGAATGGGCAAGCTGGGATGGGGAAAATCAACCAGGCCATTAATGTGTTTGTAACAGCAAAGAGAAACTGCAGCTGCCTTCATCTGCATAGCAATATCAAGTAGAGCAGAAGAGTAACTAAAACCAAAGAGAACAGTGGTGTATATAGATGGGGTCTGTTCTGAATTTTCTCTGATGAAAAAGCACTTCATGGTCACAGAACCATATTGAACGTTTTGGTAACTCTTAGGGGAGCTGTAAGTGAGGGATTTTCTAACCCTTAAACTTGACCTGACTCTTGCTCTGGTTCACACAAGCAGCGGTTCAGAAAAGTATCTGGGGCACATATGTACTCTGGTTATGGCTTCTTGTTCCGTTATCCTCTGTATCTCCTCTACTTCTCCTTTTGGGACAGCCTCCTGCGAAGGGGAGGTTCTACATCAGAGTCCTGGTGTCTTATTTCCTACTACTCTGCTCAGACTAAACTGACCTAAGAGGGCTTTAGATCAATGAAGGATCCAGTCAAATGAGGAGGGAGAGAGCATGTGAGTGTGAAATTCATACAGAGTGGATGTTTCTCCATACATGAATACAAATTCCCTTGCATTAATACTTTGATGAATGACAGGGGGACAAGGGATGGGATGCATCAGTCATCTCCTGAAGACTTGTGATTTAGTGATAGGAATAAAGCCACATTTGACACAAACAAAATCTTTTCCAGTAGATAAGCATCCCAATGAGGATTATATGTCCCACATTGCAAAAGATTAGAGAATCAGTTCCATGGGCATATTCAGGAATTTATCTTCTGAAACTGCCTAAAAGACCTGAGAGTTTGCAAGTGTCTCCTACATTAAACCCTTCCCAAACCCACACCCTGGCTGATTTGGAAGCAGCAGCCCAAACAGGAAGGTGTCTGGACAGAGGTCTGACTGGAGCAGTTTATGCTTTATTTACACTAGTGCCAGGCAAGGGTTTGGCCGCAGCCATCTTACTCACAGGGTGAGCATGGGATGGGATGGGACGGGATGGAGAGGTGCGTGCGCCCAGCTGGAGCTGAGCTCTGTCGGGATTCAGCCTTTGGAGGCATCCTGCCCCCATCAGCCATGCCCAAGTTCCCGGCTGGCCCTGGGTGAGTGGTCATGGCTTTACTGGGGGTAAAGCCTGCCAGTGGGTTGCGAGTGGATCAGCACTGAGGGCTGGAGAGCTGAGGTGGGATAAGGAAACACACCTTGTGCTACATGAGTTGGGGATGAGGGCAGAGCTGTGGGATGCAAACTGATTCTCCAGTGAAGCACATCCAAAACCATCCCAGTTCACTTGCATCCACCCGATATGGTAGTTCCCACCCATCTAAAAGCACTCTGGCAAGCAGGCACAGATGACACAGGGAGGCAATGCAACCCACCTCTGTGCTCTTGCTACCTGGTGTCGGAGCGTGTCTGCTCTCAGCTCTGGTGTCATGCTGGTCGATGCATGTAGACAGACAACCTCAAGCACAAACAAGCAAGCCACCAAATGCATTCCTGTGCATGTCTTCAGGCAGTAATGTCTCCCAGCAAGCATGCATTTGTGGACACAATTTGCAACCTAAAAACCAGACATCCGTATTTATAGATTTACTGAAAAATGCGCCCTAGAAATACTTTCATGTAAACAATCACATACACATGTGCATGTATGTTTATGTAGGAAACTTTACATGCAGGCATATTCTGGCAAAAATAGTCTTGCTGTGCATATGTATATTTTGCTAGCCATTCACACACATGCATATAAGATGCAAATACGCATGCTAATGTAATCTTGTACAAAGACATAGTTATGTTATTAGCAAGCAAAACAACCTTCTGCACATGTTTCCTTCCATTTCCATGCAGAGTGCCCATTAAGATTTCTTTCCCCACTGTCATGTGAAAAAACACTTGGCAGAGAGAGATTTTGATTCTGTTGTGCCCTTGTCTTTCGCCTTCTGTTTTATATGTAGGTTGGAAGCTATTTCAGACTAGCTTTGTAATTTGATTGGGTTTACGCAAGCCTCAGAACAGGGAAATCTTGGTCTTTGGCCTGGGACCTTCAGATAATTGATATACATATATAATCGGTATACATTGATAAACATATAATGGTTCATAGATAATAAAATAATAATAGTACTATGATAATAATAGTAATGTATATGTAATTTTTGACAATTAGTATAACAGTAGGTATATGATAGATTATGTAATATACATTGATAAAAATACACTTTCTCCTACACTGTAGGATTTTGTATTGTTTTCTTTCTGGATGAGAAAGCAGCTACAGCTGGTGAAGTATTTATAAGCTGTGTTATTCATGGCTATAGAAAGGATGTTCATGGCAATACACAGATGGGTGTAGTGGGAGGGATGTGTAATAGGTAATTAGGCAATGCAGTAATATAGAATAACAGCCTCACAGAAAGATGTAGGTGAGAGGGGCCTCTGGAGGTCTTTAGCCCAGCCTCCTGCTCACAGCAAGGGTGACTTGAAAGCTAGGTCAGGTTGTCCAGCGCCTTGTCAAGGCATGTTCTGAACATCTCCAAGACTGAAGATTCCCCAGCCCCTTTAGGCATCATTCCTGTGCTGAACTACCCCCAAGAGGGAGTGGATGGGGACATGTTTTCCTTTTGCACAGACTTTCCTTTCTTGCAAGTTATGCCCTTTTCCTTTTGTCCTTCACTGTGCCCCTCTAAGAATTATCGCTCTGATGTTTCTCTCCAACCCCCCTCTCCCTTCAGGTGGTGGCACAGCTGTTAGATCTCCCCTTTGCCTCCTGTTTTTCAGGAAGAACTGTTGTTTTGTTGCTGCCCCCCACCCTTCACATGCGGCTCTATGTCTAAGCAGTTGAGCCTAGACTTTTCACTAACATTTACATTTACTTATGAAGTGAGTTTTGCGAGGTTTCAGCTTCGAGACCAAATATGGCTACTCTTTTGTGATCCATCAGAAAAAAAAAAAACCCTAAGGAATATCATATCATGAACAGCAGGATGGCTACATGGTGGGAGTGAGAGGGATGAGCAGCAGTAGAGACCAAGGCTGCTTCAATGGCCAGGAGCAGCAGATTAAAACCAGTATGCACTGGCAATGTTGGGGGAAGGGATTTCAGGACTGGAGTATGCTGTGAAGAACATTTGCTCCGTCTGAATGGTATGGGAAATAGCTTTGCACTGTGAGATGAGGGCAATTTTATGCAGGTGCCGAGCTCTCAGAAAATAGCTCCCAGAAAAGTCTTGAGATTGTGGTGCTGTACATATTTTTCCCCTGAGATTCTGTGCAGCTTTTCCTCCATTACTCAGGCAATGAAACTTCCCCAGCTTTTTTTTGGAAAGACAAACCCTGCTGGTTTGCAGTTAAACATTAATGAATGTTACCTCCCTAAAAATGAAGTTTACCCTGGTTATACTTTCTCTCTCTTTCCCCCTCCTTCCCCAGTAGTATTTATACCTTCAGCTTTTTTTGCACCATTATTGTGTTCTCACTCAGCATTCAGACAAGCTGGGCATGATAGTACCTTTTCTGGCTCAACCCTTTAGGTGGTAATTGATATATTTTAACATTCTCTCTAGTTCTTCTGGTGCTCAGAAACCCTGTGTTCCTTGTGTTAGAGAGGGAGCATCAGAAGAAGGAGCAGCCTAAGTCCTACTGTGTTATATTTTTAGTTTTATATGTCTTCTAATGGAGTGGATATTTCTTGTCTAACCTAATTTTGCTTTAAGGTCATCGTCTGATTTCTGGATTCTTTCTCTCTCCCACAATCTCCTACCCTTTTAAACAGTGCCAGAGTCCTGGAGAAGTAAAGCATGTGTATGAGGCATTCTTTGAGTTGAGACTAACTTGTTCTCCAGGACAGAACCTTCATTTTTATGTCTGGAGTCTAACTCCTTTTTCACACATCCTGAATGCACCATTTTCCAGCCAGATAGCAGCAGTGAACGAGGATAGCGTATGAGGACTTTTACCATCCATGATATTATATTGTCATGCTGTTCCATCTGGGCAGCTGGAAGACTCTAATTTGAACATCATACCTGGCACAGATTTGAGTTCATAGTTTGGATTAAGCTGTATTTGATATAAAACTATCCCTCATGACTATGTAAAGGCAATGAAATATTATCTGAGGTGATGTGAAGATGCATTTGTCTAAAACCTGCTGGTACTTGGCATTTCTAGCTGAAATAGACACAGTGAGAGAAAAAAGACTGGATTTAAGACTGGATTCTGTATGTGACAGCTTACCTTATATATGACGTTCTTCAGCCTGATGTTTCACTGTCCTGTCTGTATCATGGGGGTCAGAATGTCCTTTCCTCATTCCATGTCTGCATTGCTTAATTTGCCTAGTGTGTTGATAATCATGTGGTTAATAAGTACATTCAATTTCTCAGTTTCCAATACAGTGATGAATGGAAGAATACTTTCAGGTATTCAGATAGGATAAATTTGTTTAAGAGACAGTAGGTAAGCCATCTTAAGAACAGGATGATTTAAAAAAGCCTAGATATTTGTTCTGTGAAAAAAACCCTAGGGTTTTCCAAGGGAGGTATTGTACATAGTTCAAGTGTCTCTCAAGGAATATGAAAATAAATAAACTATTTAGGACCTTCAGTCATATATGTTATGTGGAAATATGAATTGGTAGAGCACTGAAACAAGTGTTTGGAGAAGCTAGTGAATTTCCACCCTTAGAAATGTTTAGAAGTTTCCTGAACAAGGCCTTGATCAGCCTGATCTGGCTTTGCATTTCCCATGCTGTGAGCAGGGGCTTGGACTAGAAACTTCCAGAGGTGCCTTGCAGTGTAAATCCCTCTGTGAATCTCTGAATCTATTTCATCTCAAGGGAACAGGAGCAAAATCTCCTGTGTCACTTCGAAAGGAGGAGACATGAAGCTGTCAAATAGAAATGTCTCCTAAGCACATAGTACGGCTTTATATCTGTCATGTCTTGTCATTCTCCAGCTGAAGTGTCTGATTTTGCTGACCAAAGCATTGCTCACTCTCCTCCTGCCACTCAGAAAATCTTAGAGAAGCAGATGGGGAGGAAGCTGGGGAGGAAGCAGAGGGTCACCTTCTCACAGGTCATGCATCAGGTGGTAACCTGGCCTCAAGTAACGCCAAATCTGGTTTATTGAAGGACTCGTGAAGAGGAGAGGCTTATTCTCTGCTTCTCAAATGCACACCTTCCCCACCTATACTCTGAAAGAGTGAGGTAGGATAGCTACTCTTCGGGGAACCTGATAAACAAACAAGGGGGCACAGCCAGGATCCTTCAAGCTCCCTTGAGATATTGTTGTTGACAAGACGGCACAACTGCAAAGTTTACTACAGATCCATGTCTGAAATGTCAATGGTAAGCACAGGTAGCTAGTTGTGAATTGCATTTAACCAATTGCATTTCAAGATTAGTCTCTGAAGACAAAGATTAGATTAGGTAGGTAGGAAATTCAGGTGAACTGGAGATATGAGAGGATTTGGGTAAATAATGGGAGGAGGTGTGCAGTGCCCTGTGATATGTCCGAGCTGATGCTGCTTCTTTTCCTCTGCAGGCACCACCAGTGGCTGTGTGCCCTGTTAAACATTCCTTGGCAGCAGGAGGAACAGATGCAGGGTGTTCCTGAAGCTTGTTTGATAGTGTAATACCTCTCAAAACCTTCAGAGATGTTCTACAGTGCTACTGGAATCTATGAGACAGCCCTGAGAGTGTCAGCCTCGTGTGAACTATTTTGGCCTTCTTTTATACCTCCAGAAAGCCTGCTCAATCTCTTCAGACCACAGCCAGCTCTTTCTTGGGATGTTAGAAAGCAATTAATATTCTGTGATGATATCTTGGACCCACAGAAAGGAGTTTAAAAAGAGTTTGGAAAGATTGGGAAGAGGGAACCAGAAAAGACAAGGAAAAAAAGACTACCTGCATCTGTCTAAGAATTTCCTTGTCTCTGTCTCCCTGCTTGGGTACATTTGGGTTTGCACCTCGGACTGTTAGTAGATCTGCCTCTTCATCTTTAATGCTATTCGTGAAGGAGTATTTGCCTTACCTTTCCCTTTTGATCTCTCTTGCTTTCTGCTCCTCTAGCTTTATGGCCAATACACAGACCAGATACCCGACTTTGCAGAGAAGGAAGCAGCAAAACTCCTGAATAAGAAGCAGGCACAAAAGAACAATGAAAGACCCCTGAAACGTGACAGTCAAGTAGAGATCAAAGAAGACCACTATTCCAAATGTCAAGGTAGGGACAATTCATCTTTCATTACCCTATGTCCAGTCCAGATATTGTGTAGACCAGCCAGAGAGATGGAATTTAAGCAAGGCAAAAAGAAAATAAAATTGTGACTTGGGAGGTGCAGGGAAAGAAGGAAAGGGAGTCACAGTGGATCAAAAATGTTTTTTCAGGTAAGCTTTCATCTTAGGAAGAGTCAAGATCTGCTTGGAAAAGAGACCAGTCACTAGTTAATAATTTTTTTCACAACAGTTCTCTGTAACAAGAGGAAATGGACATTCTTGTGTTAGATTTTTGCTGCTAGTATAGTACACAAGATGTTAAATTCCACCACCCTCACCCCATGGTTTTGGGGTTTTTTTTGAAACTGCGTAAGATTTTGCAGGATTGTGTAAGAGAGGGATGGGCAACAGTCCTTCAACACAAAGCCCATAATGCTTCCAAATAAACACTTATTGTACTCAGTTCTCATCATAGGAGAGGAGAGACAGAAATAGGCTTCATCTATGTTCCCCCAGTTTTTCTTGTTCATTCTTCCCTCTACAGACTGTGCTAGACGCATCCAGAAATATGTTACCAAGAAGCTTGGAGAGGATTGGATTTTCTTGGTTCTCTTGGGTCTGGTCATGGCGTTGGTGAGCTGGGGAATGGATTATGCCAGTGCAAAGAGCCTACAGGGTGGGTCCCATTCAGGTGTTGCAAAAACACACTGTAAATTATATGAATGTTTTACAAAGCCCAGTGACAATGTTCCTCCTCCTTTAACATCAGGGTCCCATCCACACCCCTTACTGACTGAGGATTCTGAAGTACTTGCAGCATAAGAGAGAAAAGCTTGATTAGGGAGAGGTTCTTTAAAGGGATGGCAGGGAAAAAATTGGAAGTAAGTAGGCAGAAACAAAGGATATGTGTATGATGAGCCAAAGACAAACCATTATTTTAACTCCCTTTCCCTCCTACTCCCTCGAACATGTAGGGGCACAAGGAGGTGGTACCGTGATCCTTCCTATCATACTGGCTCCCATCCTCCCCAGAAATAATGTGCACATGGAGGAAGGAGAGGAGAAAGGTGTCTTGGATCCCCTCCTGACACTGTTTCAGCTTTTTACCCATTATTGTTCTTTACAATTTTTATTTGTACAATGCCCTGCAGTTTCCTGCTACCTGGCCACATAGTGCTCTCTCCTTTGGCTCTTTTCACAAAGATCTCCAAATCACCGTCTTATATCCCTTCCCTGCAGTTTTCCTGTGGTCCCTCTCCCCTTTTCCAGCTGTAACAATTACCAGATCTTTCAGTCCCCCTGCCCCCCACCTCGGTACACAGGCATACACAACATTGCCCACACTCTGTTAACTGCACTCTTCCTTTGTCCTTACCCTCAGGGTCCCAGTCCTGACCTGCACACACACCCCAGCCCTTTCCTCTCAGTGCTGTTGGTTGCTGATGTCCACCAGACACCACAGTTCCTCAAAGCTCCCAATACTCCTTCAGCCCAATTTTCCTCCCTCTGGAGCTTCCCCATCTGTCAGGCATCTGGCTCACTTTACCAGTCTCAGAGAGCCCTGTCCTTTATACTCCCTTTAGTTGGTTTTTTTTTTCATTCCTTTTACCAAGTCTCAGCCTCCTGCTGTGTGGGGAGCCAGCTCAGGTAAAGATGATGACCTGCACAGGAGCTCAGTTCGGTTTGGATTCTCAGCAGCTCGTGGTGTTGCACCTGGCTGAGCAATGGTGACAGGAGTGTTCCAACAGTTGGCAGAGATCCCTTCATGCTGCTGCTCTAAAAGACAAATCATAACCAGCCCTTTTAAGCTATTTTTTATGAAGGAACGATTTTTTCATGTAATTGAGATGGAGGAGAGGGCACTAGGTATTGGTGGACCACCCTATGGTCCTTCAGGACTTACTTAAGGCCCTCAGGCTGCCAAACGAAAAGACCGTGTACAGTGATTCATCCTCACAGCTGCATGCAACATACCTCTTCTTACACCACATTTGGGCACAGGTATTATTAGTGTTTAAGAACAGAGAGCCATTTCTACCCATTCCTGCAGAATGCCTGTTTTATTTGGGAACTCATACTCAAAATGTAACAAGCTTGCCTTAGAAAATGAGGACTTTGGGATAGCATTTCTCAAGGAGATTTAGTATGGGTGGGTTTAGCAAGTGTGTGATTCTTTGATGTCTACCAATCTGTTTGGAGCAGCTGTGGTTACTGACAACTTCTTTGTCTGTCTGTCTACAGCCTACAAGTGGATGTACAGAGAGCTGCACCCGAATGTTCCTCTGCAGTATCTGGCATGGGTCGCGTACCCACTTGTTCTTATTCTGTTTGCGGCCATTTTCTGCCACCTCGTCTCTCCACAGGCTGTTGGTGAGGGCAGAAGGCATGGCAAGATCTGTTTCTGTCTGTCTCATTTTTCTCACGCCATTTGCCTGTGGGTTGTGTTCATCCCCTGCTCTGCTGTTGTTTTCAGGATCTGGAATCCCAGAGATCAAGACCATTATGAGAGGAGTGGTCCTCAAGGAATATCTCACTCTCAAAGCTTTTGTGGCCAAAGTTGTGGGCCTCACAGCTGGGCTTGGAAGCGGCATGCCTGTGGGGAAAGAGGTAAATATTGCTGTTTTCATGTGCAGTAGTGGCCAAGGTCTGGGAGGTAGGAGGAGTTGTCTGTGGAAGAAGAGTCTATAAATGTTTTCTTTATTTTGCCACAATTCCTCTTAAAGCTCTGGTCTTTCCAGCAACACTTACCTTCCATTGGACATTTTCCTTCCGCTTTGAAAGGCTTGATATAGAAAACGTCAAAGAACTGAAGTCAGGTGGTCTCTGAGAGGGAATAAAAAAGAAGATTGGAGGACTGCCTGAGATGGCCAAAGAGAAATTATGAGCTCTGCAGTGGCAGAATGGTTATCAGTAACCAGAGGGTAACCCTCTCTGATTTCTTCTTCCTCTTCTCTTGCAGGGTCCTTTTGTGCATATTGCCAGTATTTGTGCTGCGGTACTCAGCAAGTTCATGTCAATCTTCTGTGGTATGTATGAGGTAAGACACGTGTCTCTGCATACAGCTCTCCCACAGGCTGAACTCCTAAGACACACAGGATAGTATTGGTAGGCCACGAAACACAGAGGAAACATATGGATTGAAGTTCACTGTACTGCTGTAGAGCAATAAAATACAAGCCAAAGAAAACGGTAGTGGGAGGCCAGTTATACAGTTAAAAAACTGTAGGACCAACAGTGTTACCTACCAATTACACAGAGGCTGGTTAGGAATACGTATTTGACAAGTTTTCAATCTCATGATGCTGATACCTTTGCACCGTAATCACTGTTTGTATGAAAAAGAAGCTGCAGACAAAGATCAATTTGTCTTTAATCCAAATTTATACAGCATTGCTAATTATAGACACTGACACTGTCCCTAGGCTTTTGCTGTCGCAGAAGAGCCTCTGCAGGCTGATCACTGTGTTGACTAGTTGTATAAAAAAATCTATTAACTGCATATATAGCTAAATGTAGGAACTGCTTTACATACAGGCTCTTATCAGAAACTGGCTGTGTAATACAACAATGGGAGATGCTGTTCTACTCGAGTAGATCCTGTCTGTGCATAAGGACCAGATGTCACTGCTGAAGACCAGCTGACAGTACTAAAGACTGCACTAAACTGTGTGGAGCCTGCTATTTGTAATAGCAGTGGCTGAATCTGCTGCTGGCTTTTGCTTTGTTTCATTGTTCTGGATCCTAACACCCTTGCTTTGCTCCCTCTAACCCCAGCATGCCCTTCTCTGGCTGCACTCTCTGTTCCAGAATGTGCATAGGCAGTTCGACCTCCTGGTGGCGGCTTGCACAGTTGGAGTTGGATGTTGCCTCGGGGCTCCTGTTGGAGGCAAGTGTCTTCCTCTATGTGACGTTTAATGTACAACTCATTTAGCCTCTTGCTGTGAGATTTCCTGCTCTCAGGAAAGGTTCTCCACAGACGCCTCTTCCACTCTAGCAACACAAGGTGATTCTTTTCGCGTGTAACTGGTGGCAGTGAAAGAAAGGGAAGATTATAGGAGAAGTAACACCTATTAATGTGCTGATTTCTAATGACGCAGCTTGTTCAGTCCCTGCCTGCCATGGACATTGTTCAACCTGGAAAGCAGCAAGGGCTGTCCAGAAAGTCAATAAGGATTGAGTAGAGAACAGAAGTTAAAAAAAGCCCTTCATGTAAGGAGTAGCAACATCTAAGGGCACAGGAAGAGATCATGTGAATAGGGAATGACTATATGGATACTTCATCAGTGGACTGGAGATCAGAAATATCAGTGTGTAAAGTTTTGGGCTCCCCATATAAGAGAGACGAGAAGGGCCAGAAAGATGATTGGGAGGCTGGAGAAATGGTGTATGTGAAGTTAAGGAAGCTGGGTTTTCTCAGCCTTAAGGAGAAAAGGCTCAACGGGGATGGTCTAACTGATGTCATCAGCCACCTAAAGGCATGTTTTAGCAAAGATTGAGCAAGGCTCTTTTCAGAGCAACACAGTGCAAAAGGCAACAGGCACGACCTGCAACAAGGGAAACCGTGACTATATCTAAGGAAAATATGTACCCCTCCCCAGGGGTGGTTCAGCACTGGCACAGATGACCAGATGGTCCAGGGAATCTCCACCCTTGGAGATCTTCAGCACTCACCTGGTGAAGAACCTGATCTAGCCTTGGAATCAGCACAACTCTGAGCTAGGAGCTGGAGGAGACACCTCCAGTAGTCCCTTCCCACTTTTCTATGATCCCACTGTGAGGAGAAATGTGGAAATTTATCTGTCCCCTCATATTTGTACTAGTCTTTTGATTCATGGAATTTCCTTAAACAGCACATGTGCCAGAGGTACATGGTAACTTCTTCCTAAAACAGTGGAAATATATTCATAAATAATTTGTCTTAAAATGTTTTCCATTCTTTGTTGTGCCTTTATTTCACTTTCCCCCCATGCACTTCCCCGAACCTCTCTCCATGGTTATTCTGCCCAGAAGTTTAAGGCATTTTTTAAATGCAATGTTTTTTCTAAGTTTGGTTTGTTTCTTCCATGCACTACTTTCCTCTTAGTCTTCAAATAGATGTTTTAGCTGACAAATGCAACATGGTCTTGCATCAGCCATAATAATGATCTTTACTCTGGTTTGCTATTAAAAAAGAAAAAAAAAAAAAGGAAGTAACATAGTTTGTCGGCTACAAATTAGAGGCTCTTCAGTTTGTAACTTGAGAAAAGACATGCCAGGAAGAAAACTGGGTTCAGCAAGAGAGGGGCTGAGAGCTGTGTATGTGTGGCAATATAGCCAGTTGGAGACAGCCTGAGCTGAAGCCTGAGGCTTCAAGGCAAAACATGTTAAGTCTGCCAAAAACCCTGAGAGAAAGCAAGTTCACAACCGAGGGTTAGACCACAGTCAGGTGGAACCATTGGCAGTATACAGGAGAATGGTGTCCTTCTTGATAGTAAAAAAAAAAAAAAAAAAAGCCTTCCATAACCATAACACAGTCTACAGTTCTTGTTTCTTTCTCTGTATCTGGAATTAATACAGTATCAGAGACTACAGGACACATTGTACATAGTTCACTAGGAGAGACTAAAGAAGAAAAGAGAAGGTTAAAGCGGGAGTGGTCTTATTGCTGTCTTCTGTAGCTAAAGGAGATGTTAGATAAAATAGCAAAACACTTCTCAGAGAACAGTGAAAGGGCAAGAGACAACAGGTACAACTTGCAACAAGGGAAATTCTATCTATGCATAAAAACCCCCTCACCTTGCCCCAGAATTTGTTCTAGGTGGCACAGGTGCCAAGAGAGGCTGGGGAATGTTCAGCCTTGGAGGTGCTCAAGGCTCACCTAGCACCTTGATCCTGAGCACCCTGATCTAGCCTTGAATTTAGCCCAGCTCTGAGCAGAGAGTTGGAGAGGAGGCATTCAGAGGTACCTTCCAGACTAAAACTTGTTGTGAATCTGTGATAACATTGTAGCACGGGAACAAACTGAAAGTTATCTCAGCTTTTGTAGCCCTAGTTGGGTTCCTCTTATGGATTCAAATGTAATTTCCATTCCGTGTGAGTCATGTAACCTTTAGCTAACCATAGTCCAGGATATAGCTTGCAACTTCACATCGTATTGCCCATGGTATGTAACTTCTTGGTGCTGTTGCTGGTGAACACCACCCTGTATATAAATGAGGAGCCCTCAAAATGGATTTGAAAAGCCAACTTAGCCCTTGACAAGCAAAAAGTAGCCAGTCTATTTTTTCTGAGTACACTCTGGTACTCTTTGTCTTGTTTTTTTGGTCTATATGGCTACTCCTACACTGCTACACAGCACCAGCACTCACACAGTGCTGGGTCCTAGAAGACGCCATATAACACAAGCTGTTCTCAGTGGCTGCTATAGTTCTCTCTGTCTCATACTGTTCTTCAGCATTGTTTCATCAGGCTTTGCACCTTCAAACAGCTCTAATTACCTCTTGCCACACTGCAGGCCATGTTGCAGGTGCCCTCAGTTTCAAGCTGTTAATCCTGGTGCTAGCGGGCTGTATAACACAACCCTCCCACTATTCCACACTTTGAACTGAACCCCTTCCCTGCTCTGGACATGTTTGTGTCTTAAGGCCACAGGGGCACTAATAGGGCCCAGAAGTTACCCAGGACAAAACTGTGGATAAGGACACATTGTTCTGGCCCATTTTTGTTGGGTTGTGCAGAGACACCTTTTGACACCTTGAGACACCTTTTGGTTGAAGCTCTATCAAAGACCTGTTTGGGTAAACAGGAATTCATGACCTTCTGGTGTAAGAATTCAGCACGGCCACTCAGCTTCCCATCTTAACACAAGACCACCCTTTCTCAAAACTCTTGTGGGAGATTTAACAGGCTACTTTGGGAACAAGTGGTAGTAGAAAGCACCAAATACACAGGCTTTTGACACTGCTGTATTACACACCACCTAGAATTTAGACAAAATAAACCAAAAACTCATCTGCTCACCTTTCAGTATCCTCAGGCATTTCAGGGCCAAATCTTGGAGAAAGAGCAGAAGAGCATTTTCTCCCTTTCAACAGCTCTATGTCTTCCAAAACTGTCTCAGGAGAGACTCTACCATTTATACCTTTCATTTCCCTGTTTTCACCGGGATAGCGCAATGCTGGGTGATCTGTTACCCACTCACCTACCCAGGGTGACTGTGACCAGGCATCTGTCCACGCTCGGTCCTAGACATGCATGTGCCTTGTGCACACAGACTTATAGGGTGGGGGTTTTGAGGCATTCTGGCACATGTGCATCCTGGGATCCCCCACCAAAGTAAAAGAGGTCGAGTAAAGCATACTTATGCACCCTCCACCCTTCCAAGTATTTTCCACAAGACATTTCTTCTGTGGTGACAGAAATGTGCATGTTTCAGTGAAAGATGAGATGCTGCCTCCTCCATGGGTCTTGGAGATGTGATTCCAGGTATATGCCTGTCTTGTGCCAGGTCTTGTCTTTTGAATATTTTGAAGCCAGAAGGGAGAAGTAAGATAAATATAGCTATAACTCTGAGACTGGTGGACAGAGCTGGGTGACAGCATGTGGCCGTATATGCCAATTCCGTTACTCACTCTGCTTTCTTTCCTTCTTTCTTCTGTATGTCTGTCTCTCTTTGTCTCTTTCACCAGTAGCAGCCATATTATTACACGGATGTCCTGACTGTGGGTTGCGCTGTGGGGGTCGGCTGCTGCTTTGGGACACCACTTGGAGGCAAGTGGCTGTTCTGTTTCCTTTTTCTCAGGTACCTAAATCCTCTCCTGCCTAG
This sequence comes from Rhinoptilus africanus, assembly GCA_013400135.1. Taxonomy (NCBI): domain Eukaryota; kingdom Metazoa; phylum Chordata; class Aves; order Charadriiformes; family Glareolidae; genus Rhinoptilus; species Rhinoptilus africanus. The sequence goes on along the minus strand of VXBO01003886.1, from coordinate 481,206 downwards.
TCCTCTTCTCCTCTCCCCCTTTCCTGCACCTTATACTTTGAATCAAGAAGCTTACCTTTAGCATTACCAACCTCCCCAGCATCTCTGACACGGTCTTTTTCACACACATTGTCAGCCTTCTGGAGGCAAGAGGGGAGGGCTCTCTAGAACACTGGTCTCAAAATTGGGGTGTGCATACCCAAGGGGGTGCGTAAGATGATCCATTGTGGTGAGGGAAGGAAATACTGGAATTTCTATATTTTTTTAATCTAAAAAAATAAATAAATAAATTAAGCTTCACCGATATTCAGTATATATGTTGGCAGTGGTGCCCTCACTCAGTCCATGATGGTCACTTGCCACATACAGTGCATGATGTGTCCTGGGTATAGAGCTGTTCACAACATGGAGGTTTAACAGTGGTGCCCTCGCTCATTTCCTTGCTTTCAGCATATTGCAATATGTTGCAATCAATGTGTACCCACTTAAGTGGATTTGTGGGTTATATTATCAAGTTAAAAGATTCCTGCAAAGAGGCCATGAATCAAAGATAATACTAATAATGTGAGCACAGATAAATGACAAGAAAATGGCAGAGCTGGCACTTCTCCTACTCCTAGTACAGGCTCTTTATCAGCCACATTACAAGGTACAAACAATGACCAGCTAATCAGATCTGACAAGAAGCTGGCAAAAAGAAATAATCATATTTATCAAAGGCTATTTTAAATATGGATTTACATAAGCTATCATTAACGATGTACCTCACCCTAAGTGCATATTATGCTTTGAGAAGTTAGCTAATGATGGTATTAGGCCCTCAGAATTAGCAAGACATTTAAAAGCTAAGCATTCGGAACACGAAGACAAACCTCTACAATTTTTCTGCAGTGTTTCAAGCTATGTGATATCTAATCCAGTACTTCACAAAATTTCACTGAACTTAATAATAAATGTTTAGAAGCCTCCTTTGAGGTTTCTTCCTTCATAGAAAAAGACAAAAAGCCATGGACCACTGAGGAAACGCTTCTTCTGCCACAGTAAAAATGGCTGCAGTAATATCCAGAAAGCAATACGTCAGCAAACTAAAATGCATTCCTTCATGAGCAAACACTCTTGGAAGATGTGCAGAAAAAAAAAAACAACCAAAACAACAGAATCACAGAATGGTAGTGTTTGGACGGGACCCTCAGAGATCGTCTGATTGCTGGAGGTTTGAAGAAGCAAGTATCAGTACAAATAGAACAGTGTGAGAGGCTTGTGATGCAGCTGGATGAAAGTACAGATTTTTCTAACATGTCTCAGCTTATGATACTCGCTAGGTTCTGTTTTGATAGTGAAATACATGAAGAACTACATTCTGTGAGCCACTAAAGGAAAGATCTACAAGAGAAACTATGTTCTCAACAGCAAATTACTTCTTTAATAAAAATGTTTTATGGAAATTCTCTGCTAGTGTAACAACTTGTGGAGCAACTGTTTTGAGTGGCATAAGAAAAGGATTGCATGGTAAGGCTGCATAGATCGCACCACACCTGAAATCTATTCACTATAGGCAAGCTACTGCAGCAAAGAAATGGGAGCCAGACATGCACAAAGTGCTACAGGATGCCATCAATGTGGTTAGTTTAATAAAAAAACCCAAGACCTTGAAACAGTAGAATATTTACAATACTTCTTAATGAAATGGGGAGTGACCATGAAAATCCTTTGTACCATACAGGCATTTGCTGGTTGTCTCATGGCAATGAGCATTTAAAAGAGTTTTTGAATTTCAAGACCAATTGCACTTTTTTTTTTTCTTTTTGACAAAAAGAGGAGTGTTCTGAATTTGCTGATGTTTTCTGTGATGACAAGCATCTGTCAGTAGCATGCTACCTAGCAGTTATTTTGGAAAAAATAAGCACAGCTGATGTGAAGGTGAAAGTGATGTTCTAAGAAAGTAACTGCTTTTCAAAAGAAACTTATGGAGATTTAGTGTTTTTGTTGCCAAATACAATGTGTGTGTGTCACCTACAATAACTCTCATACGTGTAGGCTTAAAAAATGTGGAAACAGAAATTTCTAATCATTTAAAAATCTTCCAGATTAAGAGTTTCAGTGAGGTTTAAATGCATTTGTTAAAGATATACAAATTCAACNTATTAGTACAGTAGTACATTTATATAATTTTTAAATAAATACAAATATATTGGGGGGTACCTCCTCAAAAATCTTTTATTGGTAGGGGTGCATGCTCAAAGAAGTGTNTTTTCTGTGATGACAAGCATCTGTCAGTAGCATGCTACCTAGCAGTTATTTTGGAAAAAATAAGCACAGCTGATGTGAAGGTGAAAGTGATGTTCTAAGAAAGTAACTGCTTTTCAAAAG